>JAUMHL010000007.1:3614213-3640785 GCA_032362345.1 Sandelia bainsii | reverse complement strand
CAGATACCAGATTTCCGCTACAACATCATGTGAATGAACACACTGTAGTAGTATTATGTCTTTAATGTTATTATTCAGTTTTAGTAAAACATTCTCAGGTGTTCCTGTGTACCACCAGAGGGAACCTGCGTACCACAGGTGGTACGCGTACCATAGTTTGAGAACCACTGGTATAGATTATATTGAAGAGAATTGGTTAATTAAAATAAGTAAATAAAGGCTCAACAGTATCTTCCTGGTAATATCTTGTGCACTTACTGTAAATGTGTGTTTTCCCTGTGGCTCACTTAGCCTTTTTTACTGACAGTGTTGGTGAGCGTGTTGGTGGCATCCCTGCTCAGCAGTCATGCAAATTAGATCTTGCCACCCTTTGGAGACTGCTGTGAAGCCACATTAAAGAAAAGATTCACATTTTTTGAAGTCTATTTTAATACAATGCAAATGTGCAGTACAGTATGTACTGACAGAGAGTTGTTAGGTGCTGTATTCATTCCAATAATAATACTATATAATACTAATATACTAATATAATATATAATACTAATACTGAATTAAGAACCTGGTTCATTGTGTATGTAAATACTCTATAGTGAAATTAAAACATCAGGAACAAAATCTAAGCAGCTGTTTTGGCCTTTAATTGTGTCTCACAATTCTTTGAGTGAAGCATTAAACACTAAACAGTCCTCTGCTATTTCTGTTAGAGACAGAAGTCCTGGACAGGATTGAGTTGTCCACCAGGTGAGACAAGATGGGCCGCTTCACACACCACTCTGGCACTGATGTACTGTGGAAACACCTTTAACTGTCACCATGCCATGCTAACATACAGTGATAAAAAATACATCTTACTGCATCACTGATGTTAAGGTGAAAGAAGCAAAAGCAGAATGAGCGAGGATAGACACGCAAGCTTAAAAACGGAATTCTCTGTCTGTCTGCAGGGCATTGCTTGGAGCAGATCCACGATCAGTTTAATGACTGCGGTTGGACAGTAATGTTACTGTAATGACTCTGACCTCTCTGGAGTCCTGTCCTGTTCCTGACCTTTTGCAGCCGCTTCCTGACAAAACCGCAAAAGTTGGAATAAATAAATAATGAGGTGATTTGTTTGGGAGTGATTTCTGCCTCGAACTGTCAGTGTTTGAAAATGAAGTTCATTAGAGCTGCGCGGCGTGTCGGAATTATATGCACTGGGATAGGGTATCCAACCTAACGATTGCATTAATCAACAGCTGAAAGTTGCTGTGGGCTATTTTGAAAGCCTGTTTTATTTGCATAGCAGCGTGGTCGCATTTGTGAAACTGAAACTTGGCTTAGACATCTTAGCAATAATATAATTCTCTTTCCTTGCCAGTTTACTGTAGTTCTACAGTTAGATGTGGATGTTAATTTATGTATTCTTGTGCATATTTTGAATGCAAACTATCTAAATGCATGTTATTCTAATAATTACTAAGTAATTTTGTCTCTTTGTCTCTTCCCTTTTTTCTCTCCATCCTCCTCTCGTTTGCTGCAGGTATGCATTGTGCAAAAGAGGGACACGGAGAAGATGTACGCCATGAAGTACATGAACAAACAGCAGTGCATAGAGAGAGATGAGGTCCGAAACGTCTTTAGAGAGCTTGAGATCCTACAGGAAATTGAACATGTTTTTTTAGTAAATCTCTGGTGACTATCTTATGTTTTTACACTTTCAGTGTGGTCTGCTCTGCCTGTGTCGGTCGCCTGCTTTATCTGTCTGTGCATTTTGTTTATTTGCTGTCAAAAGACAAGTGCATGCTCACTGTTAAGATCTGTTGCAGCCTAAAATAGATGTACTTTTTTGTGGATATTATGCTCCTAGTATTGCATGCACTTTATTTTCCACATTTGTCGCTTACTGGAAAAAAAAAAAGAAGTGTTGTTAGTTTTATTAAAGCTTGAAACAAATATTCATCCAGAAGCCAAAAGCTATTAGCTAAAGAAACAATTTACACAGGAGAGATATTTTGGGATATTAATTTTGAATCTGTGCCCATGAAGCACACATTTGATAATTGCTGTGGTTTAAAATGACCTTACTCTTCCCTTGAGTCTGATATGTGGGTGAATGGAGGCTGCTTTCATTATTCAACGCTCATCTCCAAGCGGGACACATTTCTAAATGTAATTGGGGACCTGGCACGGCATTCACAGCATATTACACAAAGCACTTTACTCCTCCTGTAATTGGTAGAATGATATTGCACGCGCCGATCTTTTCTAAGCAATCACTGTCAGATGATTTAGTTGTTCACGCATTCCATGATGGATCGATTATGTGTAGATAGTGAGTAGATGATTCAAGACAATGTCTTGTCCTGGGCTCATTCGCTCACCAATGTTGTGAATGATTTAAGTTTAATCTACAGGATATTTTGCCTGCTAGAGAAGCCACTCTACTAGAACAAACTGAGGGAATGTTAATGAGCATACAGTAGTAGGCCTGTGTATTTTTTATAGTATTATTCCCTGCAGGAGTGTATGGCTGCCAGAGCCTTCTGTGTTCTCATTTTCCATGTGCTGTTTTGCTCTGCTCTCTTTCTCTTATACTCAGCATCCAGCACTATTTCAAGTGCCCATTAGTGACAAAGATATCAAACTGTATCATTGTGGCTACGTGGGTATGAGAAGTTTCACACCTCCTCTCTCAGCTTTCTAAGTCAACTTCACAGAGATGCGCTGAAAAAGGAGCCTGTCCATCTCAATTAGAGCACACAAGCTCTGCTTCCCTCATACAGTACCAAAGTTCTGATGGTGCCATACTCAGATGTTAGTCTTAATCTGGGTAATCCACATGCTCTTGTATGGGACCAAGATCATTGATTATCATCTGTAATTCTAAGGCTCATTTACACAACTTAAACAATCGTCAGTTAGGTTTTTCCATAAGATTGTGTGTCGGGACAGGTGTCCTTTTTGTCCAATAAGTGAGCTGGCCTCTTGCTGTAGAGCAAGGGTGTTGAGTATTATTGGGTTTCTTGCTGCTGCCTATGAATAGCACTGTGTTAAGTGGTATGGAGTTAATTTTAAATTGTTTGAATTGAGATCCATCCGACTTCACTGTCTGTATGTTGATACCAGATCCTTACTGGTCTTAACTGGGAGGCAAGATAATGCAGTTTAAAGTTTGGGAAGATAAGTCCACCTTTGTAATATGGGGCTTGTAGGTTAGTGAGTTTGATTCTTGGAATTTTCTTATGTCATATAAAAAAAGTTAATTCCTTATTTAAGTCTTTAAAATACGTTTTAGGTATTTCCAGGGGTACACATTAAAAAGATCTGGGCCATGTGTTGATTTTTATTGTGTTTATTCTGCCAATTAAGGATAAGGGCAAGTCCCAAGGGTTTGGGATAATGTTGTCTATTCTACTGTAAGTGCTAGTAGTGGAGTTCTATATGAGCTACTTCCCAACTCTTTCTTTGCCAGGTTTGGGAACTAAGTCAGTAATGTAATTTTTGCAAATGAACATTTTTAGTAGGCTTTTTCCATTGCCATTCAGATTGTGTGAAAGATAGCATGGCAAACCAGCTTTGTGATAGTGTGTGCATGCAGCCATTACTGTACAAGTCTGTTGGTGCAGCACGCACAGGTCCTGAACTTGGGCAGCTGTGTCGACGTTTTTGAATTCAGTCCTATTCAAAGTAACAAGAAAGAATGGCAAAGTGTGTTTTTAGATTAACTTTTCTCCAGAATACTATTTTGATACTCTTATTGTGCAAACCTGCCGTGAGGCTCCATCCTCCTCAAGTAACAGGATTCATGCAGGACAGCTCTAAAGAGCAAACGCAGTCCATCCATGTTGCCCATTCTCTGTGCTCAAAAATGTATAATTCAAGGAACGTTTTCCTTGAGCTGGAGAGAGAACACAGTGAGATTTAAAAAAAAAAATCAATTTATAGATCGAGTCTCTGGTATGTTTGTTATTTTTGCCACAGTTTATGCATTTTGTGGGCAACTGTGTTTGACAGCATTGTTTTTGTGTTGCACCTGTATGCATGGCATAAACGGTTGGCTTCATTTAGCTGCTGCTTGAGACAGCATCTCAGCTGAGCAGGTAGTGAAATAGGACTGATGAGAACCCTGCTTCATCTTCCAGTTGTCTCCCTTCCTGTATAACAACAAGAAAACTAATTGGTTCACCACGTGGGTATGCTGTTTAACCTATTCCCTGTAGATCTGACAGTTGCCAGTATCTATACTGTAGGTTTGTTAAATAGAGTGTTACAAGCACTGGGACCTGGTATTTGGACACCTCAGAACATTATTAATGGATGTGCAATAGACTGGCTGGGGTTCTGGAAACTGCCTGTTCTTAAAAGCAAAAAAAAAAAGATGCAACTGACGAGAAACTGTTATTGATACAGTGCCAGGAGGGAACCAAAGGAACAGACAACCAGAGCCAGAGAGAATGCAGGAAAACACGCCAAACAGCTGTCAGACGAAGTATTGATTTCTGCAGTCACAGAAAAGGGGGTGTGCACAAAGACGACAGCACAAAGAAAGTGTTTGACATTGATTTGTTTTGTCAAAAACAGACTAAGAGGATTTGTAAGGTTTCCCCTCAGCTCGTACCTACACACACACTTTCTGTCTGAAAGCAGGGTTTTGCTTTCTTTGAGACATCCTGGATTCCTCCATGCTTTTGAACAGCTCTGTCTGTATCTTGAGAGGAAATTCATTAGGAAGCAACCTTGAGAATGCCCACACTGAATCCCATCAGCTGGGTAAAGGCTGCTTTAAGCTGGGCGGATGTCAAGTTTGCAGCCCACAGTAATTGCAGCGACCATTCCCTTGCTGCATAGATATGATGTGTAGGAGTCCAGGGTACGCTGAATGGATTACATTGGAGGAGGAAAAATTAACTATCATCTGCTGCAACACACCGAATCCACACAAATCCTTGTGAGGATTTGCGATGCATGAGAAGACGCTGACATCTTCTTTCTCTCACATATGCTTGAAACGCCAAAGCGCAGGAGTCACCTCTCCCCACTTAAAAGCAGAGAATAACCAGCGTTAGGCTGAAGCAGGTAGGGTCTACGAAGTATAGTACAGCATTATAAAAGCGACAGTTCTCCTTAAGTATTACATCACAACAGACACCATCAGCCCTTCTCTCCCTGCGGGTTCAGAGACACAGTAGTGAATCATGACCAAATGGACACTGCTTCATTTCTGTTAAACAACAGAGTCACAGAACAGCGAGGGTAGCTAGGGTCGCCATCAAAGAGTTGGAGCTTCAAACACAGTCCCTTGTGACTGTCTTAAAGGATTTGAAAGGTTTCAAAACCAAAATAGGGGTGAGTCATCTGGAGAAGCGGCATGTGTTGCTCCCCTCGTATTGTCCGTCCCTTCATCACAGTCAGAAAGCAAGCGAGAGGAGTGGTTCAGGATGGATGTGTCGTGTCCTGTTCAGCCTCCATTAGGAATATTGATTTCAGGCCTGAATGGAATAAGGCCTTAGGAGAGTGTGGAACAAATTAGCCTCTACACCCCCAGTCAGCAGTTATAACAAGCTCTGTGAAGTGGCTTAGCTTTAAATCATCCTCATGAGAGGGCAAATATGGGGTCATTTGCAAAGGCGCAGGAGGATGTTTCTCTAATATATTGTTGTGCATCCAAAAATTACTATGCCCTGGACTTGCAGCCTTGAAGGACTTTTTGTGAAACTGCCCCATACACTACTTTTAAAAAACTTTTTTGTAGGACAAGGCTTTCAAAGTGCACCTTGTAAAAGCAGGCCAATAGAAGTGTTGTGTCTTAAGGCAACTGGTTGGAGGCCGCTGAGAGGAGAGGCAGCGTTCACTCACACCATTGTTGCAGGAATCCTCCAAGGAGAATGTGTGTGTCTAGTGATTGAGTCACACAGCCAACTCCAGCCATCTCTAACATCAACTTTATGTAGGGCATTGAAACTTTGCAAGACCAAGTCGAGCCAACAGAATCACAAGCT
The DNA here is from genome assembly GCA_032362345.1 of Sandelia bainsii. NCBI lineage: Eukaryota > Metazoa > Chordata > Actinopteri > Anabantiformes > Anabantidae > Sandelia > Sandelia bainsii. The sequence goes on along the minus strand of JAUMHL010000007.1, from coordinate 3,634,807 downwards.
TTCATCTCTCTCTCTCGCTTCTTCCTCAACAGAACAGTTTTCCTCATCCACTGTCCTGCTATTTCCCTCGGCCCTCCCTACCTCCCTGGGCTCATTTGTCTTTGTGGCCTGATTATTTCAGCCTGTTCTTGTGCTTCTTCCAGTCGGCTAACCTTCATCTCTTAGACGCTGTGACTGTCGCATACAAGTCCTGTCCTGGTCTTTTTACTTGGCCTCCTCCTGATTCTGGACAGTTTTCTTCAGTCCAGTAAATTGTGCACATTGTTCCGTAAGAAGAACAGCATACCTGTTTGAAATGATGGGATGAAAAAGCTTCATAGGGAGGGATGAGACACAATGACCCCTACATATTGTTTCTCCCCTCAGGCATGCATGCTATTGCACTTGATTGCACACATGATGAATGACAGAAATAGTTGTGTGAAAACGGAAAAACAGGGAGCATGAGAGATGTTAAAACCATGGATACTTGCTTTCAGAAAGACAAAGCCAGACACAGCCATAAAACACTTTAACTCACCTGCTACCACCTACCTACTATCAAGATCTGAGTAAGTTAAGTTAAATCCTCATGTGTTCTTCAACTTTCTATACTTACATTGTGAATTTTACATTACTTTCTTGTTTTGTTCAACCATTCTTGCTTTACCACTTGTAGACACCCAGAAGAATCCTTCATTTTATAACTGTCAGATGTCTGGACTTCACACTGTGTTTATTTGGAGTTAAAAAATGGGGGAATAAAATTGTTTGTGTTTTATTTGTGCTTTTTCTGTTCCATCATCAGCGTGAGTCTTAACGGTGGCAGGGCTTTTCAGCGCCAGAGCTTTCATATGATCCAGTTTTCAGGCTGTGTCTGACATTTCCTTGTCACCTAAATGAAAGCGGGGAAGGAAGTGACAACCAGGCCGAGCCGCTGCAGTCTCTCTCTCTCTTAGGAGCCCTGATATGTCGGCATTGGATTGGGAAGACCGTTTTGTGGAACACTGAGATAGCAAGTGTCGCCTCAGAGAAAGCTCATCTGTCAACTGGATACCGGGAACCAGTGCGACAATGAGGTGATAAAAAGGTGACATTGAGGAATCCCTGCCAACAGCCAACAACATCCTGGGGAGGGCCATCTGCTGAGGCTGCTATGTGTTTTAATAGTGTGGCTGATCTTTGAAAGGTCATGGCAGGTTGGTTTACTGTGTCTACAATACATGACTCAACAGTCATTTCTATTGAGTGCTACAGGAGTGTCTTCCTAGCAGTGGCACTATGCTGCCTAATGAGAAGAGAAAATGTGGGAGACAAAACTTTTTTTGAAGCTAAACCTTGGTGTTAATACTGCAGTATTTACATTTATTCTTGCAATTGCAAGTAGCAAGGCTCGTGATCTAATGTTTCAGTGGAAAATATTACAGTAATATGTGTTGTTTTCTGCTCACTCAGTGTGCTTTGCACCCATTATCCACCCTATCCTATCACATGAAAGTTGAGACCATTTCATCAATTAATCTACAATTCAGGAGTAGAGAAAAAAGTCAGACAGTACTGCAAATGGGTTTTCTCTCTGTGGCAGAACCACCAATCTGTGGATGAGATGGAGTGATTTTTGCTCTACAGCAAACACAGGCCCAATTTCTCACTTACTGAGAGGCAGGAAATTGCACCTGAATAGGACCTATCAGAATGTCCCCCTGAGTGTTCAGAGCCAACCCTGGAGATACAGAGGGAAACTGCAGCTATAAATACCACAGTGTTGGAGTTTTAATGTGACATTAAAAAGAATTGTCTCAGTAGCAGACAAAATAAAGTGAGTAGGAGACATCACCAAGACTCAGTTTATGTTCCCTCCTTTGCTGCAAATTGACATAGGGGAATTATTAAGGTATTATTCTGCCTTTATTTTTCTTAGATGAGAAATTAGATTAGGTTGTACTGTTTTGTTCAGTTCCTAGGGCAGAAATTGTAGAGTGTTGCAAATCCCTATCCAGATAACTTAGAGACTGTGTTTTGATTTGATGTGCATGATTACTAAGCCCCATTGACAAAAATGTTCAGTGGACCACAAGCAGTGATCAATGAAGTCACATCAAGTAAAGATGGGCTGTTTTCCGTTTGTCAGTCACTTCGTCCTTTTTGTTAACAGGATAATGATGGATGTTTATCTGATGCTGTACAATGTGAATGTTCAAAACCAGGAAATGCACATTCACACGGGAACCAACACTGACCTACATAATAATGCATTATGTATAATGGCAACAGATTTGTTTAGGTATAAGGCAGAGAACAATGCATGATGGGCATGTCTTCTTGTGGTTCTACACAGATACAGTGTGGCCTTCTAACATGTTTGACCTTGTGTGGGTTTTTATAAACATGCATGTGTGTGCAGATGTCTACCGTGTAAGCTTTGCACTTGTGATGTACTGTGTGTACTGCATGCAAGAGCATACAAGCCCCTATGCAAGATGTGATGCTGTATGTGTTGTTTGTGTGCTCAGTCTTTGTTTGTATGGCATGTTTATCCTTTTCAAACTGGACAGTGACTGAGCTCTGAGTCCTCCCTTTCTGGTCCCAGGTACTCGTTCCAGGATGAGGAGGACATGTTCATGGTGGTGGATCTCCTTTTGGGAGGAGACCTGCGGTACCACCTGCAGCAGAACGTCCAGTTTGGTGAGGACGCTGTCAAACTCTACCTCTGTGAGATGACGCTGGCACTGGACTACCTGCAGAGTCAGCACATCATCCATAGGTATAAATTTAGATTTTTCTTCTTTTCCAATTGACTTTAAGGCATCCAGCAGCTTCCAAGCTTTTTGTGAATATTTATATCATTTACATTATTATTATTATTATTATTATTATTATATATTAAATATAAAAATATATATATTATTATATATATTAACATGTCTCCCCCTAGAGAGAATTTGCTTTAAACTGTCTGGGGTAACAGCATAACCCGATGACCATTAATCAAAACCGATTAATGAAATTAATTTTGTAAACCAGTTCATTTCAAAAATGAAAAATAAATAATTTTTAATGCAGCTTTCATTTCCGTTTAACAAATTCAGAATGTCCATAATTCAAACCATCACTTTTTTTCTAATTGAGATTTAATCATCTATTGTTTATGTAAAAATCAGTGGAAGCACACATTTTTCTAAGTTTTACACTCAATAAAATCAATCATAAAGTCTTAATGTTGGATCAGATGTCTTAATTTCTGGGATTTGGTTCAGTCTTCAAAACAGCAGCTCAGAGAAAGACACATTAAACTAAAAAAAACAAAAGCAAGCATTGAAGTGTTTATGAGTACAGTACATATCTCCAAATACACCCGAAGCAGCAGTGTCAGCCTATTGCATCATTATATTTAGTTTCAACAAATACAAACCCCATTTCCAGAAATATATATTTACAAAATACTGTTAAGTTGTTTGTTTCCTTTGTGCTTTGTCAAATAACTTCATGCAAACTAACAAATCACAGATTTTAGATTTATTGTGTTTTAGGGAGTCCCAGGGTGATTCAAACCTCTTTTCTTTGGAGTGGACAGAGAGGCACAGTCACAGCGTCTTTCTGACTGACTGTCTTTACATGTAGTTCTTTAGGCTGTAAACATGACTCAAGTGTCTCAGTACATACAGTATATTTTTACACCCACATTCATCATGCTGTTCACTGATGTCACCTGTGTTCTCTTACTTTGACCTTAATAGTTGAGATCACATCCTGTCAGCTGTTACGTTACTCTTCCTGAGGAATACATAGTGTCCTGTAGCTCTATAGTAAGATTTGTAAAATGGGTTAGTCATGTTTTTATTCATGTTTGTATTGTCTACCTTCTGTTTTCTCTACTGTGCACCAGTTATAAATTACTGTTCTATTTAAGGAATAATGGCCACGATATGAAGAATATGTTCTCCAATAGTTAGAATTGAATCTTTTGCTTTTTTCATGTATTGAGTATTGGTGTGGGCTGATATGTACTGTAGTATCATATTTAGGCATTTGGGCATCCTTGTTTTTGTTTACATTATTTACATATCTAAAAATAGCCCGCATGTGCGTTCCTGTAATTATTACCATATATCATCTTCGACTAGGGTGTAGTGTATTCGCTGTCCACAGCTTTTTGTTCAAATATGCTGAGAGCAGCAGTAGGTGTCTGTGCAGTCCAGTAAGTGAAAGAGCTGGATCCCTGCAGACTGCAGATTTATAGCCGCAGATGGCTGAAAAAGAGCTTGAACCTCGTTCCAACCCCCATTTGGGCTACATTTCTTTCTTCAAACAACTGTGTGTGTGTGTGTGTGTGTGTGTGTGGTCCTACATCTTATATTCTTATCAAAACTAAAAACTTTAAAACAAAACTTGTGAAGCACTACATGAAGTGTAAATCAAAGTGTAAACAAAGAAGTATAGCAGAAGATTTAGTTAGAAATAGTTTGACATTTTGGGAAATGTGGTTATTTGCTTTTGTGCTGAGTTAAATGAAAAGATTGATTATCACTCTAGTGCTTGTGCATTAAATATAAAGCTGTAGCCTGAAGTCTTTGGCACTGTCACAAGTTCTCACATAGAAATGGGGGAAGTGTAGAAAGGTTTTTTGTGTTTTTTTTGTGGGAGGTTATAGGAAATTTATGTGTGGGTTATGGGGAAAATGTTTTGCATGGGAGCAGTAACTTCTCCAGTAAGTCTCAGCTGGTTCGCCTCCTGGTTGCCTGGCAACCTCATGGTAATGTCAAGACTCCATCAAGAGTCTCTGATAATTAGTGATATTTATTTTATTATCTTACAAGAGCAAATGTGTGGGACTATTCCTTTATTTAAATAAGCACACAAGAAACATACACTGTAACATACATGTATGTGTCCCTAAAGTAAACTGATGTGCACCAACATGTGTTACTGTACAGATTCACATATATAATAATTTCCATATGTTCCATATATTTTTATAACATTACAGTATACATCACAGTGTATAATGTTATACTATATTTCCAAAAGTATTGGAACACCAAATCAATGAATCCAGTGCACAAAGCATGGTCCATAAGGACATGGATGTGTGAGTTTGGTGTGGAGGAAATTGACTGGCCTACACAGAGCCCTGACCTCAACCCGACAGAACACCTCTGCGGTGAATTAGAGTGGAGACTGTGAGCCAGGCCTTCTCGTCCAACATCAGTGCCTGACCTCACAAATGCTCTCCTGGAAGAATGGTCAAATATTCCCATAAACACACTTGTGGACAGCCTTCCCAGAAGAGTTGAAGCCATTAAAGTTCATGTGTGTGTAAATGCAAGCGTCCCAATATAGTGTGTGTAATTTCAGAAGGTAACGAGTGTCTTCTGTTTTCTGATCTTGTTGGCAAAGGCCTAGAATTCAAAAAGCTCACTATACTTTAAAAAGGTAACAAATGCTGCTTGCTGAATTTGTTTGTTTTTTCCACAATGTTTTTCATCCTCCCTTTGACATCAACTGTTTTCCCTGTGACACAGTTTTGTCTGCACTCAGAGCCATAATCCAATCCCTGGGTATCCATGGCCGTCCCCAGCTCTACAATTTTGTTCCACCCTTTAAGTTTTTGACAGGAGAATACTATACAATTATTTTGTTGTACCAACTGAAGGAAGAAGGGTCTCTGGTCTCCTAGCAACAGTCAGCTGCCACCATGCCCAAGGAGGTAAAATTGTGAGAAGAAAGAAAGTACAAGTGGGGAGTTCCTTTCCCTTTCTTTTCTCTTCTCTGCACAGACCACGGGGTTGCTTCATTTGTCTTCACCATATACTCGGCATATTCAAAGCACTACTTCTTAGATCACCTCACACAGGAGGTTTATTTCTGAACAAAATATGAATTCATTTTACACGTTGTATCATGTTAGAATCTGTCTTCTCCAAACACCTTTGGCAGATGATGTTATCATCAGCTTAGTGTAGCAGGGCAACGGTGAAAACAAGCGTCGTATGGGGTGTGTAGATGCTCTCTGCAGACCACGTGTGCTCTCCACACCAGCGTGTCGTGTGGCATAATTAAATAAAGCTGTGTGTGCACCGTTAATTGGCTCTGGAGGACTTGGATGGGCTGGGATGTGTGTGTGTGTGTGTGTATGTGTGTGTACGCCGCATGGGTACCCAGTGTAATAAGCATGTACAGACAAACCTCCAAAAACCTCAAGGGGATAGATGGTACTTGTGTTCTTGGGTTGTAGGGAACGAGGATTTTCTCTCTCTCGTTCTCTCCCTGACACAAAACACACACAACATGTTGCACCAACATGTAATTCGCACATGCATCAGTCTACAGACACCTCCTACAGACTTTCACATCAACGCATACTGTGCACATCTATGTAAACCTAATCTTTCTCACCTGACCACAAACTCACAGTTTGTGTTTGTGACTTAACTGAGAATTATAGGAACAAACTGGACATTTAGCAAATGCCCTCAATCTGAAGCACTTTCTCCAGTGGCAACAATTCCATAAGTACATTTCCATCCATCTATTTTATAGTCACATTTCAATGAAAATAAAACAAGTCCAAAATACTAGAAATACTAGATAAAAATTAAATGTGATGAAAGTACACTGGAAACAGGCTTAGTTAATAAATCATGACATTTAAAGCATCTGACTTCTGCTGAAAAAGATGAAAATGACAACAACAGATCTGTGTGGAGTGATGAGAAGACTGTAACCTTCCTAAGAAAAATGAATGCATGAATCAAACTGAAATGTCATATTTACATCATGTTTCCACATGCTTTTCCATAGTTTGAAGTTTGACTTGTGCTTTTTTTTACTTATGTTTTAAGGTTTAATGGCATCAAACTGGAGAGCGCCACCAACTGCTTATCTTGATGCATTTGACTTCTAATATTCGCATGGACATCCAAATAAATTCACAATTTCTTTTTTAGATTTTCAGGAAATCCTGTAAAAATGTGCTAAGTTTGGATGATATCGGCAAGAATCTGGCGATACGATACATATCACGATACAGAGATTTCAATTTGATATATTGCGACTTTTTAAAAAATTCTTATTTTAAGAAAACTGTTCTATTCTGAGTAAAACCAACTGACAACACACACAACACCGCCATCTAGTAGTCTGGGGTTTAAACCCAACACAAAATGAACCACTGCCACGAAACTTGATGGAATCGATACAGTATCACACAACACAATACTCAAGTGTATTAATATATTCCTACTCTCCTAGATGATATAAGGCAGTCGGACTTTAAACCAAAAAATCATGGACAGTCATTTCAGTATGTATTCCAGTTTCCAGTAAAATGATTTATTAACTTGTAACTCCAGTCTGGTTTTGACGATATTTGTTTAAGTTTCAGTCTTCAGTCATGGGATAAATTATCCGTCTTCCCCTTTAACATATACAAACAAACATGATCCCATGATCTAAACATTAGATAAATAGTTTCTGCAAAAGTTCAGTTCTCATTCACATATATATAACTCAACTGTTTTTGTCTTTTTCAGAGATGTCAAGCCAGACAATATCCTGCTGGATGAGCAAGGTAACAATAGCCTGTCTGTGTTTTACAGAACTTGCTTGTGTGATGATGTGTACCAATGGTCTCACATTGCCATCCTTAGTTTCACAACCACTTTGGTTACCAGTTCAGTGCTTGGTCTGTTATTTACAATCTAAATAATATTATTACTCAAAACACACACTAATGTTTCATATTCATTTTTATGCAGTCAGTTCAGTCTTCTATCTGCAGATTTTTTGTGCAAATCAAACTGTTTGTAGATTACAGTCCACGTTCTTCACACCTCTAAGCACAATCTCATCTTTCTCCTACTGATCAGACAGAATGTGTTTTGTACTCAAGATCTTACCATTACTACAGTATCTTACATACTGCTCATACTTATCTCCTTCTATCCGTACACATTCTGCTTGAAACAACTTGATGCAGTTTACCACTGTGTCATTTCTGAATCATCATTGCTGTGACATTTTTATCTTTAAGTGCCTGCTACTAAAGTTGCCTCACTTCCTTTCTCAAATTTAAAACGGCTGTCCATCAGAGCAGACCTGAGGTGCTGCTTAACTCCTGATGCTCCACCAATGTTAAATGTGTGGAGACTGCCTTCAAGTACATTACCTTTAAAACGTAAACATCTCATCTGTAATCAAAAACAGGGACGTGTGCAAGACTCACCAAATCATGGGCACAAATTAAACCATTTTACTGAAATGTCACATTTTGTTCTGATTTCTTTTACATTGAAACGTTTCCTTTTTGTGTGATCAGAGACATCTATTTAAAAGTGCTGATGTTTGAATGGATTTTGTTGCTGTGTCTTCTCAGGTCACGCTCACCTGACAGACTTCAACATAGCAACGATAATAAAGGACGGAGAGAGAGCCACAGCCTTAGCTGGAACCAAGCCCTACATGGGTAACTTTCATTTGCAGCTGCATCACAACATCTTATCAGCCATGACTGCCGTCATCATGGCTTTGTATGAAAACCATTATTGGACAAGAGAAGACAATGAAGAAGACTTTAAGACAAAGCTTGTTGTTTTCTGGCAGTCGTGTTATGTTATAGAGGGGACTCTAAATTTGGATGCAGTTTAGTTCATTTGAACTAACTATTTCTGACATTCTGTAAGATGTGATAAGGAACTCAGAGGACGTCATAAGTATGTGACAGGCCTATCGTAACGTTGCTCGAATTAGATCCTGCTGCTAGAAGGTGCTAGACTCAGATTTCAGCTCATTTTAAAACACTTTTTTTTACACTCTCATCATCAGCAAGGAGACACTTGCATGAATTCAATGACAGAAATTACAGTTTGTGTGTTTATTTGTGAAAAGCTGATTGAAAAATGCTAATTTTGTCATTAGGGAGGAAAGGATGAGTAGTTTTTGCTGACATTTTGCAAAGGAACACTTACTTGCTTTTTACCACGTGTGAAAGGTGGAGAGTGGTTGAAAAGGCTTTTCCTGCTCCTGAAGTGATTTGCTGTCTGTGCTCTCAGCCCCAGAGATCTTCCAGTCTTTTATAAGTGGAGGGACGGGCTATGCCTTTGAAGTAGACTGGTGGTCACTAGGGGTGACAGTCTTCGAAGTGCTGCGTGGTTGGGTAAGCCATGATTGGTATTTCACTTTTCCATTTCAAACATATGTTATTAAGTTGCAAAATGGAAGCTGTCTCCATCCATCCAAACTGCTTTCTCTTCCCCATGTTTTTTTATTCTTTTGCCATTTTGTTTCAAAACCAGAGGCCCTACGACATCCATGCCAGTAACTCTGTGGAGTCCCTGATTCAGCTCTTCAGTACAGTCAGTGTCCAGTATAATCCAGCCTGGCCCAAGGACCTGGTTTCCCTCTTGAGGAAGGTGAGCAGCACAACAAGGGATGTCATCATCATTCACTTTCAGATCTGTTTTTTTAAATTGTTCAAAACCTGATAACATTGCCCCACTGAGAGATGCAACTACCATGAAATTGTGGCAGTGGTACTGTTTGAAGATGCTTTGACATTTTTCAGTTTTACATTATTGTTGTGCAGAAGCTCGAGAAATGTTTTGATACTTTACAGTACATCGACTGGACATACTTTTTGGTGACACATGCATGTGTAGTGCATATTTTAATCTAAATTATTTTAATATGAATCAAAATGATTATATACACTATATTTGAATTAAAGTCTTAAATATGACTTGGTAAAATACAAACATACTGTAAATACAAAAGATATGCACAAACTTAACAAAGACACAAACTACTTGTGTGAGTTCCAGGTTACATTTTTGAGTAGAAACAGTGTAATGTGAACCTGGTGTCTGGATACAGATGGTCAGCCCTAGAAAGAAGAGCAGGGAGGATGGCAGGGATATAGAAGGGATATTGGGGTATTTTGCCCCCCAGAAAAAAAGCCACTGAAGCTACATGAACAGAGGATGCAGGTACTGTAGGGGGGCTGGAGCTGGAGGGAGGGAGGATGAGCTGAGAACCTCAGGGCAAAGGAGAAGAAAAACGACAGATGGGTATCTGAAGGATGGAAGCACAGAAACAGAGCAAATGGGTGAGTGAGGAGAGTGTGTGTGTGTCTGTGTGTGCCAATCATTGTATTAATACCGATAATATTCATCTTTACAAGTAATGTAACCTCATAGTGGGGCTCAAAATGTTGTAAGTAAAAGTAAAAATCTGCCAGTTGGATGAGATAATATTCTTCCCATCACTGCTCTTGAATCTCATTAATTTCTCTGCAGACTGTCTTATTCTGTGTGTCAACATGTTGTCATCAGAACAAGTGAAACTGTGCTAGAAACAAATCATCTCATCCCCTCTGGCAGTATTTCTTCAGTCATTTTAAGACAATATTTTTGGAGCAAGTAAGAGAAAATGTGTCCTGTTAAAAAGGACATTTTTTGGCAGAGTGTACGTGTGAGCATGAGTACGTGCATGTGCTCTGTGTCTGAGTGACTGAGTGTTGTGGATGGAGCGTTGGTCTCTTCCGCTCTGCTGCTGATCGATTACCGCGTCTGGGCTCCACTGAGACAGACCTAACCGGCCCTGCAGGAGGAAACTGAATCAGTCTGTGACCAAAACAGGAAAATAAAGCACAAGAAGAGAGTTAACATAATAACAAAAGCCAGGTTTCGTTAGTATTTCCAGCCTTTACCCCGAGGTGGAAGATGAAACAGATGGTATTCCATTAAAACACAACTGTATCACCTCCACTTTTATTTCCTCCCTGGAAAAAGTGACTGCTTTCATGTGTGGCATTCATCTGTCTTGATTGGTGCAAGAGTTTTAATTTAAACCTGATGAAAGGCTGATTTGATTGAATAGTGCCCTCTGTTGGTTAGTACATTAGCAAAGGCTTGAAACTATCTGGTTTACTCATGATGTAGTTTAGTGGAGCATAGTTGCAGTAAAGTTAAATAAATATGTATTTAAATCAATCATTTTCAGAATTTCCTTTTTTCAGTGTTTTAAATGTCATTATGGGATTTAATTTAATTGTATTATATAATGTTTATCTCATAATTTATCTCATAATGTCATTTGTTTTTCTATTTTTCATATATAATGTTACTTTTTATGACAGTGGAGTGGTCGTCGCCCACTCGTCTTTCTGCCAATCATATGAGAGCCCAACCACCACTACCACATCTAGAGAGTTAGCTCCTGTTAGCTTGAACAGCAGCAGTGTCAAACTGATACACAGTTTTTCACAGCATACACTGTGGCCTGTCACAGTAGGAAATGTGCAGGCGTAACTGAAAACATTAAAAATAACTGCACTTCATTTGGGCGAGCTACCTGCAGGGTCGTGGTGCTGTGCACGCTGGCTCCCTGTCATGGCTAACTAGGACATTTTGATGGGACTGAGTCAATTGTTAAATTTATTTCACCCGTGCATTTCCTGCTGTGACAACTCAAAATGTCTCCTGTGAAAAAGGTGTATCCAGAATACACAAGTTAAAACTGCTGCAACACTCTAAGTTACTAACCTCTCAATTTACTGTATGTAGATTAACAAGGCTGCACAGCAGGCTGAGGAGACACTGTTAATAATGTTCCTCAGAAAAAGCAACTCTGCAGAGCAACAGCAAACAGATGCTAGATATCACTCTACCTAGGTTATCATGAAATGTGTTTTTAAAGTGTCACCATGCTGCCCATTTTCATTTCATTTCAAAATGTTTTTTGTCCATCTCCCATTAAAGCAAACAATATAGTAGCATTTTTAGTCTAAGTCCTAATTGTTGCCATTTTTACGTTATGATCATTTCAGGGAGGCCAGGAAGGAGGAACACAGTGTTGTAGGGTTTTGGTTATGTTGACTTGAACTAGCTCAGCCTCACACGTTTGTGTGAACTGCTATCTGAAACTGCAAAATAAAAAGGAAAGAAAGCATCAAATAGTTTTTTTCACTCACAGTTTGTTGAGATAGTGCCTGGCTGTGAGTGAGTGAGAGAAGTTGTGAAGGTGATATTGCTGCTTGAAAGGTGACATGATGTAGGTGACAGTAATGTGTGTGTGTGTGTGTCCCTTCCTTTCAGCTGCTGACAGTGAACCCAGAGCATCGCTTCTCCAGCCTGTCTGACATGCAGACAGCTCCCTACCTCGCCGATGTCAACTGGGATGCCGTGTATGAGAAGAAGATGGAGGCCGGATTTGTTCCTAATGTTAGTGTGAAGTGATCAGATATCAGCACACATAGATGCACAAATGCACATTTGGACCTACAGTAAACACAGGCACTCTTTCACGCTTGCAGTCTGTATGTGCAGAAGCTAAATGACGCAAAAGAAGCTGAATCAGCTTCCTCCCTATAGTGTACACACACATCCACTCTGTGCACGTCTGTGTCATTATAATGTGTGTAATTCTATACACACTACGGCTCTGTGTATACTGCAGCTGACTTATGATCCTGCATGTGAGTGTTTGTGTTTCTAAGTATCTCCTGCGCATCTGCTTCCTACAGAAAGGTCGCCTCCACTGCGACCCCACCTTTGAGCTGGAGGAGATGATCCTGGAGTCGCGTCCCCTTCACAAGAAAAAGAAGAGGCTGGCTAAGAACCGGTCTCGAGATAACAGCAAGGATTCACAGTCTGTGAGTGACATCATCCACTGCACAGACGTCTAAATCACCCAGAGACCTGTAATCTGGATGTTACAGCAGTGCCCTCACATAATGCACTGCTTTCGTGTTGGCTTTCTTTCAGCTTTGGAAAATTTACATAAAAAAGTTTCACTGTCTTGATTATTGTCCTTGGTGCTTTCACCATCCGACCTTTCTCAGGGTGGAGACAGGCATTCTGTGTCTGACCTAAAACATGTTGAAATGAAAGGAGCTAAAACTAGTTAATGTTATATTTATATATCACCTGAACATTAAAATCATTATGGTCTGTTGAGGAGGATTTAGAAGTAGTGAGGAGGAGTTTAAGATGTCACTACTGTACATCTGTTACGATACCTTTGATAATACAGAAGCATCATCAGTTATTCACCACTATATAGAGCTATGAGTTGCTGCTTTCCTGTTAATTTGATCTTTGTAGCCTTATGCAAATCAGATTAATGTTATTTTCAGTATGTAAGTGCTAAAAGCAAATTATTATGATGAGGACACCAGCACACACACACACACGAGTGTCGGAGTAAATTATTATTTGCTGCATTTCAAACAGCGTTAAGGGTTTAAAAATTGATAATCAGTCACTTTGTATTGTAACTTTATTGTCTTTCAACTAATGAACCAGAAACCAACTTCAGCATGGTAATTGTTGTACTTCATATTTTACTACTGTTTTAAAACAGAAATGAGATTATTACAGTAGAATATGAAAGCCTACCAGTCAAAGCGATCAAGTTTAACATTGCTCAGTATGATTATTCGACTGGTATCACTCATGTTTGTTCAGTAAATCTGTAGCTATAGTCTGGAAGACTGGAATCAATTCACGCTTCACGGTTAATGGTCCAGACTATATGTACTGTATATTTTCTCCGCGAACTTCTTATGGTCTTCGCTGGTTGCCTGGCAACTGCTTGGTGAGAATTGGTAAATTGCCATTTTCACATTTCAGGTTTTGTATAAACGAAACAAACATGTTAATAGTGTTGGTGGCTGATTTTATAACCTTTGGACATAGCTGAAGCCAGCCGCCTTCTCTACCTTCATATTTAATGTAAAATGTGTCATTTCCCTATACAAGTCTCAGCAAGAAAGCAAATAAAAAATGTATTTGAAGTTAACAACCACAAAACACTGGCTGGTTTTAGTTTTTCGTATGTGAAAAAATATTTTGCTTTTCTGTTTGATGTCATTGTAAATTAAATAACTGTGTGTTAGGCCGGAAAATTGCAATTAGGAGACTGCACCACAGGCTCTGGTAACGGTGATGGGCAGACTTTTTAAACTTTGTGATATTTTGTAGTATAAAGGATTTACTGATAATGGAAATAATGGTTTCAGCCCTAATAGTACTTATTCATTTTTAAAATGTATACCAACGTTTTGAAACGAAGACAAGTTATCACTCACGCCGTGTGAGCTAAATCCACAAGTATCGTGCACGCTGTCTCTTTGTGTCTTCTGTTTGTTGCACTGGAATGAGACAATATTAAACACAGACAGAAAAATATCTTCTGTGTATTTATGAGAAGCCGCCTGCTCCCATCAGACAGTCATCATGACACCAGAGTTAGTAATGTCAGTCCTGAACGTGTTTGTCATCGTTGGTCTGCGTGTGTGCCTCTAACAATAGCAGGGTTATGAGACTTTCTGTCTGTATGTGTGTATGTGTAGCACATATGTGTGTGTGTGTGTCTCCTTGTGTGCGCTCATACTGCGTTATTACCAAGATTATTAAATTATGAAGCCTTCAGTGCTGTTGTCATGGCCTCGAGTGCTTTCGGAAATATGAGCTTCTATTTTTGTCTTGGGCCAAACATCCAATTTGAGGAGGGTTCACAAACAATTCATGACTTGTTTAAAAAGAGCAATGAAGAAGAAGAAAAAAAAGAAATGAGGAAAAAGATGTTTTCAACCCAGAGGTCACACAGTTGACTGATGCAAGTTGACGGAGATCCTGATGATGATAATAAGACTGATGTTGATGTGGAAGGTAATGATTTCTTTGCTTGTTGATCGCCTGCAGGAGAATGACTACTTACAGGAGTGCCTTGAAGTGGTGCAGCAAGAGTTCATGATCTTCAACCGTGAGAAGTAAGAGAACACCAGATCATCAGACCATTTGCAAGAAAGGCTAAAAGCAGAGTTTCCTGTTTAGTCATTCAACAGTTACACACCAACGCAGTCAGAAAATGACGCTTCCAACGGTTATGATAACATATAATAGTACTGTTCATACACGTCATGGCAGTTTAGCAGTTGAACTTTAATGACATATGCACAATAACCATTTGGCTACCAAATTTTGTGGGTTATTTGTTTGGTTGTTTTTCAGGATTGTGCATATCATCCACAGTTTATTGTTCCGAAGAAGCTGCTACATTTTCTTTTGTGCATTACCTGACCATGAACAGCATGCTCCAAAATCAAGCTTGTTTTGTTAGCTTTCTAGTGTGAACACACTACTGAACAAACCTCAGTGTGTAAAATGGATTTGGGATGCAGCTAACTACAGTACTGTCAGTACTGTATGTCAGTACAGGAGTCTGAAGTGCACATTTTCTATAAACAGTTTGGATGCTAATATTACCATTATAGGCTTGACAAAGAACTTTCAGCACCACTGAATTGATAACCTGAGGGTGTATGTGTAGTTTTGACCCAGTATGTTTCGTTTTGAGCCTGTGCTGATGTCAGAAAACCTCAAATGAATTGAACCCATGCATTAAATTCATGAGGTTTTTGTTTAGTAAAGTAATATGTAAATATGTTGTACAATCATTCTGCCTCAGTAAAAAGACAGAAATCATTTAAAGCCCAGTATTACTATATTATGCAATAAACTTACAGTACATTCGTAACTATAAGCGTGAACACACCCTGAAGCATTAGCGATGTGGAAAACTGCTGAGGGAACATTGTCAGGATATAGGGGCAGTTAAGGACTTGTATCAGCTACAGTATGTGAAGCGGCACAGCAGATGCTAATTTATGCTCCCTATAACACAAAACCATAGATCACGCAGTGTGCCTTGCTAAAGTTACTGCTGCAGGCAGGCATTCATCTTACAGGAGAGCAATGCATTTTACTCCAATCGTGCATGACAGTCAAGCTTCTTCATGAAATGACTTGGATACGTAAATTATAAATAAGAGAATGCCACCCTGCTTTAAATATTATGCATCTACTCTTCAGTGTGTGTCAGTAAAATATACAAAGTACATCATAAATAAAGACTGTGAGATCTACAGTATGTTATATCATAGAGTATGTGTTCAGGGAGGCATATCAGTTCAGTGCTGCTCTAAATTATTGCCTCATTTATTATTGACCAGGTCCTGCCACTGCAGTGTTCTGTGTGGGAAATGTCTCATTATGTCCTATTTATCTAATTAATGATAATCTTCTATTTATAATGGAGACCATAATGTCTAGAATTGTACAGGGCAGAGAT
The DNA here is from genome assembly GCA_032362345.1 of Sandelia bainsii. Classification (NCBI taxonomy): domain Eukaryota; kingdom Metazoa; phylum Chordata; class Actinopteri; order Anabantiformes; family Anabantidae; genus Sandelia; species Sandelia bainsii. The sequence continues at coordinate 3,618,697 of JAUMHL010000007.1, read as the reverse complement.
GAGTACAGTATAATAGACTCAGTCTAGTCTGAGAACTGGTTGTACAGACAGTACAGTATAAAACCATGCACATGTAACATTGTGTGGTTCCTTCATCTGTCTCAGATTGAAGAAGCGTCAGGAGGAGGGTCAGTCAGAGGCCGGGGGCGATGATGTCAGCGCAGATGGGGATGGAGAGGCCGAAGCCGTGGCCACCGACGATGACGCACCGGAGCCAGAACCAGAACCAGATCCTGAGCCGGAGCCTGAGTCCTCCTCCAAACGGAGCATGTGCGGCTCAGTCTGCTCCTCCCCCGGCAGCTGCTAGTGCCACGTCGCCTCACAGTGACGCTCGCTGGTCTCTCTGGCCGCTGCAGTGTTTGTGCCATGCCAATAGATACATTCTCACCTCTCTCCTCTGTTGTAGCCAGGAGTGGGAGGACACGCACAGCAGGGCGACATGATAAACAGCAGGACCCAAAACATCTCCCACCATTTCCCTTCTTTCATTTTTTTTTTTTTTTTTTTTTTTTTAATCTTTTGTCTTTTTCTTTTCTGTAGCACCCTTCTGGTAAGGCATGAATGAAGCAGATTTCCAGAGAGCCCCAACCTACTGTGCCCGTCCGCCCTAGAGTAAGCTCTAACTTCTATGCAATGTTAAAGTATAGCATGACAAATAAAGTATCACATACTAGGAGGTGTTGCTCAGGAGCATAAAGCACGAGCATGATGACATCCCGAGCACTAGCAGTCCACTGTTTTTGTGGGATGGGGTGGCTTTGGCGGAGACACCTCCCGTCTCAGCCTTCCTGTTCAAAATCTGACGGGGACGACTGAATTATTCAGCAGAGGCGCGCACTCAGTTTATGTTATTGCCTTTGTGTTCAGTTGACTCTCCCCTACAGCCTCTTTTCATGTAACCTGCCCTAATTCAGAACAGTTGTATTTCATTCTCGTGGAGCACCTTCCTTCTGTTGCAACACCTTTCTGAGAAACCTTTACAGTAAGTGTTTGAGGCTGGTTTTAGTCGGCCAAGACAGTGTGGCTAGTTTCATGTTGTAAACCTGTCTAAAGTGGTGCCTGTTGATAATAATCAGTATTTGTTAATCATGCTGTAGCCATGGAAGCATTATAGGCCAGAATGCTAGTTTGATTTTCTCTTTAAGCGTTAATAAACTATTTTTTCTAAGCTTTTTTTTAGGATGATAAGGTACTGTTATTTATGGGAAATCAGTACAGCAGTCAGAATGAATGGTTTGGCTTGTCACTGTGTCTGCAGTAGTTACCGGGATGTGTGACAGCGTTTTAGCTCTGCACCATGCTCTGATTCAGAAATTGTGCTCTGGGTAATAAATACAAACCACCATCAACCACGTTCTTTAAGAATCTATTAAAATGCTCTGTTTGCTTCACTAGACATCATCTCTGTAAGTGCTCAGTTTGTATAAAGATCATCTCCCTATAGAGTTTGTTTTGGGGCTGTACTTAAATGTGTAGCTGTGCCCTGTTGGTTCTTCAAATTGTATAGATGAGTTAGTCTATTACTGTCATAGTGATAGTGGTACATTTAAGGTGGCACCATAAATCTCAGTCTGAACACCTGGGAACATGTAGCAAAGGTCCACCTTAAAACCTAAGGCCTAGTAAAGTGAAAACCATGTAAATAGCATAGAGTGTAGGTAATTAAACTCACCACAGTTTTATGTGGGACTGCGAACTAGACATATAAACTTAAGGAAGAGCTGTGTGAAGCTTTACACTGCTTCACTCTGCTCTTCTTTCCAAGTGTGCAGGCACAACTTGTAGGCAAACTATGCCAAAGCTTTTCTACCATTTGCATAACCATTTCTAAGGAACTTTGAGTGTGTGAATGTGTGTCTCTTTTCCCAGTATAACATAAAGACATTGTTCCTACTGTCATTTACATTTATATGACCATATTGTGATTATGTACTGTACAAAGTCTGTTTCAGGTAAGAGGGGACCTTAAAGTAAAAGACATTTGGGGAAATAAGCCTATTTGCTGTATTTGCAAGAATTTAAGTTTACAGTGAGTATGGAACTAGCTTATTGAAAAGAGTAAGTGTGGCTCTGTCTAGAGTTAGAAAAGCCACCGAACAGGTTCACTAATTGACACGTGTGTTTAATCCATATAAAGTTAGTTATGTAAAAATAAAGAATTTTAGGACACATCACATTCTTACATCTATACAACCAGGTGCCTGGGAAAAAGTGTTGGTCTTCAAGATGTAGTTACACCAGATAATTTGCTCTAAAACCACAAACATACAGCAAAGGGTGAGTAAAATAATGCAGTTATTAATTATGTTTTTAAAGATTAATTTCTAATCAGTGTACTGCAATTGCCCAACACTAGTAATTCTAGATTTTTTAATGATCTTTCTTGGTCAGTAGGCAGGAAAGATTCTAGCAGATCATCATTACTGCTATCTCAGCTGCCTCTGAGCCATTTGACTAATTTTATGCTAAGCTAGGCTACATGGCGCCCAGCTTAAGTTTATACAGACAAGTCAGTGGTATCAGTGTTCTCATGTCATCTTCAGAAAGAAAGTAAAATAGTGCATTTCCTTGTTTTTTAACACTAAATATAATGATTATTAGATTAAGAAGCTTCCGTTAAGGGATATAAAGTTGTTTTTCCCAGTCTGCCAAAATATATGATGAATATTCTCAAGCCCTGTGCTTTGTTTCATTTTTTATGTTTTTGCATTCGCCTCTACAGTATAAGCCTGTTTTTTGCCGAAGCCTGGAGCTTGAGCCTTACCGCCTGATTTGTGCATGCACAAGCTTTTGGTGATAGCATACCTCGATGCTTACCTACCTGATTATTGACAAGGCCTAAAATCAGAGTATGACTGGCCTGCATGACTGTTTCTGGACAATGAGTTTTGTGAACTTTAAACTGTACAAAATCGTATAATCCCAGTGTTATATGGATGGCATGATATTCTTAGATGATATGCAGTACCTTTGGCATCCTGTCGGTTGTCTCAATGCTTTGTTCAAGTATACAGGCTCATGGCCTTTCTGTGTATGTGTGGAATGAGGTCGGCAGCTCTGTGTGATGCTCTGTTGTGGGTTAAATGTTGCGTTATTGTCTGCAGCAAAGGAAGAAGAAATCGGAACTGGGGCAGGTTTTCACTTTACCCCAACACAGGATTTGCTGCATTATTAAAACACTGAATGTCTCCATTTGTGGAAAGGAAAGCTCAGTTATTTCTAGCAAAATCTGTCTATTCACCATCAGAATCGACATAGGCTTGAAGTGTAATATGTTAATCATTTGTAAATGGATACAAATGGATTTTGATTGTTAATTTAAATGTAGCTTTTCTCTAAGTTATAATACTAATTACAGTTTTGGCTTTTGTTTCTTGATATCAGTGATCATTCTTAATTGGACCGTGCTTGCAAACCCTCCTGACATGTTTATTTATGTGTTAATGTTCTGGATGCTGTTTCAAAAAATAAAGGCATTATGCTAGTGTTTGACCAGCAGCAGCATGTCTCCTATTGAGTCGTTTCCTGATCGATGCTCTTGAGGTGTACCATTCTGTAGATGTCTTAATTCTGTGGATGCAGTTTGAAACTCAGTGCCCTGTTGTGAAAACAAATGAGAAAGAAAATGTGATTTATGCCACTCTTTTTTCCTCCTTGTGATCCATTTTGCACAATCTTGTGCTGCAGAATTTTTACAGGGAATGAGTGAAAGCCTTGTTACTGTACCACCTGAAACGGCTCTGTGTGTTTAGAACATGCTGCTTTAAGTGCTTTGATAAAGAAATAAAATAATAAATAAGTCCTTCCTGTAACTTGTCGTCTGTGTCTTTGTCATTGTCGCCTCGGTTTGTGTGCAGACAGTAGAGGGCGATGAAGAGTGGGGTGGGAATTAACTGAGCAGAGGTGTCCATAATGAATTGGTTTCACTGATTAAGGTTGTAAACATGAGCTGCACCACTATGGCTGCAGGGGGAAGAATCTAGCACAGAATCTAAGACTGGGAAAGAGATTAGGATTAGTACCAGTAAATAATGGAGACAGACTTGGATTTGTGCAAAAACAGCCTCCAATTTAAGTAAAAATGTTTTCATATAAAGATATATAATATGTATCACACAATTTCGAAAGAGTTTGCATTATTAAGTCATTAAGTGATATCAACATATTTAGTCCTTCAAAGTTAAAGTTGATGAACTTTTTTGATTTAGTATGTGGTTTGTTTAGGAGTGGCCCCTCTGCCCCGGGACTTCCAGGATGTCCACAGCTGCGTTTCCCATGTTGTCCAACAGTGGGCGCCACTCTGGAGCTTCAATAGCATCCAGTAGAGCGGCGAGCTCAACCTCCAACTTCTCAACTGTGTCCTCCACTTTCTGCAAAAAAACAGAACATACACTACCAGTCAAAAGCTTGGACACACATAGGAATGACCATGTTTTTCATGAAAAGATACATGTCTTCAGTTGTGTTACCATCATTGCACATGG
>JAUMHL010000007.1:3591850-3614113 GCA_032362345.1 Sandelia bainsii | reverse complement strand
TCATTCTGATCAATTTGATGTTATGAAATCTGCTATTCTTTCACAAACATGGTCATTTCTATGTGTGTCCAAACTTTTGACTGGTAGTGTATATTGGTGTTCTTGACATATGAATAATACATTAATTACATGTAATATGAATTATAGATTCATCACTCGTGAATAAATCAGTCACTTATTCATATGAATAATAGAGCTGGCCAAAACAGCCAGCAAGGTGAGGGCAGAGTAAGTCTGAGGTCTGAGTAACTTGTCATCATTTTGGAAAAAGTTTTTTTTTCCGCAGTGAGGGAGACTGAAGGTGGTGCTGAGACACAACTTTGCTGACATCTTATCCTTGAAAGGAAATGCTGAAGAATTTTTGGCAGGCTCAGAAGGAGAGAAATCTGCCATTTAATGATGAAGTTGACAACACCAGAGGGGAAAAACATCCCAAAACCTTGTGGTTTCAAACCACTGAGGGCTGATTGTGTTGATTTGGAAACTGCACCTTCTCCACTGCATCCATGCGGTTGTGAAGATTTGTGTGTTCCTGACAGGCGCTGGACCGCACCTCTCGAGGCCGCAGGTCAGGCTCGGGTCCTGAAAACAAGAGCGATGCACATCAAGACATCAAACTAAAGGCTCAAACCAACAATGTCATAAAAGTTATTGATGATCAACAATGTTGATGTCATGTTGAGTTTGACTTGGCCTGATTCTATTAGAATCAAGAATAAGGGGAAAATGTGCTTTCAGTCAGTAAAGTCCAGCCTATTCTAGAAGAACAATGCAAGCAAAAACACAGACTACACACACCAAACAAATATGGCTGCTCGCTAAAGGAGCAACTGAAAAGCAACAAACTTAAATACACATTCACTTTCTTGTAGACAGTAAGATGAAGAGGTTGATACCATTATTATGGCTGTGTGATAAATATGAAACTATTTCCAGCAGCCAGTTAGCCATTAAAACCAGACAAGTGATGTGATTAACACTGAACAGTCAGTTCTTATGTTGGTATGGACAAGCGTAAGGATCTGATCGACTTCAACGACGGCCAAAATGTGATGGCTCCATGATAAGCATCTCCAAAACAGCAGGTCTTGTGAGGTGATCCCAGTATGGTATGTTCAGAACCTACCAAAACAAAACAAGGAAGAGTTGGCTGGAGAGTTGGGATGTGCTATGGGAAAAAGGGAAGGCAGTGGAGGCAGTGTGATGCTCTGGGCAATGTTCTGCTGGGTCACTTTGGGTTCTGGTGTTCATGTGGATGTTACTTTGACACATATCACCTATTGTTGTGGACCATGTACACCCCTTCTTGACAACAGTACTTCCTGATGCCTGTAGCCTCTTTCAGCAGGACATTGTGTCAGTGCACAAAATGGTTTGAGGAATATAACAGAAAGGGTTCAAAATTCCCCAGATCTCAGTCTAATCAAGTATCTGTAGTATGTGCTGGAAAGACACATTCAATCCACTGAGGCCCCACCTTGCATCTCACAGGACTAAACGATGTGCAGCTGACGTCTTGGTGCCAGACGCCAAAGGACAACTTCAGAGGCTGCTTTGGTAGCACAAACTGAATTGAACTGAACTGAAATCCTCTAGTGCTACAATGAAATAAAATGTGAGAACTAAAAAACTGAGAACATTCATGTCAAAGCTTTTGAAAACCATTTTGTCTGTTTTCAGCACAAATAATAATTTTAATGAGTTTTACTTTTCTGAACTAAGTAATATTTGCTCCTAACCTCAAGAGAGGGAGAGTCAGCACACATTATGCTTGTGTGTGTGAATTCACTTCCGCCATGTGGGGAGGGCATTGTTCCTGCCGTTTTACCCTCACGGTTGTGTTTCCAATTATCTGTTTCTCTTTGAAGCCAGCATATTTGAGTAGAAGCCTGCATTCCCTCACAGGACTCCACTTCCATTTTCTAACACCTTCTCAGTGGCTGCAGGCCAAGCTCCCCTTGATAGCATTTATACTTTATAAATGAGTGAACTCTTCAATCGTTAAGTGAATGCTGGCAGCAGTGCTGTTGCAGTCATTTAGATGAAATATTTAGAAAATGCAGACAGCTAATGCCTGAGAGCATGTGTTGTTATTGAACATTAATGATACTAAGGCTGTGGTAGGTTGCTTCTGCAGAGTCAGTGTTATTCCTCTCATAGCATGTTTGCTTGCCAATAATCAAACAAGAATGTGCTTTCACTTTTTCTACTGGAAAAATATAGTTAGAAACTCAATCCTTGCAAAAACACTTTAGGTCTCACTTTGTTTTATAGCCAATATTCAATGATCTGGTAACTTCCAGTGAGCCAAAATACCTTGAATGTTTTCCAACTGGGAAAACTTAAACTCTAAACTATCAAGCTGCTTCGCTTTTCTCTTGTTTTCTTGAGGTTAAAAAATCATTTAATCACAATGAAGCTCCATGAGAAAGATTCTTCTTTTAAGTTTCAGGGTTAAAATAAACATTTTCTACCTGTTCCTACCTCTGTATCACTCATCTTGGCCACTCAAGGGTTTTCTTCCCCCCTTGCTGGAAAGCAGAGCTTCCCATGGGAAAGCTTATGGAAATTTTACAACAAACACCAGACCTTGCTTTGCGCTTAAGAGATAAATTATCAGATGTCTGCAAAAGATATGTCGATTTCCTGCACGGGATCCAGTGGAAGAATTGTATTTCACAACAACCGCAATCTTCAGCTTTAACAGAATATGCTGCAGGTTTTCCAATCAGCAAAAACACAAAGGGGATCCACAATCTCCTGAAACCACAGCTGTGCTTTCATCTCAGTGCCAGTGTGTGTTTGTGTGATCAGTGTATGCACAGCACGGCCTGCTCTTTAGGAGGGAGAAACTTGCAAAAGAGTTACATGTTGATGTTCATGATGAATATCGCACCCACAGGGCTACACGTGTGATTGATATAGCCAGGGTGGGGTGATGTTCAGATGAGGTACATAAAATCACCAGCAATGTTGTGATGTTGTTTTTTAATTTCTCCAGTAGAACCTGCAAAAAGCTGCATTAAATTAGTCTCATCTTATCTCATGATGTGTTAATGTTAGCTAAATGGAGGATGAGAGAAAGAAGCACTCTGTCCCCAAGCGTAAGTGTCATTATTTTAAATGTATCTCTGTCAAGACACAAAGAACATCACCATGCATACTGCAAATTGTTCTTCAACAGAAAAATCTACAACATCTAATGTATTACATGCGGGAAAATGTCTTTGGTGTCACATTTATAGATCTTACTGTAAACCCAACTCTTCCACAACATTACACATGTGCATCATATGCAATGAACCTCTTTTTCACTGGGGATGAGAAACACTTAACCATCCCTGTATATAGCAACAGTATCATATCCATTACAGTGTACAGTGTGTCTGCAGTTGCATCAGAACATGTGCAAAACAACATCTACTAAAGGTGGAAGTCTTCTTCCAAGGCAGCTCCTCAAAACCCCCATGATTAAGACGACTAGCTTGTGCAACAAACAGGGAATTAGGTGCCTTGGTGACAAGAAGGACCAAGTCCTGTGGGAAAACTGCATCATCATGAAGCCGCTTACAGCAACATATGACATCATATGAGGAGATAACTGTTCCTTTGGGATTTTACCAATGATCCTTGAAGTCGTTGTGTCAAGAAGACTCTCCTTGAAAGACAACCTCAAGGAAGACAGCTGGCCTTCCATGTGTCATCCTCTGCACCTCAGGGAATTTCATAGACTAAGGAAAATAAAAGGTCTGAAAAAATAAAACCAAATGAAATCTAGGATATGGATTCAACATGGGAGAGGTGACAGTTGAATTATATAACTATACTAAATAAATCAAGTTCTATTTTTCAGCTCATGCAGACAGTTTTGTTGATCTATTGGAGAGCCAACACACACTTCTTGCAGCTTCCAGTTGTCGGAAGTTCAAACTCCAACGGCTGAGAGTGTGCGTGTGTGGTAACTTCTGACAGCAGAGCGTCAACAGCACATGCCAGGCATGAAACAGACTGTTTTGCATTTGAAGACAGAGTTAAAAACAGTGTGGCTAACTGCCCTTCACACTGAGTAGTAAGTAAAGTTTTAAGGAGTAATAGTTGTAGTAATAGTTGTACTTCCTGTTTAACTTGAACCAGTCTGTTTTGAAACAGCAAGAATTTGTTCCTTGTTTGTGTTGCCTTTTGCTTTTGTCCAGCTCTGCATGTTTTTTTTGTGTGTGCCAGAACTGTTCCAGGAGGTTGCGAAATCACCTAAACCCTCACACTCCGAGGAGAAGCAAACACAGATATGATGATCTAACTCTCTGACTCCACCCGAGGACAGAGGTGAATGACTATGTGTGTGTGTGTGTGTGTGAGTGTTGACCCTGTGCAGTTCTTTTTTTCTAACTCTGTAAGCTTGTGCACTGACATCGCTCTCTACAGGAGAGCGGGAGTTCAGTGGAGTGCAAAATTGAGAAGTCAGTGCAGGTCAGAACAAGTTTCACACAACTCAAGCTCCGGCCTGACAGACACCAGTGGAAAACAATAAGTGAGAAATAAAATGCTGTGCTAAGAAGTGTGTGCTGCCTACTAGCTTACTTCTGTATGTGACACTTTTTATGTCCAAGTTTTTGGACATTTTTGGATGAAAATGGAGCCAAAATCTGTGTATTTCTAAGTAAGTAATGTGTGATCTCTTACTTGCAAGCGTGTGTGTTCGCTGTGCTGCAGTTGGCCATACTTGCAGTATGAAGTCAGTGTAATTCACACTTGAGGCCCTCACTGACAGATTTGGCTCTGGAGGATTGGCCACGTTTTTTCTTTTTTTTTGTGAATTTCCACTGGATTCTAGCGACACTGGTAAAAGCTTAAAATCCCTGGTCAGAAACAGGCGGATGAACGTAACAGATGAAGGGAAGAGTGATTGTTTAAAACTACAATGACAGTACATGCATTAGATTAAGTGTAGCCAGAGCTGCAGCTAAATCAGTAACAGATGTGCTGGAAAAACCCTGAACACACACACACACACACACACACACACACACACACACACACACCAACATGAACGTGTATGTGCACAAATGATGTCAGTTCAGCTTTGTGTGTGTTCATTCAACCATCACCTACACACACTTACACACATCTGTAGAATCTATAAAACATACTATACTGTGCAACAATCGAAATACTGTGCATACAGAAGAATGGAAAATATTTTTTCCCTGCACGATCTATAAATCATCCGTTCATCTGACCAATCATCTGCTCAGCTGCTTTGCCAGCTGTGTGTCCTCTAGTTCATACTGTCTGACCTGTGAGCCCCCCCTCCACCAGCTGCACCCCTTACCTGCAACAGTGTAGCCAATCAGGAGGAGGACCAGGCTGACTGAAGAGGCGGGGGGGCAGATCATGGTGAAGAGAAAGATCCGGTGAGCAGCTGGAGACAAAGACAGAGGAGCGAGTGAGAGAACGAGGGAGAATCCCAACACAGAACCTGACTTAAAACCCGAAAGATCTCTTCTCCAGCACAACTCTTCCTCTCTCCCTCTTTTTCTCACGCTGGCTTCCCTGTCCCCTAATCCTTCCCTCCTTGACTTGGTTGCGCCCAGTTTCCTAATGAAAACATTAACTGCAGAACAAAAAAAGCTCAGGATCTGGGAGGGGGCAGAAGGGATGTGCTGGGGAGGGGGCTCGGGTTCTCAGAGCAGCCACAGACAGACTGGCTTTTAGAGACATGAACTCTGGGGTTGTGGTTACTTTTTTTTACACATTTTTGTGTTCACATTTAACTTGCACTCAGCACCCATGAGCAAAACTTAACGAAAGTTGACTTCCAGAAAAAAGATTTCAGATCTTCATACCTTATTTCAGGAAAGTGTAACACTGCTTTATACAGTACACCATCTTTGTGCTCACAGCTGTGTTGCTTCAGTGTTCATTTATTTAGAATATTAAAAATGGCTGCTCTTTCTGGGAAACTCAGACAATTTTTGTGTTCAGCAGGAAGTTGGAGAAATCAAAATCAATTCAGCAGCAGAGAATGCCCTTTATAATCACATTGATTGGTTCCTGTTATTCCTACTAAATTGACTTCTCTCTTTCTCTCTCTTTCTGCCTGCGTGACTCACACACCTTCACACACACACACACACGCAGGTATAGGCAGCCAAGGCTGTTACGTAGAAAACTTGGTTATCTTCCTTAAGCCAGACTGTCTTCAGCCTCTTAACCAGATCTACAGGTACAACAGCAGAAAAGAAAAGTGGAGCAAAAGTGAGTGAAGGGATCAGTGAAGAAGAGAGTAGACACTGTTAGTAGATATACAGGACAAGGACTCAGGGAATAAATGTAATTAGAGTCCACTATGTACAGTATCTCACATATGAAAAATTTTAAATTGTCCTCAACTTTACACTTGTGCTCCATGTCAGACTTTTTAGGCCCCAAAATGCTTGACATATACTGTCTAAACAAATGTTGATACTCCCATCAAAGTGTTATCCCGTGTGATATTACATTTAAATGTGTGTCAAAGTTCACCCTGTGACTCTTCATTCACGTATTGAATGTTAGTTCTAGTTCAGCCAGCAGACACACGCTGAAGCACAGAGTGTCTACATGTACCCAGAGCCAGAGGATCATGGCATCCAGGCGGTCAGCGTCACGCTGGTCTGTGGTGTGACAGACTGCTGGAGGCGGGGTCACCTTCTCACTGTCTATTTCTGTCCAGTCCTCTTGTATGTATGTATACATGTCTGTTTGTTGTGTTCAGTGTAATGCCTGCAAGTAGCTATGATGAGCGAGTGTCCTCTCAGGCTTGGACAAATGAAGGAGACACTAAACACTGGTTGCCGTCATTTCATCCAGGCAACCAGTCAACTTCATTTGACCATCGACCTCAGTAAACCTTGTTGTTGAGGGAAAAAGTGAGCTCAGCTCTTTGTACCCGCCTGGTCCCTGGCGTACACCTATGGTGTACTCATTATCATTTAAAGAGCTAAATCTAATTTGGGTGATGAGTGTGGTTGTGTGTGTGTGAAGTCAGTGACTCCATCAGAATAAACAAAGCTCCTCTGATTTTAAGACAAGTCATGAGTTGACCTTTGGTTTCCCCTGACTGTGTCCTAATCCTGCTGTGGATTTGCTGTACTTACAGAAAGTGTCAACAGCTTTCTCAACATATACCTGAAAACAGTCTAAAAAAAAGTTACTTTGGAAAATTGTGTTTGTTATAATAACTTTAGCTGTCTGGCTAACTCACTGGACTTCTGAACAGAAAGAAAGAAAGTTGTATTTGACCACATAAACTTCTTGCTATCTAATTTTCTGATTATTTATGTGTCTCCTAGAAACTCTTTGCAAATATAGATGATTTGATGTGTAAAGCTGCTGCATGCGACATCTAACTTTCTTACTGTTATGATGAGTTGCTCACAATAACTTAGCCTCACTGGTGTGCAGGCGTGTGCTGTAGGTTGGTATGAGGTGATGTGAGATCGTGATATTCGCTGTCAGTCAGATCCTGCTCGCTTTCTCACCTCGACACATACGTTGATGAATTAATGGTTTGGAAAGTTATCCATTCTGATTTCAGAAAGGCATGAGAAAAAGGGGTTTCAAACACTTCTTCTGAAATGTACTGACGTCCTAACTGTCTGTGCAGTGATGGGTGTGAGCCTTTCACTGCTGTACCGGTCACAGAGTGTGCATTTCTTCTTATTATAAGTGTCACTGAACTGGTGAGAACTATGTGCACAAACTGGGAATTCAGCATCTGCATGCCAGGCTGGAAGTAATGTTAGTTTACCAATAAAGCAAACAATAAAAAAAAGTAGGTCATTAAGCATGGATTGGGACCAGCTGGACTGGACTGAAGGAGATCCGGGTGGAATGGAATCAGCAGATAATGTTAATGATATAACACAATTACTACAAACATAATTTTCCTCTCTGTGACACTATAATTGACACTATCTGCAGCTAACTCCACCCACCTCCATTGACTACACTCAGATTTACCCTGCAAATACTGTTTAAGTCATGTCTGCATACGGGATTATCTCTGATTATACGCATACCTGTAGTGAACTGAGATGGGGCACGCTCAGGAATACTGGCACCACTGTCACACCTCAGTTCAGATTTGAGGGACACGCTGGACATCCTATCAAAGCTCAGTAGGATCTGGACTGGCCGCTGAGTGCTGACAGCAGCCAATTTACCTCTTCTTCTCTTTCCACTGTCTGGCTGGCAACCTGTCTCTGTCTACAGTAATACCACATGCACTGCTCATTTGTGTTGTTAAAATGGATCCACAGAAACTTGCTCTTGCTACAGCAACATCTTGCTTCCGTTTTTTTTATAGATCTGACATCTGACAGTTGAACAGGAACAGGAAATCATCTATTGTATGTCACATGTAACATTTAGAGGTGAAGTGAAATGTGTCACCTATTTTGGTGGCACTGATTTCAGACCTGTGCATGTCACCACCCTGCTCCTCTACACTTCTGACTCCCACAATCCTTCATTTCTGATCTTCCTTCCATAGTTGTCTCCTCTTTGTGGTTGAGCCTCCAGATCACTGCTCTCGAGAGATAAATCCTAAGACTGCATCTATCTCCTTAGACCGTCTGATTAGCACTACGTCACAGAAAGGGGAAATAATCCTGGTCTGGACCCAGGAATAGAGCCCTGGGCGGGGCCAGGTCACTGGAGAGACGCTCCAGAGCCACCGTGCATGTGTCTTGGGGTAATCCCTTCTTAAATAGCCCCTGTGCAAAGGAACGTGGGAGGGAGCTGGGGCTGGGGGACGTGACGCCGTGGGAGCAACACCAGTCAGTGTCCTCTTATCCCTCGGACACACCACAACACCCAGAGGAGGAGAGGGATTCAGATACAGAGACCTGTCGGGCTGTAAGAAGACAGTACTTCAAACAGGATGAACTTTGCTGCCCAGTTATTCTACTCCAGCTACTTGAGCGAGCGACTTGAGCGTTTGTACTCACCCAGGCCTGCACTTAAAGACAGCGAGGAGAATGACCCCTTCTGGCAGAGGTGGGAAATTACACCATGTAGCCCCCTGGTCCCTCGAGACCTCTCCCCTACCCAGCTCAGTACCATAGTGACAGATTTACCCTCTGCCCAGAGTTCTGAGGTAGCTCCAGCTTCCACTGTTTCATTGCCTCTTCCTTTAGTTTATTCCATTCCTCCTCCACATCCACTTTGTTTGCAGCCTACCTTAACAAGTGCACGCTCTAATCACAAAAGAAGCTCAACAAAACCAACCACTTGTCTTCCAAGTCCATGTTTTGCTGTAGAAGTCCCTCAGTCTAGGGTTCTACAAACTCCCCTCCATCAATCCTCTTTCTCCTCAGTAGTTTACACCAAAGAATCTCCTGCTCCATCCAGCTTTCCTACAGAAATGGCCTCCTCCTCTTCCATCTCCCCATCTTCTTCTTCATTTTCTCCTTTGGCTCCAACTCCTTGTAGAGATGATTTCCTCCATACCTTCCAAACCCTGGTAGACTTGCTGCTTCGCTTGGTCATCTACTTTATTCTTCTTCTTGTTTCCAGGTAATTCTGACAGATTTAGAGAAAGGCCAAAGGGGGTCAAAAGGTTGTACAGAAAGATGTTGTTCTCAGGCCTTAAAGATACATTATATAACTTTTTTGAATATAATTTTATCAGAAATATGCTCCAAAGTGTATCTCAATGTGCAAAGGTGCTGTCGAAGCCTGCTGTGATCTAGACTCATTGATCAGCAGTGTAGAGGTATTAGCTTTTACTAATTTTTGTGTAAAGCTCACCCTCCTGACCAGTCTGAGAATTATTACTACCTGGGTAGAGTGTGGCAGAGCAGGGAGAAGCAGTGCTGGGTGACACTAGCTTACTGTGCATATTGTAGCTTCAGTGACAGGAAGCTGTAGAACTGCACGTACAAGGATGCAACACTTGGGGTTGTAAAGTGCTGTTGGAGATGTTTTCTGTTCCAAATGAATATTGTTCATGTCGGAAATGAAGCGGTAACGCTGCCAGTTGGGGCAATCACTCTTTAAGAGGACATTAAAATGCTGAGATTGTGCAATGATGGAAGCCTTTGCTTTTTTGCTTAATTCTCACATTTCATTTTTGTACCATTTTTGAATTAAAACAAACTATTTCTACCATCTCCGCTCTTCACCTCCTCTTTTAAGGGTGCTTTTTAAGGTTTGATTCCCGCTTCGGTGTTGCCCTTCTCCTGCTTTGATGTCGGTTTTGAACTCTGCTTTTGAAGCAAAGCACCCTAATCACAGGTGCAGCCTTAGACTTGCACAGTCTATGCCTGAATAATGGACTGAAAGTGATTGACAAGCAGGACAGAGGGCAGTAATGGAACCAGGGGATGAGGTGTAAGGTTGCATTATAGTTTATGGCAAATCATTGTGCTATAAATAGAAAATAGACAGGGATGTCCTCTGCTAAGTGCTGGCAACACTGAGAGGAATTCAGATGGCTATTTGGGGAAAGCTGCTCCACCTGCTGGCTTTTTGATTCTATTTTAGTACAGCATAGACTCAGTGAAGTCTATTTATTTTTTATTTCTTTTCCAGCAAAGTACACTTGTGTGTCTGCTTTTACCTTAGATCTGAACACACTCCGCAGCACAACCTCAAACCTAGCTGTTAACATTTGTGATCTGCTTTAGTGGCTAAGTGAGTGAGTTAATCTCCAATGGGTGTAATCTTATTATTATGTTTATACTGCGTAAAGGGCCTCCTGATTAACTATGTGGTTAAAGAAACAAATGAGTCTGAGGTTTAATCCTGTTTTGTGCAGTGTCATTTGAGCAACAAAAAGCAGAGCTGGTGCATTTGGGAACAAATTGAACTATTTAAATGAATTGTGTCACTGTCTGTTTAGTGAGCGGTTATAAATCAAGCTGTCCTGCTTTTGGGCCTAAATTGCTGCTTTAATCGTTTGTGTGTGTCCTAAGAAGAAGAGCCGAACGACTCGCTGAATCGTAATTTGATTTATTGATGTAATCTGTCACAGCAAGTGGAAGCTGGGTTGACATGAGAGATGAAACAATTCATCTTATACTAAAGGACTGAGACTGTATGTGGATACGTTCACATGCCTTCATGCCCGGGTGAAAGGGGGGGGGGTGTCAGCGAGTGCTGGAACTGGATTTTTATTTCGATTTCAAAATCTGTAAAATTCTCCTTGTGTTAATGAGACTGGTGAGTTTAGTAGTGGAGTCTGACTTTTAGTTTTAGTGCACAATTTGAATCATAAATGACGTTATTCAAAGCCTGGTGTGTGAGTGGGACATATTATGTATATTGATGACACTTTCCTGAGTTTAAATGATGTTTTCTGCACAAACATATGTCATAAACTCATTGTGAGAGTCTCCTCTTGCTCCTTTACTTTACCCTACCTCTATTTCAACTTTTCCTTCCCAGCAAACATGATTACTTACTCACTAGACGTACACAGTTCAATATCTCTAAATCTAAGTCGGAAATATTTTTTTTATTTTACCTCATTACAGCTGGATACAAGTGATGATCTTTGGGATGTTTTGAGGTTGTGGATCGAGTTTTAAATTGATCTTATGCTGTCTGTACAGTAGTATTTGTAGTCATGTAGTCATTCCTGGTGAATCATGTCTGTGTAGTAATGCTTATTTATTTACTACAGTTCCAGATTATACCTTTATATCTTCACTGCCAGCTCCCGCCACTGTAAAAATCAGTTTGCAGAGATTTACATTCTGTGATATAACTCTTTCTACTTTTTGGAAATTCCAGCATCATGACCTGAGAATCTGCTACTAAACAACAACCTTCTTAATTACCTTCTGAATAAGCTATCAAAATGACATCATCATTTTACCTTCTGGGTTTGTAAGAAATAAAAATATTGCACATTAACTGTAATGTATAACTGTGGAATACAATATATATAAAAAACTCAATTATTTCTCATTTTGCTGCATTAGTTTGCAGCAATAACATCATTTTAAGGAAAGTAAAGCTGCATATTATCTTCAGCTTAGCGGATAACTCATGTCAAGCAAGTTTCAAATTTCTGCAAGGTCATTTTAGTACTGCAGCAAAAAGAAAGAATAGACTACAACAAAAGATGTAACTGTTTGTCGGCAATATAATGTTTACTTTATTCATTTTTAAGTACATAAAACATGCACATATGATTCTGTAGCCTTCTTGTTATCAGATCTCACTCCTCCACTGATTTCCTGTCATCTTACTAACCAGAGAGGAATTGCGTCTGGGCCCCAGCCAGCCAGGTGGATCTTACAAATCTGGCCCTGTCAGTAACGGCACCGCGGGCCGCAGACCCACGCTCATTGAACCAGAACGACTGAAGGACTTTGGTGAAGAAGAACTTCTCAATGGAGATGTGAAGGTACATGACACCAAAGTGGTGGGGGGTCCTGAGATCCTGCTCATGGACCCGCCCAAAACCAGAAGAATCAGCGAGTTCAGGATCATTCCCAGACCTCCTGTCCAGTACCTTCGCTTTGAGGACATCAGCGCTGCGGCCTTCAGCATCCAGTCAGGAATTCAGAAGACGCCCTGCACGGTACACTAGCATAGCACCAATGTATACATGTTTATTCTACATGGACGTTACAGGAGGTGTGTTTGACAGGATAACAGACATTTTATCACTTTCATTTACACTTTTTTTGAATGAAAATTAAGAATCAGACTAAAAACCTATGTGCATATTTAGAAAGAGCACATTAAGCCTCAGCCACCTGCGTTCAGGCCACACTTGGTCTTTTTCAAGGCAAATTTAACAAAATTCCAATCTTTTTTTTCTACTTTTCTACTTTTGAAGTTTTCCAAACAACACAAAAAACAGAAAGATGTAGATTTGTAGGCTCAGGAGATACATGTCATGATTTCTTTTGCAGCATTAAGGTTTCATGCTGTGAAACTTCCTGTGGAACTGTGAGCTGCTCTTAAAATGCTTTGTGTGTGTGTGTGTGTGTGTGTGTGTGTGTGTGTGTGTGTGTGTGTGTGTGTGTGCAGTACTCCAGACTATCCAAGCAGTACGGGATGGAGATCTACCTGAAGAAGGAGCATCTGCACTACACAGGCTCTGTAAAGGAGAGAGGAGTGCTGTACCTGCTTTCCTCCCTCACACAGGTAAAACAGGAAACACAAAAAGTGAGAGAGTAGATGACACACACACCCATCCTCCTCCCCATATTTTTGAGACAGGTTGTCATGACCAGGACCTATATTCAAGTGTTCATCCATTTTACTTCTTGATCTTTTTGAGTCTATTGTTTTTGCGTTTTAACTCGTTTAAATTCCTGGCAAGAACCAGTGGTGATGCAGTGAGAGCACAGTAAAGCTATTCAAAGCCTCTCTTTTAGAACTACCACTGCTGACAGTAGTGGCTCAAGACAAAGCCTATCATATATTGATGTTTGCTGTGTTACATATTTGTAAGTAACACATGTAAGTGAAGCCTGTTTCTCTCCCATCAGGAGCAGCAGAGGAAGGGTGTGATTGTGGCCACTGACTGTAACTTCTCCATGGCCGTGGCTCACCACGCAGTAGAATTAAAGATCCCAGTGTTTGTCATCATGCCGTCGTGCTGCTCATCCCCACGCCTCAGGACCTACCGAGACTATGGAGCCATGGTGATCTCCTACGGCAGCACCAGCCACGACTCCCGGAATCACGCCCGCCATCTGGCCAAAGAGAACGGATACCTCTACCTGGAAGAGTCAGTCCCTCTAACACTCAATTGTACATTTCACACAGAGGTCACAATATGTATGTCTACACTTTCTATTGCAGTGAGCTGTGCAGTTTGATACAACTTCAACTATCAAGGGCCAGTCATGTATTTTACACATACAGTTCAAGAAAAGCTTAGATTCATTTGAGCAGGAAAAGCAATAATGGCATGAATGTTCAAGTCCAGATTTGTTTGACAAACCTTCAAAGGTGAAAGAACATTTTCTAGTAATTCATATAAAATAAAGTCACATACTGTATCTGTGCTACCTTATGACTTGGTGTGGAACAAAAACAGCAGCGCGTAATTTTAACTAATTTATGCACTGACAGGTGTTTAATCCATGATAATGTGTTATCTGATTATATTTTGCATTAAGAATCTGCATCTGGAAAGAAACTAAAACTGTCAAATAAATGTAGTGAAGTAAATGTAAAAGTAACATAAAATAGAATTAAAGTATGTAAAATAAAATGTACTTAAATAAAATAGTAAATGTGTGTCAGTGAAAACCATGCAAATGAACTTTTTAAACTTAAGTTTTAAATTGTCTTCACTCTGAATAATTATTTTAGAAATATCTTACCAGTACAAAGTCTTATTTAAGTAACTGTACTGACACCGGTCAAATCAATCCCAAATGTTCACGTGAACACTCGTCTTAGTGCTGAAACAGTTGCATCTCTGCTGTTGCTAAGTTGAGGCCATGTGAATGTCAGTCATGACATAGCTAATAACTTCACAGTTTGTTCACACTGGTTCTGCAATCAGTAAGAGAAGAAATATAAAGTCACCAAACTGACTATTGTATTGACTTACGTGCATTTTGTGTGGTTTGTGTAATTTAAAGATTATTATGCACTTTGAGCCTTTATTTTGATAGTTTGACAGTAGATGGAGACAGGAAACATGCAAGAAACGTCCCCGGCTCTGCTCGAACCGGGGACATTGCAGTTATTTGGCTTGAGCACAAAACCACAAGGTCAGTGTCCCGATGAAGTATATAACTTTTATTTTATACTGTTTGCGCACACGCTTGACATCTTATGCATATACTGTATAGCACTGAGATGTAGCTGCTCATGAATTGAAAGCAAACATTTTTATCACATTATCCCCTGTTTTTCATAAAAGCTATCATTTCTGTCATCTGTTAAAATAAAGACAAAGCTATCTTTGTGTGCAGTGCAGAGAAACACTGGTGACTTGGAACAAAGAAAAGGTTAGGGACACTCATCGCTTCTTTCTTTCCGTTTCTCATGTCCAGAGATGAAAGTGCAGCGTACCTGGCAGGACTGGGCACCGTGGGCATGGAGATCTACGAACAAATGCCCAAACTGGACGCAGTGGTTGTCCCTGCAGCTGGACAGTATGGTCTACTGGCTGGCACAGCTGCAGCCATCAAACACCTCAACTCACGAATCCTTGTCATAGTAAGTTGGTGCTGAGAGGATAGATTTTAATAACAGACACAAGCTGAATTTATAACCTGTTCTATGTCACATATTTAAAAAAAAATGCCAGATGAGCTGATTTGTAGCCTCTGTTTTACACCAGTGTTACTGCGAGTGCTGTTTCTTCAAAGTAGGTCACATCCCCGTACACACCCTCACTTCATATTGCAACGATGAGATTGCTTCTTGCCTCTCACATCTCCCCGGTGTTGACTTAAGTGTGTTTTTCATTCTGCTTGGGTTTCATTAGCAAGATAAATGTATCTGAAGTATTTTCCCTTGTTCCACTGTCTGCCCACAGGTGACACTGACAGCTTTAGCTCTGCTTACACTGGAGGAACTGAACAGAACAGGACACTCATAAAGAAATATTTGCAGCCAAGCTAATTTACTGTCAATGCAGTTTAAAATGCCACAGAGGCAGATTAATTATATACCTATCTACCTATAGATGCTCTAAGTTACCATTATAATTATCATACAGGTGTAAGATGCAACACTATATTCTGCACTATATTCAAAATGAAGTCAGTAGAAAATGTCTTGAATTGAATGTTTTGAATCATAAATGTCTTCAATTGTAAAAGAACAATGTAGGTGAAGGGGGATACACTGATGAAGAGAAGTCATGCAAAAAATACCTGAACTATAGGAGTGTTTAGCTCAAAGCTAAATAGCTGTAAATAACTACAGCTTCATATTGCTGCAAGCATGGCTGAAAACATCCACATCAATAATGAGAATAATGAAAATGACTCTAACTGAAGTTGTTTCCTTCAACAGGGAGTCGAACCAGAAGGTTTCCCTCTGCTGCTACAATCTCTGAAAACAGACAGCCCAATCAAAGACATGCACAGCAACCCCAATAAAAAACTCTACGGAGGTGAGATCAAGTTGGTCCTGGGTCAGACATACAGCTGTGTAACTGCTGAATGTTGCACTTCTCCCCCCGTCAAAACCACACGCGGCTTTTTAAAATTTCTCTCTTGCAGAAACTGAACACGTGTTGATCTTTCTGTCTCTTCTCAGATCTCATGGAGCGTTCGCTTGGTGTTAACACCTTCCAACTGGCAAAGAAACTAGTAGATAAAGTCATCTCTGTCAGGTGCCGCTTCTGCCGCAGCACATTCACACTTTGGAGCTTGATTTGACTCACAAATTATAAAAAATTATAGCCAATGTGTTAAAATGGACTTGATCCATCTTTATATTTTTCTCTTTGAACCACTGAATGTCAGCTATTTTATTGCAGAAATTAACTTGACTATTTTGGACAGAACTCAACTAATTTTAAAAAGTAATGAAAAGTTAAAAGTAATGAAATCCTTTCAGTGTTGCCTAAATAACTGACAAGGATTTTTTTTTTCTTCTGCCTCACAGTGAAGAGGAAACTCTGGTGGCGATGCTCCGGTTTCAGGAGTTTGAACGCTCCACTGTGGACACAGAGGGAGCCATGGGACTGGCTGCCATCCTGGCTGGACAGCTACCAGAACTGAGAGGCAAAAAGTGGGTCAGACTTGTTAAAAAATGCACCTCTCTGAACCTCATGTGAATCTTTTGTGTATGAGGCCTTTTAAACAGCCTTTGTATCATTTTAAATATAGCTCTAACTCTGAAGGCTAAGACATTTTTCATAATGCCTGAAAAACTGACATGTTGGCAATACAGCAGTGTCAGCAGAGCTAATCCGTTTGGCGGCACATGAAACAAGCTTCCCCTCTGTGTGTGCTCCTCCTGCAGGGTTGCTGTTGTGGTGAGCAGCGCGAACATGGAGCTGGAGCTGGTGAGGCAGTGTGTGGACCGAGCCCTGGTGCTGGACGAGCGGGTCAGTAAGTTTTCAGTGCAGCTGGGAGAATGGCCAGGAGACATGGCCAGACTGCTGGACATCCTGTCCAGAGAGGACGTCAGGTAGAGACATTTTTAACTCTGCTGCTTCATGCTGAGGTCCAAGGTTTTATGTTTAACTTTAGTGGCCCCTTGATGCCACATCGAATTCTTTGCTCTCTGTCTTCCTCCTCCCAGGTTGTTGGACGTCTGCCACCGGAGACACAGCGACAAGTCAAACCTCTTCAAGGCACAGGTAGGCGACTAATCTCTCCTCTTCACCTCATTCTTTTCCTTCCTCCTCTCCAATCCTCTCATCTACTTTTCCTTCATCGCTATGAACTCTTGGCTTGGAGTTGGCAGTGAGTTGGCGGGACTTATAGAGCCGAAAATACAAGTGCAAAGAGAACCTTGTTTACATTGCAAGAAATCTTCCTACCACTTTCTAATACAACGCCGTCCATGTAAATGTTAATAGTATTTTGATTAATATTTAAAAATTATGTTTTAATATTTTATCAAAAAGAATAAGATTGGTGTTGCTGGATTGTTAAAAAAAAAAGCTTGAGATCAGATATGTTTGTTAACCATTAAAACCCATTAATTATATATATATATATATATATAATTCTATATATTACAAAACCTTTATGAATGGTGTAGTATTAAGTGTTATTTAAAGTTAATATGCAGCTTTTGGGAATCGAGATAGCTATAGGGTTTTAAAGGGTTTAAAAGAGATAACGTTTGAAAGTGGAACAAAATAATTCTTTCTGCTACGAATGTAAAACTGAACCCATAAGCACAAAAAAAATCATTGTGGTACACTCAAGAGTATTATTTCTACAGCCTTACTTGGTCTGGTATAACCAATAGCTTATTGATTGGTGCTGCAGATACAGTTTTGCTGTGTTACTGACATTACTGAATCAATCTAATGATTTTTCTCCACTTGTTTTACTATAAAGCTCAACTGTAGCATTAACCATGATCCTGTCATTGTGAGCTAAAGTCAGTTATTTTTGATCCAGTGCTGAATCTTCTTGAACCACACTATTTTCTCTAAATACATGGATTGCTTTGTTCTATCTTGGTTAATAAACTTAATGAAACTTGAATTGCTTTGGATACCAGCAGAATTGTGTCATTATCTCCTGCTCTGCGCCGTTGCCTCTGCATTCTCCGCTGACAAATTGGCACTGCGCTGTTGACTCACCAGCAGTGTCAAGAGGTGTTGTGTAATTAACTGGAAGCACATTCGCTGCCCTAATTCTTCTGTGTGTGTGTGTGTGTGTGTGTGTGTCTGTGTCTGTGTGTGCGTTGACAGGTGGAGTGTGTGGTGGAAACCAGGGATAAGACACAGAGCGCTCAGCTGCGTAGGATGCTGAGCGAGCGCTACCCTTCGATATGCTGGCTGGACCGGTGATGACGATAACATCACAAACACAATCTATAGAATATGAAATATCTATATTCAATACAAAACAAGAAAGAGGAAATGACATAAAATGTGAGATGACTTTGCAAACACATTGTGTAACATACACTACTATCTAATGAACTGTGCTACATAAAACACATTAAGAAATTGGCTGTTCGGCAAACTTAATACAGAAAAGCCTTGAGATTATAGAGCAGATATAACTCATTTTAATTCTATTACTTATGCTGCTATCGTTCTTCTACCCTGTAATTACAGTAAAGTGGTTAGACTGCATTCAGGAGATGAATATAGTTCTTATGGTTCATCATCAACCACATAGTATGTATCATACACTGTAGATGTGGTGATCCTCTTTTTAAAGTACACACTATCCCTTTCTCATCAGAATATGAGACATGTATTTTCAATCATATGTTTTTTGAACTGTTGTATATACGCTCACTGGCCACTTTACTATGTGCACTCGTAAGGTCTAATGTAATCTGATACAGCAGAGGTGTGAAACACCCTATGGAGCCAAAACATTAGAACCACCTCTTAATTCACTCCAGTACAACTCCACCTCCCACTGTGACTTCAATAATAAACATATAGTAGAATTAGAACCTTTCTGACAGTTAGAACTCATGGCTGAGTCGCTTTATTGGATTGCATTAGATTGTACAGATGTACCTGATAAAGTGGCCATTGAGTTTATTTCTTTAATTATACTGTCCAAGGTGGTAGTGTCAGTCCCAGTGAAAGTGCTCTCCAAATAAACATGACCAAACCCAATCATCTGATTCTTTTGTGATGATTACTGTATTCAAAAATCACAAAACAGTGACACAGGAAGTAAAAGTAAGTTGTTTCTGATTAAAGGCTGGAGACAGCTCTGGTGGAGACTGGTCTGTTTAAGACCGGCTAATGCTCTTACGTACGTAAGCAGGGGACATCGTGACCCCGTGTTACTGCTTACCACACTGTTTACCTGTACAACACAAACACCTTCTTCTGCAAGAAATGTGCAATTAAAACTACATCCTACTGAACACTACTGGCTCAACAACAATCTGCAGATACACAAACTTAGCAGCTACTGTAGCTGATGAACACAGCTTAGCATTTAGCGGCTAAAGCTATATGCTGTATCCTATTTCTTTTAGGAGTAGACAAAAAAACAATAACAGTTTAGGTAAGAGAGTGAATATTGACACATAGCTCAGAATAAATGTTAACATTGTCGTTTGTGCTAATGTCTTTGCACGACAGGTTTTTTTTTGCTAAGCTAGCACAAAGCTCTGGCAGTGTCAGTCAATCGTCCACAACTTTGATCCAAACAGTACTGTATGTCTGACAACAGCTATTCGATGGATTGCTGTGAAATTAGGTATCATACAGCCTGTTATCATGCTAACACAGCTAAACACTCTATTTATGTAACAATGGTGTGTTAGCATTGTCACTGTAAGCTTGTAGCTAGCTCTACAGTTAGCCACACAGAACTACTAGCACAGCTGGACACTCATCTTGTGTTCAATGAACTATTCAGAGAAAATACATTAACAGCAAACAATGTCAAGAAGTGTGTAAGTCACTCTTTATTTTGCAGCGTTAACATTTAGAACTTCCTGTGTCTAGTCTAGAAACTCAAAGCACTTCACTGTGTGTAAGGCAAATGTGGATTTAAAACATGCATACGGCAGCTCTCTTTATTTTGATCCTGGACGACTTCGAAGGCTGATGGCGTGGTACCATCTGCAGTCAACCTGTCTGACATTATGTTCATCGCAGCGAGTGAGAAAATATTCCTGCTGCCACCATCCAGGCTGAATGTAAACATCATGAGAGCTCAAACCTACTTCACAAAAGATTCACCATGTATTGCACTAAATTATCAGCTCTGGGCAGATTCATCAAGAAAACTCTAATGCTTAGTTAATATCTGTTAATGTTATTATTATCAATAAAAACTTAATAATAATAATCCCTGAATTAGTGCAGCTCCCTCAGTTTTGTATATAGAAAATCTATGGAATGAAACAGATGTTGATCCATCTCAGGAACAAAAGTTATAGTATCAACTAAGTAACAGAAGTTTGTAGTGTCTCTATCAATGATATGTCTTCACTTCAGTACTTTTATGTCTTAAGAAACTACTAAAGAAAAGGCTCAAGTGTCTTCCTCCCCTCCAAGCATCTGAGCAGGACGTCATACCACAGAGAAAGACAGCGGAGGACGGAGAGGCAGCATAGGGAATAGATTTTTTAAAAGGCAGCTTGTGCAGTATTGTTCTGTAGGCTTCTGCTGCTGGTGTCAGTGGTGTTTGCGACGCTCGGGGTTGTACTTAAGGAGCAGGCCGAGGGAGGCGAAGCCAAAGAGAAGGGTCTGCACGAACCACAGGTAGCGAGTGGCTGTGTTGTTGATGCCTTTGTTACTGCAGGGACACAGAAGAAACAATTAACACAATCTTTCCCTGCGTCCAAAATCTTACAGTGTTTGCTCATCCAAGTACCATTTGTCACTGAAACCTCCATTCCTGTGGACAAATGGGCCAATAAGTGACGAATGAAAAATATCATTTCTTAACATCATAACATAACAATCATAACATTAGATGAACACTGAGCTTCTAGACTCTCTTCTCACAAATTTTGGTTTATTATTTCTCTCTCCAAATGATTCCAAAATACAAGAGTTAAACTGGACAAATGCCATTTGAGGACAACAACAAAATAATATAGTCTCCTGATGACAATTTGAAGCATGAAGTAAAAACGCACAAGAAAGGCAGCTTTTATGTTTATTTATAGGCTTTTTGTGGATCTGACATTTTTAAGGAGGCCCAATTTCATGAACAGGATTGTTAAAATGAGATGACAGCACCACCCAGTGGACAGTAACACTCTGGTCATTCTTACCTGCACACTTTCAGTGCATAAAAGGCCTCAAATGTATGAACAGCCCAGGCTGCCCACCACCTGTAACAGACAGAAACGTGTTCAGCTCCACAGACATTCTATTCAATCCAACAATCACTAATAACTAAATACATAAATACTTAAGACACTGGAATCTATTTACATGGTGGAACTTGAGCCCATGTTTTTGTTTTTCCTCATGCATTGATGATTTTTTTTTTTCCAATTAAGCCTTCCAGTTTAGCTGTCTCCTCACAAAACACTCAAGGTTAACGGCCATCCTCAGTGTCACATGACGTAAACAACAACAAAACATCACCTGCTGATGATGGGTGTCTTAATACTACAGCAGTCACGTGACTTTAACAACTCATTAGCAACCAGTGGAAGTGGCGCTAATGACCTGTCGACAGGCCAAAACATTAAGGCTGAAGTTGATTAAACAGTGTATTTCTGCTCTGTGAGGGTACTTCACACATCATTTGATTGTCTTTAAGGATGCTCTGTCCTGTGATACACTGCTAACATGTCCAGGAGCTTTTATACTATGAAAAGAGAAACTCTTAATAAGGGTTTGTTCATTGGATTTCAGTACATGTCCTTACTTTAGCATTAACAATTGTATCTTGGATGCTTGCAGGAGCAACAAAGTCTTATCACCTACCCTTTGTACATAAGGCCAGTGTGGTTATCCACAAGGTGCCTGCAGAAGGTGCCAAATACACCAAGTTGCTCAAATGGGATTTTTTCTGGCACAAACACAGTGCACTGCAAAACACAAACAGAGCAGGTCAACATTAAGCCATACAAACCACACACATACAGCTCTGGAAAAAATTAAGAGACCACTGCAAAATTATCAGTTTCTCTGATTTAGCTATTTAAAGGTAT
>JAUMHL010000007.1:3580705-3591750 GCA_032362345.1 Sandelia bainsii | reverse complement strand
GGGTGACTTTATGCCGTTCCTGGCGCAAGAATTCAAGCAGTTCAGCTTTGTTTGATGGCTTGTGACCATCCATCTTCAATTGGGTTCAGGCCTGGAGATTGGGCTGGCCATGACAGGGTCTTGATTTGCAGTGGTCTCTTAATTTTTTCCAGAGCTGTATACTGTATATTTTAAGATAGAGAGTATTTCTTTTTGTAAGCACACTACAACCTTTGTACACCCATCAGCATCAACATTAACACCACCTCGTGATTTGCTGACCCCCGTCAACCATAACATTAACACCGCTGGGTAATTTTTACCCTAAAACGCACCCATTTCCCAGCTATTCATGGAGCCTACAGTGATTTGGCACATATTTCATATCATGAAGCTGATCAAAAGAAGCTAAGAAGGACTGGTTCTTTTTTGAGAACAGACTATGTGGAACCCAATTCAAAACTGGATTAAGCAGGAGTGGTTAACAAACTCTTATATGCCACTAGAATTTAATTTAACACAGCACTAGAGGAAAACTGATTGTGTAACATGTTGGCTGTTTAGTGAAGTTGAATCTAAAAATATATACAAATAATATTGAATTAATAAAAATAACAGCACCCTAAAGCTGATGGGGTTTTAAATGACAGATAATATGTGTTCAAATATTTTGATTTGAAAGTGAATATGGATTATTTACCCATCCCGTACGGTTTCTTCACTTTTGTCTTTATTCTTCTTTATGGTCCCAAAACCAAAGTGACATCAACTTTAGATTTGTATCATCTACACACACACAGTTATACAACAGACCATTTAAAGTCCAGTCAAATAATGACATAATGCCGCTTTGTGTCATCTTGTTTTTGTCCTCTTCTCTTGTCCTCACCTGTGACATGTGCTCTATAGCTGGTGCACGGTGAACACAAAGGGCCCAGTGCTGCACTTCATTTATTAGTGTCAAACATACAACTAAATGTCTGTTTCTTTAGTTTATCACTTGTTATAAACAAATAACATTTGTATATATGTTAATTCGTGTCTTATTACTGTAGGGCCGGTGTCTACTTCACCGCGTACGTGGCAAGCGGTGGTGCATGTTAACTTATCCACGATGTGCGACCATTTTTGTGGACATTTACAGACAGCTCCTTTCTGCCCAGCACAACGACACATTTCGGACAACTCTGTAGACATTCAATAAATATTTTTGTCAATTTTTCAATTCGGCATATATTTTATTGACCAAGTTCCAAAAAAAACCCCAATATCTATCGACTGACCAGTGATTTGCCGATTTACCAAAGCGTAAGCGAGCATTAAACTAACGTTATCGCGTGGTGAATGGAGTTTGGCACGTCTGCTGTTACAAAACAAACATTAGCCACAGTTAGCTTCTCTTGCGTATAGCTAACCTAACTTATCCTACGGACTTTGTACTAAAGGGCTGAATGTATCCCGATAAGATTAGCTATCAGTAAAACAGTGACTTGACAATGACTTCGGAGACTACTCTGCCGACATTTTTGCAATTGTGAAATGTTCAGAGTTAATGCAGAAAAATATGAACATACAGTTCCCCTAGAATTCATGCAAGTAACGTTAACTTCATTATGAGAATAATAAGCGACCCGGAGGACATTTTACGCAACACCACATGGTGGCATTCACATCATGGATGTCTTTATTCTACTTTCTTTCGATTCTAGCTGATTCAGTGAACTTACAGTAAAATATCCCATCCCGAGTGTCACGGCGACAATCCAAAACAGGCTGGTTCTTCTAAAGTAATCGCTTCCATCACTTTTAGCCATAGCTGCAGCTTCTCTGCGCTGGTCCCGTCGTCAAATATGACCGTGTAATGACAGCGACGACAGAAAATGTGAATGTGGTCTCACTTCTTCATACAGAGTATTATTTAAAAATAAAAACTATGGTAGATAGATATAATATACAGCGAATTTTGATTGTAACTCTTAGACCTTGTCACTATGAAGTTTTCTTGTTATATGTGAGTTTACATTACACATTTAAACTGAAAACAGTAGATAGTACAAGTTCCTCTAGTGCTGCCCTCTTGTGTCTTTTTTTTTGTTGGACTTTTATCTGTTAATTTGAGGGCCTATATGTGTTAAAGGAAACACAATATAGTATGTAGCTCGTAACTAAGAAATTAACTTTAATATAATGTGTGTCAAATGGGATTATAAACATAATCACTACCTGTTTCAGAAGAAGAGAACAGAAGAGAACAAACTTCTTTTTCTCCAATGCATTTAATTCATCTTCCTTTATTCTCTTCTGAAACATTCATATAGGTGTGTCACCAAAACATGCTCTCAAAATGATCTCCAGCTATGAGCAGATCCTCTAACTAGATCTGCTCATTTCTGCACCATCTGGGAATCTTGCATGATTTAAAAACAAATTGTTAGATAGCATATATGTCTCATGCATGAGCAGTTTTATCCAATAAATGACAAATGCAACTTAAACTAAGTGCAATAGAATAATTTTCTCTACTGTGATGTCTGCTGTTTTGTTTACATTGGCAGCATCACTGTCTTCCTGTTTGGAGGATTATGCTATTTCACTTACATGAAGAGATAAGCTGATCAGATGCTATTTTGTTTTTCTAATATGCAGATCTCTGCAGTGTCAAGTCAAAACTAAAGCTCTTCATGGTGATTTTGCATTAGCTAAATAGCCCGTGGGCTCAACCAGTATTTAGTTCTCTTTAATCACTCAATCATTGTATGTAAACGTGGGCACAGCAAGTGTTTAATCTGAAGAAACGGTTTATCAATGAGAGTCTTTTCCATTTTATTATTTTATCAGACTACTTTTAGATAATGCAATCCATGGTGCAAGTGTATTAACATTATATTAATTATGAATTCATTGAAATAATGAATTAGCATTTGTGCTCTTGGCAGCTTCCACTGTTGGCTAAATACTGCACATGATGTCTGATAGGATTTGGATAAAGCACAGAGAGAGTTGGTGGGACTTTCAGGAGCCGTCTCCACACATGGAGACACTGATTCTGCCAGTTGTCCAGATAAAGATGAGATGAGACAAGACGGTAAAGAAAGGGTCTGAGCTTGTTGTTGCATAAGATAAAACTTCAAGCTGCACTGTTTTTCGAATACACCTTCCAATACTGTAAATTTGCCCCTGCACTTTGCCCTCTCATGCTATTTGACTCAGTAGCATTTACATTTCCAATGCGTTACACATGGCTGATGCCACGAAACCAACAGGAAAGAGCTCAAATGTCAAATATAACAAGTCTATAGATACATAATATAATATTTCATTCATGTGTGCTTGACTAATGTCTAGTAGCATATCTGAGCACAAAAGAAAAATGTATCATCTTCAGATTAACGGTCACAGCAGGCATGTACCCAGGGGATGGCTATGGGGGCTCGAGCCACTGCCTTTAATTAAAGGTGCTCCTCTTAACAATACTAACCCCTTGGGTCTTAGCCATTTTTTTCTTGCTGATACCTCAACTCTTTGATCTATATATATCTACATATGTGTAAACTCAAGACTTTATGGTGCAACAAAGGTACTGATAAACCTTTTTAGGAATCATGGGCTATTTAAATATGTTTTTGTTTTCTGCATTGATGACATATCACATAATAAAAAGACAAAGAATGAGCAGGAAAAGTGAAACTGAATTTTTCACCATCTTATCCATGTGCTACAACAATGACAAATGTTGACTGTCTTTACATGTAAGGCCCAAGTCCTCAGGTAAGAAGTACTTTTAGCTTTAATATAAGCTGCCTTTTTGTTGTAATTATTTCAGTCAAGGTAAAAATAAATTCCTGTAGGTATATCAGTAGTCTCATCATAACTCACAAATGGCTTTGTCTAACTGTCAGGTAAAAACTGAAATATTCTCTATTGATAGATGCTCTTTTTTACATTTTAGCTCCTGCCCTTGGTCACAGCATTGGCATACAGCTTGGTCATAGCCCGGACATGTTAAAACCATTTGACAAGCTTGCCACTCACTTTGATGCATCAGTTCAGTGTCAGGAGGCTGCTTTGTGGGATGAGGTAACTGTCCAATTAATCACTGAATAATTACCCACCATTGTCTTTCTTCTTGTGATAGCAGGGAGCTGATCTGCATGTGAAATGACAAACAGAAGCTACTGATAGATTTCACCTTAGAATTTTTTATTTTGCTAAGGTATTTGGGTTAAACATTAAGACTTTAAGGCTATTGTTGGTTGATTAATGTTCAACAGTTTGCAAAGCTGCATACGTAATACTTAATATTAATCAGATGACACACTTGAAATCAAAGATGATAAAAAAATTAAAATTAATGTTTAGAGTCTTTTTGTTAAATTAAAAATGCTATTTTTGTGCATGATCATGCGTGCATGTCACACAACATCAGCTCTCTAAAAAAATACAGTATGGTCCACTACAGTGTGTATTAATATAAACTGTAACAACATGTTTTAATGATAAAGCAACTACAAAGCCAAAGCATATGTATAATTTCTGATTTTGACCTTACTTTGCATATGTACTATGGGATGTGCCGCATATTCAGCAGCGACGCAACAAAAAACATAAATAATCACATGTGTCGTCTTTTAGTTAAGTGGTATCGACGAGGCTAATGATCTGATAATTACTTTCTTTTGTTTCTCCCAAAATCATTCCACTCTGTGTCATATTTGTCATTGACCTTGCCACCACTTTGAGGATTAGGTGATAACGGGGGCAGTGGAAGGGCCCCTCAGGTCAGAGTACTTCTCTTAACCACCCATCCTCAAAGTAAAACGACACCCCTCCCCAACACTCTGTTCTGGCTTTACTGTGGCCTTCTGGGGCCTCAGGTGATCGATATAAAAGGTGCCCTCATCCAGCCAGGAGACAAACTCAGTGAAGGAGCTTCTCAGTGAAGGAACACACTACCATACTGAACTCTGTCTCATCGGAAGTCCATTACAAAGCGACTTATTCCCTGAGCTTCATTCAGATAACTGCTGCAATGTGGAAGGAATCCAGCACTGGTAAGAGCTGTTTTATAATTCATAAAATGGGCTTTGTTAGTTCAGATTATCTTTGTTTTAGTTTCTTTTGCTTTTTTCATTCATAATCTGTAGTTGTAGTGTTTGTAAACTTATTGATGGATAAATGTATTTTAAAAATTCATTTAACCTGTCTAATGTACCCAAATGAATGGGCTTTTCTGCACCAGGACTTAGACAGGTAGTGCCAGGCAATATGCCAAAAGAAAAGCCTCTTAAAATGAATTTCAGACTCTCGTATTATGTTGCACATTGCATGTGCTAGAAGGCAAAATGTACCACTCTACTAGCTAAGCAGGCTAAAACTTAACAATTAGAAATCATTCACAAATATTGGAACCAAGTTTGGTGTAATCAGTGATTAAAAAACAGTAGAAATAATAAATCTTCTTGTGTATACTAGAATATGGAAAGAATTTAAGCAGAATTCACCAAAAAATAGAGAAAGAATATTTGTTATGAATCCTATCTGAACCTGCTCTCTCCTCTCACCTCAGATGATGCCGGACCTGTGGCCTCCAGCGGTGGCTCCTCTCGCAGCACTAGCCGCAGGAAGAGGACCAGCTTCTCCAAAGAACACGTGGAGCTCCTCCGAGCCACGTTCGAAACCGATCCATACCCTGGCATCAGCCTCAGAGAGAGCCTGTCCCAGACCACGGGCCTCCCCGAGTCACGCATCCAGGTACACAGTCACCTCGTGCTACTTTGTGGAACAGAAAGTCTGTATCTGTGGAACAGATTTTAAACTGATGTTTTTAGAGTCAGTGAAATTGTCAGTTCCATTCAGATTGGGATTATCTTTATTTGTGGAATTGGATACTGGTGTTGTTCTAAGATAATTCACACATGCACGCCCTGCATACAACTACACACAGATGCATAGCTGTGTTGTAAGACGTTTTGCACTGTGGTTTGTTATCATTAAAAAGGCTCTGTTTTCAAATGCATCCTGCATTGAATCGAAGATACCGCTGTCGCTCTATCACCGTATTTCTTTATCTTTAAAGATGACACAAGCTGTTTTTATCAGAATCTTGTTTGAGCTGACAGCTGACAACTACTAGATTTGCTCTCCCCCTGCCCACTGTTGCCTGTTTGTCCAGAAAATGATTAACAGAACAGAATGTCTTGTTTGTCATGTCTTGCTTTGAATCTAAAGTCTTTTTTCTCTCCTTTTCTCTTTTTGTTCAGGTGTGGTTTCAGAACAGAAGAGCTCGCACTCTGAAGTGCAAAGGAGCCAAGAAAGCACTGTGGCAGTCTGACAGCCCAGTCCAGGATGCTATGTCACCACATCATGTTGTAGCCAACAGGGGGCCGCAGGCTGGCACCATCCCTCTGCCACCTCAGGGTCCCCCACCAACCTATCCAGCCACGGTGAAGGAGGAGATGGAGGAAGCTTGCTACTACAGACAGTGTCCTCCAGCTTACTCCAGCATTGAGGAGCATGGACAGTATGGCTCCATGTATGTGTTCCAGCAGGGGAGACCAATGGGCAGCAGCTCTAGTCCACCCTTGAGGGCCTACTGGTCCCAGTCAGGCAACCAAACCTCCCCTGTTCAGCCACTGTGGTGCCACTCTCCCATGGAGACAAGAAACTACAGCTCCAGTTCCAGCCAGGCAGCAAACGTCATGTATCCAGGATCAGCAGAGCAGCAGATGTATGTTGCTCCCTCAACCTCCCACTCCTCTACCCCAGACACCCCAGATTCTGGATACTGGGACGTCAGTTTGGAGTACAGTCCATCATTACAAGGTCAGTATTCGCAGCTGGAGGATTCGTGGAATGGGGCTGCTCTGGAAGGCGGACATCTGGAGCAGGTCCAACCCCTGCCTGAGCTGTCCCTGCAGGAGATTCTGGGAGAGTTGGGTGAGGACTGGCTGGGAGGAGAAGGACTAGGCAGCCATGCCACTGGGGAGAAAATGGCTTTCTGCTGATGACTCTTTTCAACCTACAATGGACATTTAGAAATCATATGTATTATTTTGATTTAGGTCAGTGGGTTTTGCTTCTGACATGTATAGTGTTTATGTGAAAAGTCAGAAGATTCTGCCAAAATATTGGAAACAGGATCTATTTTTTCAAAATCTTACAATCCCACATGTTGTTTATTTATTCCACATTTACTGCCTTTTATTCTGAGTAATGCATTTATACACCTATTCTTTATTTATAACCTTTATTTATGATTTTCTGCACTTTTATACAAATAAATCAGTCATAATAAGGCACAACATAGTTTTCTTTGCTTTTTTCATCTAAGAATTTACTATTGGCGCAATTTGCAACCTTAACACAACAGTCTAACTCTTTCTCTGGTATCCA
This sequence comes from Sandelia bainsii, assembly GCA_032362345.1. Lineage (NCBI taxonomy): Eukaryota > Metazoa > Chordata > Actinopteri > Anabantiformes > Anabantidae > Sandelia > Sandelia bainsii. Next base: position 3,584,379 of record JAUMHL010000007.1, on the reverse strand, counting down.
GATGTGACAGATTTGCCATCAAGCTGAGTGAGAAAGTAGGTCAGCACTACAACCAGTAGATGGTGCCTGTGAGCTGGGGGAGGTGATAGCAATTGATTATGCTCAGGCCTAAACCTCAGTCCTCTTTTCACACAGTATGATAAGTGAAAACGACATTTTATGAATGTCATTTTCACTGAAAACATATCAAACAATAACCATCTAATGCATGTTTCCCTAAGAGCAAAATATTTTACATTTATGGAGTCCCAAAAGTGACAAAATGTAGTGAAAGGTTAAACAACATGTTAAAAATAACACAGTGCAAGAATAACTATAATCCTTGGTGAAGGCAAGAAAGTGCACTTGATGACAATGAGTTGAAATAAGATGAAGACAGCTAATTATAGATAGAAGCACAGTGTCTGTGAACTTTAGAGTACCATTAGGTAATTTATCCAACTCTGTTAGCTTTAGCTTACCAGCTGAAATGCTTTATCTACCGTAGAGTATGCAGTGGTGCTACAGCTGGTGTAATTATGTGACAAAAGCTGGCTTTATCTAGATAACTATATGAAAACGATGGTGCAGGATTTGAAAGAAAAAGCATAAAGTCATCCATTTTACACTCCATTTTGTGTGTGTAATGATTTCTCATTCCATCCAGCCGCTCAAATCCACTACTTTCTCTTTCTGCAGCCGTCATTCCTGCACTTGCAAAAAAACAATTAGAAACTCGGTCATGCCAGATAAATCACCGTTCTCCAGGTGAAATGTACCTGTGGAAGTTTCTCAAGTCCCCTACCCCAATTATGGACACCAGGTTTCCCGTTGACATGACAGTCTCTCGAGAAAGCTGACTGTAACCTGGTAATTGAAGTGCATGTAAACACAGTGATTAAATAGCAGAAGAAAACAGAGGAAGGTAGTAAAGGCAAGAACAAAGGATCACACTGAGGCCAAGTCTGGGGACAGGCGGTCGATCAGGCAAGTAGGCACAGGAGCAAGACTTAAATATACTTGGGAAATATAAAAGGCCAGAAAAGGCTGGAAAGTTACAGCTGGTGTGACACGTGAGACAATGTGGTGAAGAGTGTGACAAACTGAGTATAAATACTGGGACTGTTGTATTTGGGAGCGAAACAAAGGCTGTGGGTGAAATCACAAATCTTTGTCTGACTGCACCTTTAAGCCTCGCTTGTGGTTTCTGCAGGGCCCTCGGATGGACCTGAACACGGAGTCGCTTTCATTCTGTGCATACATACAGAGCACAAAACAAATGTCCAGTTTATTTGTTAACTGCATGCACAGTCAGTACAGTAGCAGATACGTGTGCACGTCAGACATCAATGTTTTCTCAGAAGTGTAGCAATTATTTTAACAGTGATGAATATTAACTATCAAATGTTAACTCTCTTTTAGCTCTGTTTTTGGTCTCTATCAAGTCCTGACGGCAATACCTCTTTAGCTATTAAATGTTCAGTGCTTGTAAAGCATGTAGTTTTTGTGCAGGAACTGGAGTCACCTTCATTTTTTAGCTTTAAGGAAGAAGCCACTTTCAAGAGTTGGAAAGTGGTCTCTTTGAAAAAGACTAAAGCCTAAATTATCAGCTCAAGATGAAAGAAATCTCATCTCTTTACCATCGGCTGTAACCTCCCTGTGTATATCAGGCCTTTGTTTTTCCTTGACCTGACCCTACAAATATTTCTTTATCAAATATGCAATGGAAAAAGCCCAAGACAGTCCACAGGATGTTAGGTTTAAGGCTTCACACTGTTTGGTGCAACACTGAAATGTGCTTAAGTTGTTTATACAGTTTTTGGCCTTCTGCCTTCATCCTCAAGATGGGAGGAAGGGTGTTGTCCTTTTGTTAGTGTCTGGCGTGGGTTCCTGTCCACAGAAAAAACACACAATAGGCCATGTCACAGGAGGGAATATAGTTCTTCAGCCCGCTGAACTCACTATAGATAGCTCGGCAAAGGAAATGTCGCAGACATGTCTGCGTCTGACGTGTGTAGGGCAGGTGTTCACCAGCACGAGGCTCAATAAACAAGGCGTAGACAGCTGAGTGTAAAGAACACTAGCAATGAGGATTTTAAATTTCTAAAGGCTACACAAGTTTTTATTTTGGAAAACCATTGTGATGTCTATGAAGTAGTGCTAGCACAAATAGGTACAATAGATGCCAACAAATAACTCATGCAGTTTAATCAAAGTTATCAGTTAAGATGGATGACAATGATTTTAAAATATTTTGTTATTTAATTGACAGAAAAAATGTAATAGACAGATGGAAGATTTGTCTTAACAACACTTAAAGGGGCTGTAATCACAGTTTTTTTTATACGCAACGGTTCACATGCGAAGTGTTGCTCGCAGTGTTGCACACAATTAGTGGCCAAAAATAAAGTTATTAATTATAACAGCAATTGTTAATTGCTAACACGAGAATGCTAACATGGTCATAATGAAAATGCTAAGATGTCCATCTTGAGCAGATAATGTTTAACACATGCACGGTTTTTAGTTAAGCTTGCTAGTGAGCTAAATTGTGCTAATCAACACAAAGTGCAGCTGAGGTTGATTGAAATGTCAGACCGGCTGGTATTTGGTCATAAAAACAAAGTTCCGGAAAAAAATTCTAATGTTTTACCAGATGGTGGTAATTTTAGATCAGGAGATCAGTGACGTCATTAGGGAACATGAACATAACAGTGTACCAAACCCATAGGCATTATGTGGCAGTGCAGATAACCACTTCATAGTCTCTCAAAGTGAAACGTATCAGTATGGCGATACATTTTCACATTAAGACACTTTGGATGTGATTTTCGTAAAGACACTTAAAAACATGGGTTGATTAAAGCCACACACACACACACACACACACAGATGATCAAAACTGAAGCAGATGACTTGGTGTTGTTTCATAATGACGCCATCTGTGAACAATCTTCACCACAATTGGAAATACAGTATGTAATGGTTGCCATTAAATTCATTTTGAAATACAAGTGGGAGAAATTATTGATGTTTGTTTACCTTTATGAGAAAACCAAGCCAAGTATGACGTGATTCTCTGACAGCTCCCACGCTCAATAAACGTGAGTCAACCCTGAAAAATGTCATCATCCATCAGACCTACAGATGTTAGTGCAAATGTGACTTACCCTGTTATATGTGCTTGAAATAAATATCCATGGTACTAATCAACTTACTGTAAATGCTTTTGCTTGTATCTTCCTCAACTTGACCTTGTTACGGTCAGCAATGATTGCATAACAGAAACATTTCCTCAAATACAAATACTCTAAATTTACAGTGACTGCAGTAATCAGCATGAAGTGTGTAACATCATGTGGTTTATCATGTGTTGTAGGGTTACTAAATAATACAAAGTTCATCCCCTGCAGCCATTAGCCTTCTTCCAGACATGTTGTTGTCCAGTAATCAGCTGAGGGTTTCATGTGATGAGAGTTGTGTATGTGCCTTTAAGGAGTCTAGTGATATTGTGACAAGGCCAACATGGCTGACTTGACCTATATTATCCTGACGACATCTACATACCCAATTTTTAAGCCAGTCTCTTGCTGTTACACGCACATACACTACTCATATATATACACTACTCACAAAAAGTTAGGCATATTCGGCTTTCGGGTGAAATTTCAGGATGAACCTAAAATGCACTATAA
>JAUMHL010000007.1:3556587-3573642 GCA_032362345.1 Sandelia bainsii | reverse complement strand
TGTTATAAAATCTGCTTTTCTTTCACAAACATGGTCATTTCCATGTGTGTCCAAACTTTTGACTGGTAGTGTATATGGTAAATTGATTATGTGTGGTTTTGTACTTTAGGTTGGACAAAATGAGTAATTCGAATACTCTGATATGTGGTTAACTGTGACTGGCTTTTCTAACATTTTGAGGACCAAAAATAGAGTAGGGAAAATCATTAGGAGATTAGTTGATAATGAAAAGCAGACCTGTATTGGGCATGCACGTTTATCATTAATAGATGTACGTATTTTATAAGGCATATTAGTCCCCTAAAGTGTCTTTCATAATAAAAATAAAAATTTTCTGGTATTTTAATGAAAGCAAAAAGATTAAAGGCACCACATGTAGTTTTTGGCCACTAGTAGTGCTAATGAGCACAAAACAAAAATAAACCTGATTGGTTTAGTTTGTACATATGCATGAGGACGCACAAGCACAGAGATGAACCGACAAAGGCACTCTAGAAGAAGATTACAATTTTTAAAATACATCAACTTTGCCAGTGTTTTAATAGATTCCACAGTTTTTTTTAGACATGTTTTGGTCAGAAGCACTGGATGTAAACACAACTTTGTTTACAAGAAACTCCATATGGCAACTTTAAGTTTCACTTAAGGATTCACTTCAACTGTGCTGCATGACTCGTCATCTGCGATCCAGCCTAAAACCTAAAACTGCACGTCAAAATAGTTAACACTTACTCCAGGATCGGATTTAACTGTGTGAAGTCAGTATGAGTCACAATCTGAAATGTGAACTGCTCATCTGAAAGACAAAAACTAAGCACTCAAAAGGTCAACTGGGGAATATTCAGCTGTTCTTCTGTCTTCTCTCATTCATGAATGTTAAATGCTTTACTCCATGAATAGCAAATCACAGCCACCCCCCCCCCCCTCCTTCTTCCCACCCAGACGGCTACCTGTGGCTGTGTTTTTTTTTTTTTTTTCCTCGAGAAAACAGTTTGTAGAAGTGTTACTACGTGGTTGTAAAAAGCGGAACACAACCTTATTGTCTATTCTGGCGTGTTTGATAGGGTGTGTGTGTGTCGCAGGAGGGTTTGTTTTTAGCTGATTCAGAGCGTCTCTGAAATGGAGAAGTTCTCCCAGATGTCTGCCGTGGGTGCCACCAGCCGCTGAGAGTAGAGTTACTGCTCTTGAAAATGTGCCCCCACCCCACCCCCAGACTCAGCTGACCTCTTTATGCGGAGCACAAGGCCAGCTGGTAATGTTTATAGCTTCAGCGTCTGATCAAAGCCCCCAGCGCCCCAAAGAACGAGGGAGCGAGTGAGAGGAAGGCAGAAAGAGGAAGAGAGATAGACAGATGGGGGAAGGCAAATAGAGTAAGGAAGAAGAAGCGGGGGGTGAAACTACTCAGAAAGTGAATACATTCAGTCGTCCTAGTTTAATTTTCCTTTCCCTTTCTTTTTCTCACTTACTTTATTTAAACCTCACCCTTTGTCATCACCTCCTCTGACCTGTACACATGTCTGATTGGCTTTTTTTATATTCTTGGCATAGCTGGAGCTCCCACAATGCTTTGCTGACTCCACATGGCTATCAGCAACCTAACAGAAACGCACTGCCGTCGCGCCCTCATCGGATCCAGCTCCGCGCTGTCAGTGTTACATGTCACATAATCGTGACACGGCATGAAGCTGAGTGCCACTGTGCTTTGTCTGCTGTTGATAGCTCTTCCCTGCCTGCTGTCGTCTGCGAGCTGCCACGTCGCACCCGCAGGAGCTGCCGATTGAATTATTCCATATGGAAGGTCTGCGAAGGCTGTTTTACTGAATGTGACGAGGGAGCAGAGGGGAAAGTCTTTACTTATTCATTCATTCCCCTGCTACTGCACTCAAGAAAACCTAGCATCACTGCCTGAGGAGGAGCAGGAGGAAACAGGAAGTGGATGCTAAGTGCTGTGGTAACCATGGAAACGCTTTAGGGGGAGGTGACTGTAAACTAGCGTTGCGACCATGTGGGATCAGGTCCTGCTGGCCTATTAAGTACCACTTTGTTTCTCAGCTCTTCAGAAGTTTCACACTCAGCTGCACATTTTATAATCACTTCACACATCACATCACCCCGTCTCTCTTCAGTGTTTGGTGCAATCTGATGACTCAATTTTGACTCAGCAACCCAAATTGGCCCAGTGACCCACAGACGTTACAGCAGGGAGGGGAGGGTGGCAGGTGGGGATGGTTGTGAGGGGTGGAGGCTCGAAATGGTTTTACCCAACTGGGAGGCTGTGACCACTCAGCTGCTCAGAGACAGAGAAACAGGAATGCTGTAGACATGCCTCAGCTCAAACTCTCAGCTTGAGCTTTTACACTTTAGAGTAGCCACAATGGAGAGAACTCATTAGGGCTGCAACTGAGTATTATAACCCATAAATCAGTTAATGATTTGTTGTTTAGTCTCAAAACTGTCAGAATAGTGAAAAAGAAATAGTTTGTCACATTGGGCAATACAGTTGTCTGGTGTCTTACTGAAAGTTAGATCAGAATCGAGACCATTCTCATGAGAGCACTTTAAATCTATAGTTCGACTTGAAGACTTGAAGTAGGGGAAGTTGGCTAGCTAGCCAGGAAACAGTTCCTTTAAATGATCACATACCAAGTGACACACATCCAATAGTATTATTTCATATGTCATCATAAAATTTTATGAAGCTTTCATTACACACGAAAATACTCAAAGGCAACAGGTTACATAAATAACACAGGAAGTGGCATGTTTTGTCTAATAGTCAAAAATCCAATAATAATAATAATAATAAAGTACATTTACTTTGTAGTATATTTCATCAAACAAAGTGCAAAAATAAAGCAATTTTAAAAAGATGAGTTTTAAGTTTATTTTGAAAGTTGTAAGCGAGGTACACATTCTCAGCTCTATTGGAAGACTGAACTGACCGGCTGACTGACCGGATCGAGGAACGGTTAGGCAGTAAGGCAGTGAGCAGAGCGCAGTGATCTGTTTGGAGCATAAATTGTGAGCGTCATTATGTGAAGCTGTGGGATGAGAATGTGCCAGACAATATGTTCCTGTTGATGATTGATGATGATATTAAGCAGAGAAATCAAATCCTACCATTTGAGTAGTTAGAACTAGTAAAAGTTAGACATTTCTTTGATAAATGACACCCCAGCACTAATATTGTACCTCAGTGAAGCTAGTGTAGTGTCAAAATGAGGAGAGGAGATGTTGTGATTTTTAATTCCTAGTCTGTCAAGTTCTAAAAATGCTAAATCATACATGTTAACTATAGCAGTTAATAATATACCCTGATTCTATGACTGAAATCAACTTCTTCTTTCTGACTGAGTGAATTAGCCTCAACTTCATTTGTCTGTATTTAAAATTTTATTTGAACAGGTTTGCAAATACAGTGCTGTGAAGTATTTGCCCCCTTCCCGTTTAAGAAAAATCTTTTTTGCACATTTGTCACACTTAAAAGATTCAGATCATCAAACAAATGTTACTATTACACAAAGATAACCTGTGTAAATACAAAGTTTTTAATAAGGGAAAAAAGCTGTCTAAACCTGCCTGACCCTATGTGAAAAAGAAAAAAATAAGTAATTTAATTAAACCGCTGTGCTTTTTAAACAAATGCTACTTAAACTATTGTTAAGACTGCATTAGCTGCAGACTATTTTTATTGGCGGAATAATCCACATTTTATTTTGTAGTGGGTATTTTGAGCAGCAGGACGGTGTATGTGGGATGGAGTCAAAATAAACTACAGTGTGTTCATGACGATGAAAGAACACCAACAGTGTGGCTCACTGACATGTTTTAATAGCTTTCGGAGCTGTGCCTTTTGAGCAATGGAGCTCTGACAAAAAGGAATAAGAGTCCCAGAATGCTTTGAACAACTTTTTATAGCCTGAGTAGGAAAATAGTAGTAAATAGTGAGTAAAATAGTAGAATTTCCCTTTTAATCATCTATCATAATTGTTTGCTATTGATTTTCTGGCAATCAACTGATTAATTAATCAAGTAATAATTTCAGCACCACTACCATCTAAAGTGAAGTGAACCACTTTTTAATGGATGTACAGTATGTAAAATTACAGAACTGCTTCTAATCATTCATAAAAGTCTTAAATAAAAATCTACTGTATTTTGTACCATGCAGAGTCCATGTGCCAGTGCTGTTAACAGCCATTAAACTGTCAGATTTTTGAATGGAGTATGGCAGGATAATCTCATGAAGGCATGAATAGACAGAGTGTATTAGTATGATTAACCATAATTAATCACCATTAAAGAGCCAGTAAAATAGAGAGAAACATAATTAGATTTTTTATTCCTCAGGTTGATGGAGATTTGCACATCAGAAACAGAACTTTTTTTCCAATAGAAGCGTCTGTGTCTGGGCATGCGTTCCCACCCGGCGGCCATGTTAGAGCAGGCGTCTCTGACTCTGTTGACATAGCCAGTTTATAGAGCCCCGAGGAGGAGACAGAGGAGAAGAAAAGGAAAAAGCTAGAAAAGAGAGAGCGGTAGGAGGAGGGGGTGATGGAGGAGGGAATGACTCACTGATATCATAGCACTCATATGTCACTGAGTCAACAGAGCATAGTCACACATAGGAGCTCACACAAAGGCCAAAGATGCAGAGACTTGTCGTGATGGCAACGTATGGACATGTATAGAAAGATCATTTATAGTTTATAGTAGTAAGATTATATCATACACACACCAAGCTACATTCTTTTCCTTTTATTTCTTTCCACTGATCATAATATTTACTGTACACTCCTGGCTACCATAAAAAGACAGTGTTACGCAGTGTGTCATGAACTGTTGAACTGTACTAATAAAATTGGATCGCATAGAGTACGTCTGGTGGAAACTTTCATCCAAAGCACCATAAAAGCAGTGTGAGTGTAAATATTTCTGGACTCAGTGCTGATCAAACTTAAGAGTGAGAATCGGAGCTATGTAGGAGGATACACTCAGTCTGTGTCTTGCTATATCCACTGGCTAGTGTCAGGAGTGTACTGAGGAAACTGTGTGAGAGGCAGAGATGGGTCTCAGAGAAGCTCCAGGCCTGTTTACAGTAAACTGCTGAGTGGCTTACACTATGTTCCTTTATGTCTGTGGCTCACCAGGGGATCGGAGCATTCACTTGTGCAAGCAAGGTCATGAGCACACAGAGACACATAAACACACATTGTACTTGATCCCATGTGACAGATAATAGATTATATATGGGGGGCAGGCACAATGTGTATGTGAAAGCCATTACAGTAGGTGCTGATGCTTGGAGGAAGGTGCAGTAGTCTCTGATAGTAGTTTCTTTCAGCCGCTCCCGCTCACCACAGCGAATCATCTACCTCCGCATATTTGATTTGGCAAGGATTTTACGCTGGATACCCTTCCTGATGCAACCCTCCCCCTTTATCCGGTACTAGGGAGGGATCGGGACGCGAACTAACAACCCTGGGGTTCTCAGTCAGTTGCCGACTGCTCTGCCGACTTCCTCTACCTGTTCCCGGCACAGTAGTATCTGACACACTTGGGAAATGCAGTCTGCTGTAAAGTATTGGAACAACAAGGCCAGTTCATTTGTGTTTGCTGTACACTGAAGACATTTAGGTTTAAGATCAAAAGATAAATAGGGGACAAAAGTTCAAAATTTCAGTTTTTGTTTGATGACTGGCTGACAGACAGATTGTTCGAACAATAAATGGCTTTCAATGACTACTCTTGACTTGACTCTTTTAGCCGTGGGTTTTACCCGTGAAGACTGCATTTGTTCAGATAAATCAAAGGGGAAAAAAGCAAGCCGTTTTTGAATCTGAGAAACGAGGGGAAAACTATCAGAGGCACTGCGCAAACATTGGGCACAGACAATACAACAAGTTGGAATGTCCTGCAAAAGAAAGAAACCACTGGTGTACAGAGCGACATACACGGTACATCACCTACAACCTCCTCAGAGCAGGACTGAAGGTATCACAGTCCACCAGAAATACAGAGGCCATGCCACCTGATGCAAACCCATCAGCAGCAGCTACACTTGGAAAGTCAGATTGAAGCAGCAGAATGAGGTCAGAGGTGTACATGAACATTTTGTCATTTACAGAAAAATGCATCCAAACTTAGTGGTTGGAGCTTCATCATACGGCAAGACAGTGATCTAAAACACACTGGCAATTCAACAGAGGATGTCCTGACAGGGGAAGAAAGTGGAAGGGTCTTTGATTGACTATGTTAATCACCAAGCACTGAAGGAGGATGCAGTCAAAGGCTGGAAAAGCCAAAAAAAAAAGAAGAAACAACATTTTGGTGATGTCAGTGAGTCACAGGCTTGACGCAGTTATTACCAACAAGTATTAAGTTTTGTTTAATTTAATTTTATTTGTGTTACAATACTTTTGCTCATGAAAAACATGGGTCATCTGATACAATAGGTGCTATGTTCTGTGTTGTTTAACATATGTAGCTGTGAATGCCATCCAATACTTTTGGAGTGGACTGTATGATATCATCAGGTTTTCAAAAGATCCCTCCAGACCCAATGAAGACAATGTTTTAATGTGTAAAAAATACCTTTAAGAGATAATATAGGCTTATAATCAGATCATGTGGATCTATTAGAATTCTTCATTCTGGTGCTTGAGCTTCACACTGTAAAAGTAAACATGAGATGTGTGAAACATTAATGTTTGCAGATCATCCTTGCTGTTTATCTCGGCGTGTTTGAAGCACCAGATGGTTTGCATTCATAATTGATTTATCACATCCGGAAGCTCAGATAAGTGTCAAGTAAACTGTCAGTCACAGGAAAAGTTCTGTAACTGACTGTGTTGTCAAAACACTCAGTCATCACATGTGACAATCACCCCCCAAACCCTCTGGCACTGTAAGAAATTAAAAACAGCCTCTAAGAATGATTTAAAATTCCCACATGAGTCTGTGAAATACTGTACTGTAATGTTTGAATTATATCCACTTGACCGTCTCCACTGAGGCGTAGTTGAGTCATCTACACTACGAGTGCAGGCGTGAAGATTTGTGTGTTGCTTTCATCATCTACTCTAATCTCATGTGAAGTCGGTATATCTTAAATTCATTACAGAGGCAACAAAAGATGACATCTCGCCTGGCTGATCCGCTGCTATTTGGAGAATCTTCTGACATTTGCCTATTTCCTATAATCCATTTGCGTGACAAGAACAAGTCTCCAGTGTGATCGCATTGGGCTGTACCGTGTGTGTTTGGCACAGAACGGGACTCGCTGAAGGCATCAGAATGAAAGACTGTCATGCCGGCCCTTAGCCGTCCCATTGCAACTGTCTCTGTCACAGTGGGACGTTGTATCCAATTTGCTTTGATTTCAGGGATGTGGACTGTAAATTTCCAAGACAACAGAGTGAGATTGATTCACTTGGTCTGAGTTGGTCTGGTTGAGTCACATCTAATTACTGGAGATCTATTGATTTGCTGTGTCTTCAAGCTAGCAGCAGAAAACCATGTGCCACGAGAAGAAGTGAGATGGGGTCATGAATATTCATATGTGTGCAAGTCAGACACTCTGTCAAAAGGGTTTATCTTTGGTGAGGACAAGGGAGTGCTTGATCTGGTGCACAAAGGGCAGTCTCGCATCTGTGAATTGGCTATTTACGCCACACAAAGATTGGAGATGGCAGTGTGTCTGGTTGTCAGTGTCAGTTGTGCTCAGCCTGCATTAACGGACTGCAAGTGTTAACTGATCTCTAACAGTCTCTGTCAGGATGGGAGAAAGCAACTCTCATGTGAAGGTCGTCTTTTCTCTTCATAACTCAATTCAAGTGCATTCTTCATGCCTGACATTCTTGTTATAATAGTCCACTGCATTCCTATAAAACAGCCACAGAGCTAGCTGAGCATAGTGTATGGTTAGCTCTGCTGGCTCCAGTGAGAACTTAAAGTCTGTCTCCATTTGAAGCTCATTTTTAAATATGCTTTAATAATTCATGAATAATAATTTCAGAGATGTTATGTTGTCTCACTGGTTCTTTTACGTCCCTCCATCCTGACCTCTTGTCCTCCAGCGACCCTAAATGTCAGAATTAATCCTTGCTATATTACACTCTTCCAGGAGGACTATGACCGTCTCAGGCCGTTGTCCTACCCAATGACCGACGTCTTCCTCATCTGCTTCTCGGTGGTAAACCCTGCCAGTTTCCAGAATGTGCGTGAGGAATGGGTGCCTGAGTTGCAGGAGTATGCACCCAGTGTCCCTTACCTGCTCATCGGCACCCAGGTTAGTCCTTACAACAATCAGCTTCAAATTGCTGTTTCTATGGTATTTCATATTCATATTGGAATAGTATTGAGTTTTTTTTTTTTCATTTGCAACAAACTGAAATGAACATTCACATTCTAGGCACACATTTGACAAAAAAAACCCAAAAAACAAAACACTGTTGCCTTGAGAAAAGTCAGCACACACTTTCAGTTTCAGCTGTAGTCATTCAATGGCATCTCTTAAACTCGTGGATTCATATACTGTACATTGAATCCACTTATGTTCTCATGGTTCCAAAACCATGAGAAAGTTTGGATTTGTGTTTGGAGACTGATGAAGTCCGTAATGAAATATACAGTAAGCTTTCCTGCATGTTGATAAAAGCTCATGTGGTTGCAGCTGTGTTGATGAAATGGGATAAAATATTTTAATCTTCAATCTCTGTCATTGATTTGCATCCCACAGTGCACAGATATATGAAATATATCTAATATAATTTCCACAGTATCACAAAAGATGACATTATGATGGAAAATGGCCTTCCAACTCATTCACCTGAGATTCTGTTCTGACAACAGTAGAAGCCACTTTTAACTTTAGCTTTCTATAATAGCTGAATATTTTTTTCCCTGAATCTGTGCATTGTTATGAGCCCTAATGTATTAATGTTTTTTTTAAACTTTCTTCTTTGTTCTTAAAACTATTTAGTTTGAGCGTGGACCATGATAGATCATAAACAGCATTTGCCACATTTGTGTGCTCAGTTTACCTGTTTGCATTTTTCAATTTGACAGTCAATTTAGTTTTGCCTGCCGCTGTATGAACCGTTTCTATAGTTTTGTTTGTCTGCAGAAATTGCAGGAATTAAACTACTGCTTGTTTTATAACTTTTTCTAAACCTGTATTAATAGATTCTTGGCCACTATGTGCTAGATGCAACACAATGTTTAAGTCACTAGTTGCTAACTTTGTCTGTTGTGTGTCGCTCTAAAATAGTTTTCATTGTTTCTAAAAAAATAAAAATATAATTGCAACTTTAACTACAGTAGAAAGATAAAGTAAGTGAACTAAATGGTTCTTACTTTTTCTTGTGTTTGTGAAAGACCATGGAAGAGTTATTTTAATAACAACAGAACATGTGCAAACCTGGCAAAGAAGCTCAGACTCATCTAGCTCAAATTGATTTAAATGCTCTGAGGTTTTATGCTGGAGTCTTCACCACCTTCTAGGTAACCATTAAATTATTATTTTTTTAAATCAGAAATAAACTAATGCAAAGATCCTAAGGTTGGGCAACATCTCGTGATCCTCAATAGATGCATCAAACTCATAGTTGTTAGAAATGATCCACTAATCACAAGTATTAGCTAATACCATATGTCCTTTTAAAAATGAAAGCTGACTTGTGGGGGATTTTTGTTCCCTGGCAACCAAATGCCAGTGCAGCCTGGGCCCAGCGGTGATGAGGAGGATGTAGTGGGTGTCTGATTTATCTCGTGTCAGCTGATGTTCACAGCTCTTTTATCAGTTTCCACCGTAACTCACTTGCCACTCTTTGGCTGGATGCTGACACACATGAACTTGTAAGCCAGTGAGCCACGCTGCCACAAATCACGCCAATCAGGAGAAAGGTTAATGAAGGTTGCTCTCTGTAAGATTGTGCAAGTGGATGCATTTATTGTAATCGGTTATTACTGAGACGGGGATGGGTTGTGTGTTACTGAGCAGTGCAGTGAGTAACAGAAGAGTGAGGAACCTTGTGGTTGGCTGTGAAATCGCTTTTGCACTAGAGCAGGAAGTGTTGGCCAACATGACTTTGTTTCAAAATGAGAAAAAGCACCGTCAGTTACACAGCACAGCTCTTTGACTCAACTCATGGCTACTGTATATGTAAAAGAAAAGTGCAATAACACCTGGTTTTACGTTGAGATTATGCTGATAAATCAGACAAGCCAATAATAATATAATCATTTAATTCATACTTTATATTTAAAATGGTAATTGTAATGTTAACTTAGCTCAGAGTAAGTTCCTCATATCTTTCAGATTGATCTTCGTGATGACCCCAAGACCATTGCCAAACTGAATGACATGAAGGAGAAGCCCATAGCCACTGAGCAAGGACAGAAACTGGCGAAGGAGGTTTGTATGTTTGTTTGACTAAAGAAATGAAGTAATATGTAGATGGTGGAGAAGCCTTTATTTTCACTTTCAGTGCTGTTGAATTGAGCTGTCAGATCCGATTAGATTCCTGTGTCTAGATTTGACCCAGGAATGTCTCAGTAAGAACGTAATTTCTTCTGTGAAATGTTTGGAATTGGACTTCTTTGCATTCTTTGCATGGAAATGAATCCAGGAATACATTCTGGGGGCACATGAATGTCCAGCACAGTCCAAGACTGTAGGACATTGATACCAAATGTGGTCTGTGATTAATCACTCCTGTCAGGCGGGCAGAGAATAAAATTCAAAAAAAGGCCTTTAAACATTGATATCCATGACGTTTTGGCAATGCAGGATATGATTTAGATGGGATTCATATGTTAAGGGGGCATGAAGAGAAGTTCTGAGACCTCAAGAGTCCATGTAAGTGCATTTTTATGTATTTGAAAATCAGTCAAATTAGAGCGGTTTACTTCAGTAAGACCATTATTTTACTGGGTTACCTGTTGTTGCTGTAAATGATTTTCATATATCCATTTCATGGATAAAAAATGTGAGTCACATTTATCCCACCATTAGATTGAAACCACAAATTAAACAGAAACGGCTACTTTGGCTCTGTCAAAAGCAAACAACGTCTTCATCCCAGCACCTCTAAAGCTACTAATTAGCATGCATCTATCTATATCTGTTTCTTCTGTACAACAATCAAGCTGTAAAAATGGCAACAGTTTGATTTTATGGGAAGGTTTGTGCTGGGCTGTGTGCTCCCAGCAAAAAAAAAAATTCCCATTGTTTCCATTCTTTATGCCAAGCTGGTGGTAGCTCATATTTAACATGCAAGCATGAAAGTGGCAGCGAATAAGCTACTTCACATCCCTAATTTGGAAAATGGGTTAAACATGTAATTTATTGTGCAGCTAATGGTAAGAAAAGTCTTTAAGGATTTTGGAAATATGAAGGCTTTGTATTTATTTTTCAGCCAAGTAAATGCTTATGTCTGTGACTTGAATGTAAAAAAAAATCCACATACACAAAATATGACATGACTAGAAGGAAAAAGGCTTAATACATAACACTGTTAAGTTATTCAAAAAAAGCCAGACATAGGTGAACGCTACATAAATGTAAATGGAATTTACAGAGAGGTTATGGAGAAGAGCAACAGTGCTAGCACAGTATTTGGCACCTAATGAAAGGCCAAAGTGTTATTTCAATTGAGACTTTTGCCATAAAATGTTCTATGATCTAGTACGTTTGACTTGGGAACATATTCAGTCACACTTACTAAACGAAGCACACATCTGCAAGGAGCTGTAGGTTCACATGGGGCCATTTCCTATTATCTGTAGATATACATATGATAACAGCAACTTACATCAACTCAGCAGCAGTTAGTTTACTGTGGTTGAGAATGCTCTGTAAAACTAATCCCCACATGAGCTCTGCTCACTCACCATTAATAATACTAATAATAATTGATACTTCAACACTTCAACATATGGCTAGGAATCAGGGCAACGAGGAGTTGAACCACTAACCCTGGGGTTTGTAGACAGCTGCCCAATCAAAGGAGTCATGGTTGCCCATTAGCAGCTAAAGTTACCCTGTAACATCACTCGACATAACAATCACAGCATTTAGTTTCAAAGACACGGTCTTCCTAGCTGTGAGTGCTGCTATTGAGCTTTGTCTCTGTATGCTGTGACTCAGACAGTTACCCATAATCCATAACGCCCTCTCGTATACAGTGTAACGTCACTTTGGCCTTTAAATATGGCATCCTAAACTATAGAGAAAATAAAATAACATTCAGGGGCACTTTAAGTGAATGAATGATAAAAAACAACTCACTAATTAACACATGACTGTGTATAGCTAACATTTAAAAATGGTACTTTGCTGGTTGGTTTTCACACTTGGTTATGTGCTATATTTACCAGTGACTTCCTGGAGTCTGTGATGTTTGCCTAACAACAGCAAGTAGTTTTTATGTTGTTTTTAATGCTATGACTTTTTTGTGGATTATTCAATAGATACCATGGTAATCAGTGCTGGTAGGCACATTGTGTTATTTTGACTGAGCCCAATCTAAGCTAAGCTAGTCAGCTGCTAGTGGTCTTTAATATTTACCATACAAACCTTTAGATATTGATCTTATCCTTTAATTAACTTAACATTGACTTGAATGACTTTAAATAACTGACATTTGACCACTCTATTGGATTTTTTACTTATGGCCTGGCCTTTGTATCTCATAATCAGATTGGTGCGTGTTGCTATGTGGAATGTTCAGCGTTGACCCAGAAGGGCCTGAAGACAGTGTTTGACGAGGCCATTATCGCCATCCTGGCTCCCAAGAGAAAGAAGGGAGCTTTGAAGAGAAGACTGGGACCCCGCTGCATCAACTGCTGTCTGATCACGTGAGACTGAAAAACCCAGAAGTCAATCAGCAGCTAAACCATAAACCAAACCTGAACTGAAGACAGATGAAAGGAAAATGCACAGGCAGCAGATTTAGACAAAAGAGAGGACTGAAACGGACAAAAACAAGAGCTACTTTTAAGCTTTGGTGCTCTTGAAAGGCTATAACTCTCTCTCCTGCTGGCCAACACCGGGGTTGAGGATGCAGTTTACTACCAAAGGAGCACAAAACCCAAGTCGGTCTCTTCTTCTTAAAGATTTTTTGCCTCAAGAGTATGTTCTTTTATAACCATTTTTAATCATTTTTCCTGTACAAAATGGTATGCTGTCATGCAGAAAAACACAAAATGTCCATTTTAAGAGAAATGCTACATATAAGGAGTTTGTATAATTTCTATGGTTTTGAAAGCTATATTATTGATTTGTGGATTTGTCAATATAAGATCAGATATCCAAATCAAGAGAGAAAACCTGCAGTTGATAAATAATGAGAGGCTGACTTAAGTGACACTGTGACAGTGCCCAGGCTATATTTCTGGACCCAGTTTTTTTATATATATAAAACTTATACATAGAAAGTTGGCCCACATAGTCTGTCTCTACTTATTTGTCATTTGAAGGCCTCCAAATGAAAACACACAAGATGCTTTGTATTGTGTGTGGGATAATGCACATCAGCAACGGTGAAATACTGATCTCATGATAAATTTTGGACCTAGATATGTATTATTTTAAAGTTGGAGCTTGTTTTCTGCTTTATGAAAGAAACATTATTTTACAGTGTGGCATGCCAAAATAACTGCAAGTTAAAACTGGGGGTTGGTCTTTGTCAGGGACTGAAGAGGTTTATTATACATTTTAAAAAGATATATTATACAGAGTTTATGATTCTGTAACAGAGATCATCCAATCTGTGAAAATATGTTGTCAAATGATAGCTTACTTTTTTTGTTTTAACTTTTTTTATCATGCAATAATATGTTATTTTTGATCTCATTTAAGAAAGTTTAGGAGGTAGAAGAAGAAGAGAGATCTCATTTTAGAAATAAAGTAATTCATATCCAATGTCCCAAGAACATGCAAACCCTTATATTCAAAATCTGCTGCGCGACATGAAGCACAGTCAAATCCATTTCATTTACAGCCACGACAAAGCACATTCCTCAGCTTTTAGACATTGTTCCTCTCCCAGAACAGGCTGGTTGAAGCACATACAATGCACATTGGTTTATCAGGTACAGGTATGAGCATAGCACAGCATCTTTCCATGCACTAACATAGTTCATCCCATCAAAGTCCTGTTAGAAGGTGTTGGATGAAAACCTTACATCCTAAATGGTAACTTTTCAAATAAATATTACAGAATACAGAAAATGCACTTATTCGTCAACAGTTTTGAAAGGGAAGCAGAGGAGATTGCTGCCAGTCACACCAGCTCTCCATGAGTTCAAACTTAGCTTAGATTCACAAATCAGTAAATTGAAATACAAGGTTACACTCTGTAAAACTGTTGTTGCACAGCTGTCACCAAATATTTAAACCCAGGAGTTGCCAGGTGTAGCTTTTGCGTAGCATTAGCTGAGTAAACCAAACGACAAAGCTAACGTTGAACTGACCTGACACTTCATTAAATTGCTGTTTAATAATGTCATAAACTGGGAAGAATTAAATGCACAGAACAACACACACAGATGTTAGGCCCACAACATCAGCTAGACTATATGTCAGTCTGAAATAGCATTAATTTGACTACCACCCACGTACTAATGCTGACTTTTTGGCAATATTATAGAGAGACTACTCCATAGGAATTAATTGACCTGTGCAACAAAGTCATATTAAGCATATTTAAGTAGGAAGGCAGATAATGTGTTTAGGATTTAGAGAATAGTTCAAATATCTGAGGCCCCAAAACCATTTTATACAACAAAGATTTCATGCCCTTATCTGACATACTGTAGATAAAAACTTGAGATGGTGACTGAACTTTTCTTGTAAGCCAAACACCCAAAACTTTCACTTGTTATTATTTTTATGCATTTGTTATTGACATTTTCTAACCTGTTTTAGACATTAATCAAAGGTGCCAACTCTTGCTATATACCTTTGTGTTCAGAGTCAGATATCATGATTGATTAAAGCTTTAATGTAAATGGTGCTCCTCCTCTCTATCCCAGCTGGCGTTGTATAACTGTCTTTCTGAGCAGCACGGTGGATCGCAGGGTGAACAGCCTTCTCTCTCTGACAGTTTTGCTTGCTTTTGTTGTGTGAAGGTCCACCCTCAGAATTCAGGACCTAAGTGCCGCAGCCACCAATGCATCCTTCCTGTTGATGCTTCTCTCTTCTCAATAAACGTGTTTTCTGTGTTAATAAGCCAGCTTGGAGGGTTTTAACTTGGACAGTGTCGGATGTGCTGTGGAATGCATTTGTGAAATTAACTTTTTGCTGTGTTTATTTTTGGAACTGTTCATGTTCATTAAGGGTCAGACATTGCTGGGTTGACTTGATAAGCAGGTCAATGGAATTAAACTTTGGGGCATGTTTGAATGAATGCACACGTTATTGACATTCATTTTTGAATGCTTTGATAGTCTTTGTTCACGTTTCCTTTTTGATTTTCAACCTTTTAAAGTTGGTGACATTTGTTCAAATTACTCTTAATGCCACTGCTCAGTCAGTACAAGTAGTAGTACTACTGAGAAGTGTTGATCTCTTGATCACTAGCGCCACTTACTGGCTTCTTTTTCATATGCAGATATTGGTAGCCACTTTGACTGTGTAAACTTCTATGGATTCTATGAATGGGTAAACTTCTATAGACATGCTGGATGCATGGATACCAGTCAGAAGTGTAGTGTAGTACACTATATTCTGTTATGTTCAGGGTCTGCCCAGCAAAGCACCATACAGTCAAAATAGCCATGATATATATATATATATAAACTGCCTCACATATAAGAGGATTTTTTGCAGATAAATCGGCGGGGATATAAAACAAAGAGTAAACATTCAATCACCAGTTCAGTCACTACTGCCACTCTAGCAGGCTATAACGCCTCACTGTTGGCTGTTACTATCAATTGAGTTAGACGCTCTGAACTGTGGAGAAAAAAATAACAAAATGAATCTAACACAGGGAAAAAAGACAGGAAACATATATTACCTTGAGGCGCCCTGCTGGGGACAAAAACAATTCTAGAAGGGTATAAAAATATTACGTGGGGTTTTCGTTTTGTTTGTCTGTTTGTTTTTGTGGTGTGTGTCCGTGTGTGTGTGTGTGTGTGTGTATTTGTCTATTGCCATCACATGCCTCTCAAGCTTTTGCAGACCAATCCCACTTCATGTTTGGGAGGTATGCTGTGTTAGCTTGACACCGTGAGACAAAGCATGCAGTACAGAGAGAACAAAAAGGATAAGTACAATAACAATGTCCTTAACAACTACCAACTCATCACGGTTTTCATCAAAGTTCAGGATCTTTCAGGATAGCTGTGGAGATGAAAATGTCTGTTATAAATTTATTTCTTATTGCGGAAAATCTACTTTAAAACACCCTACATTTTTTAAACGACTTTATTGATTCATATGGGGAAATTGTTGTTTTACATAGATGACCGTGCTACTTGACATGTGGCCCGGTGAAACCAGGAAACAACAGTAATGATAATAATGATAATGACATACTTTGAAATAGAAATAGCAGACAGCTCATGTCGGCACTACTATGGGGATTCAGCGTCTTTCCCAAGGACACGTTGACTGTATGCTGGCAGGACTGGGAATCGAACCATGAGACAGCTGCGCTACCCACCGCCCCATAAGACCGCTCCAGGTGAGGCTTGAACTCATAACCTTAGCATTGCTCTACAGTGTACTGTCATATAAGAACTGCATGCTAACCAATTGCGCCACTAGAGCTGAACAATACTGGGGTTTGTGGGGTGTGTGCCCTACAAACTGAGCTACAGCCACTCTAAACCACTGGTCCTGAACAGGTACCTTTGGGTGGGGGGGGGATCTCTGGGGGCTCAATCCCCTGCCCTTAAATTAATCAAAGGTCACCTCAACACTAATTCACCATGTGGGATTTAAGCCATTTGTTCCTGTTACTCATCTTTTACTTTACTTTACTTTACTTTACTTTACTTGGCAGACGCTTTTATCCAAAGCGACTTACAAGAAGACACAAGCAA
>JAUMHL010000007.1:3484563-3556487 GCA_032362345.1 Sandelia bainsii | reverse complement strand
TCTTTTCTTTCTTTCTTTCTTTCTGTTTGAACGGAGAGCTGCTGTAACATGCCAAAATAATTTCCCTCTGGGATTAACAAAGTGTTTTGAATCTTGAATCTTGAATCTTGTCAGTCCTGTGATAGACTGGTGACCTGGTTAGGGTGTACCCCACCTCTCACCCAATGACAGCTGGGATAGGCTCCAGCACTTCTGTGATCCTTGATCAATTCCTCAAAATTGCTGTAGTTTTACAAAATCCATAAACCAACCAATTCATTTTTACTACTGTTATTAGAAACCTTTAATACTCCATGGCCCCACAGTAAGGTTTTCTAGAGCAAAACTCAAAAATATACAGAGATACTATCCTGCTCTATTACAGGATCTATCACTGATCATGAGTTGTGCTTCACCTATGCACAACACCAAGGAAAATATTACAAAAACATTAAGTCCAACTAGTGGTTTTAATGCTGTGGTGGACAGCATAGGAAATATTTCATGCTGGCCAGACCAATCAGTGCCCATGCTGCCCCTCCTATCCACCACAACGTTAAAACCACCAGCCACCTATCTGGCTGATACCTTCAGCTGGAAGAGTGTGACTGATTTCCCATTTTATCCTTGTACTAATGTTGGAATTTACTTTCTAAAAAAATAGAAAAACTTTCTATCCTCTTCAATCTGCTTCCTCATTCTTGTATTTGCACAACATGTGCATAATTACAAAATTGATATGACTTATCAAGCAGCAGGTTTGGAGGGGTTGAGACACTTATCAGAGATCAGTACATCTGAATTTGATGTTATTATTTTGTTTCTATCCACAAGATGGCAACCCTGCCTTTATTACCACATGAACAACTCCTACATTAAGATTCATACAGTGCACTGAATATGTAATTAATTTGGTTTATTTTGTTCTGTTGTCCCACCAGTGAACTTTTACGACAGTAAGATCAGCAGTCTTACAATAAATCTGGATGAGGCTGGATTAAAAGGCTGGTGATGAGAGTTAAAATATTAATTACAAGATCTCACATGGATAAAACTGACCAAATGATTTTACATGTCCAGTTTCATGCACAACCAGACTAAACCTGGATGTTCCAACACCTTTGATGAATTTATATTTAAGTACACATTTGATGTACAAGTACTTAGATTAAATAGCAGTCTGAATATGAATTATGATCTACAGTAATGCGATTATACACCACACAGAATATTCCCTGTCACTTTACTTGGAAAAATATATGAACCCCTAAAGATCCGACCCAGCTTCTGCATCCCTCTCATCTATTCAATATCATGTCTGATCTGCATCCAGAGCTATTTCTGCACTGAGTGCTTGCCCATGCCCAAGCACTGTCTGTCAACACTTATGATTTGTATTAGTTTAGTTAGTTTAGATGTCCGATTGTAGCTTGCTGCAATAAATTAAAGTTTACTATGCACTTTAACTATGTTCTTCTCTGTAACTGACACCTCACCTGAAACTTTCTTTCACTCCCTCAATCACTTGCAGTCAGTGTATAAATAAATGTATAATACTAATAAAAACTGGTGTGGGATTATGGTGTTGTCAGACATTTTGCTTTCAGATCCAACTGAATCACAGTCATTGGACACAGTGGTGCGTTATTGTATCCTTGTTGTGGACTGCTTGCACATGACACAGCACAAACCTGGTAGGAAAGGTCCCCGTTGACTAAAATAATGTGAATCACTCCTGGCAGAAGAATCAGTGCTAATGCAATTCTCTGTAATTTCCTTTCATAAGCACAAATTAGATCAGCATCTTGGAGACGTAAAAGCTAATGTGTCGGGGCTGCTGGTGATTTCCCCTGAACTCAACCTCAGCTCCGGCTAACTACTACATTACTCACACCACTTCCACTTCCCATTACGCCTCGTGTCATGTGCTCATGAATGATCCGACTCCAGGAGATGATCTCATGTGTGGGTGCAAGCGACTATGAATGCTTCTTTGAGACATTTTAATTGTTTTCAAGATTTACTTTGGTGCAGGTCAGGGCTATATGCTGTCACATCTAATTGTACAGCACTTCAGGGCTTGAGACGGTGGCTGACTTGTTTAACGTTTTTCTTCCACCCGTGCCACATCCACAAATATATGTCTTTTGCTCTTGTTTTCGTTGTGAATAAATGACTTTATCCTGTGCTTTAATGTACAATTGGCATGTCCAGGAAAGCTTACAGGTGTGGTTGGATTTCCCTACCAAGGGTCCCAGTGCAAAAAATGAGCTTCTGGGCCCCTCCTAACCCTCTGTTCCTCCCACCATCTGTGCTATGAGTACAGTTTGTTCTATGCTGGGATAGACTATTCCCTGACGCCCAGTTTGGAGTGTGGTAATTTGTGTGTTAAATTGAATTTAGAAGTAGCTGTGCAACAAGAGAGTACAAAAGTGGAGCTTTGAAAACCAGATTTCACCATATGGACCTTCTTCAAGACAGGGGATCAAGATCAGATAACTAAGCAAGATCAATTTTAAGGCCCTAAAGCCTTTATCAATTAATATTGTGCTTTAAGATTTCAAATTAAATTTGTACAAATCATTAAGTGTTAAACTTTCCAGGTCCCCAGGGCAGTTGCCTGCCTTCTCCAACTGGTAATCCAGGATAATAGCAGCCAAATTGGTGAGTTATTTGATCATTGTAGTAATTCTTATACATTCTTTATTTATGACTCCTTAGAGAATAAAATAACTGTGACATTAAAACAGTCATAGTTGTTTTGTGGGTACAGTCACCTCACTGGCTGAGCCTCTGCTGGCCTTCTTACCTGGATGACATCAGTGAATCAATGCTCCGTGCTGGCCGACACACCACCAGCATCACTTCACCTCTCCACGTTTCCAAGTAGCTGCCAGCTCGAGCTGAGCCTCGTCCTCCTCTCTCCGCTCATTGGTGAAACGAGACGCCCGTCACCAGAAGCCTGCTCCGGGGTATTCCCTATGCGCATGCTCCGTCGGAAGTGGCCGTCCTTTCCCTTTCCTCCATTGGGCTGAGTCGCTGTCAGTCGGGTTCCCTCACGTTGTGCAGCGTCCGCCTCTCCGGCTCTCTGTCTGCTGAGACCGCCGTCATATTGGCTGCGAGAAGCAGCAGCGACCACGGCAGAAACGAGGACCCCCACCATGATGAAGAACGGGCTCTCGCAGCACTTAAAGAATAACTTAACGTTTTACATAATTTTGATCAGTATTTAAGTAATTATTTTAAAAATATTCGGGATGATACCATTAAGTATCCCGGTACCTTTAGTGCTTTCATCCGATACCGTGGTCCGCAAGGGGGATATATGCCTGACTTCTCTTAATAGCCATTTTCTGCAGACAAAGAGAGCTGTTGAATAGGGCTTTCAGGAAGCACAAGGGTAAGATTTAAATTCTAGTAACAAACAGTTATTTGTCAAGCATTTCACGTTTTTGAACTGAGCATCTTTAATCGACGCAGCACCACTTTGTTTATTTATATGAATTTTCTGTCGATTTTCACCAGCTAACACGCTAACCCCGCTAGCTGGATGGCTAGCCAAAGCTAAAACGTTAGAACCCCCTGTTCTAGGTGATGCTAACAGTTAGCATTTTTGACAGCTCAGTTAGCTGTATCTGCTTCCAGATTTAAAAAAAGCAAAATGTTATAGATATGACAGAAGCCGCCAAAACGTTTCGGCAAATACGAGTTTAACTAACGTTATCTTCGTGTTTCCCTTTGTGTCTTACCTACATTTAGCGGTAGAGTTTGGCTGTGGATGGTTAACGTGTTAGCAAGTCAGCTAACTTGGTTGGGACTAGGGAAAAGTAGGGCCTCCAACAATCTAAAGGCCTTCCAACCATTTCTGTAGACCACTTATAACAACGTTATAGTTCGGTTAGTTGTGTTTTGTGTTGGCATTAGTGGTAAAACATAGCTGTAATCTGAATAACGGAACTGTACTGTCCATGCTAAGTTGATCAGTATGAAGATCATATTCAAACGAAGACAGCTTTGGTATTGTAGGAGTAACTTAAATGTAACAAACTTAATCTCTAAACTGTTCATGTACAAGTTAATGCAAGTTTTTCCAATTAAATTGACTGGTTTATGTTTCTCTAAGTTTTTTTTTCTATCTGTGCAATTTGGGTTTTTAAACATAAATTACTGAGTTAAAACTACTAACTAAGCTATACAAGGCCAATTATTATTCAAACACTATGTTGATGCTCTCAGGAAAATTGCGATGTTGAGTTGCATGGATATGTTTGACTGTGCACACTCTGCTGCCATAGGAAATGTCTAAAAAATATGCTTATAGTAAAAAAGAAAATAAGGTTTGCGTCTGTTTTGTGGAAGGAATCGCTTGTAATATCACAATTTCTAATAAAAGTTGTAATATCTGTTGAGGTGTAATCATAGGAATAATCAGTGTATCAACAGACCCTTTATGGCTCCCTGCCATCTCACATATCTTTCAGAATGCGAGATGCTGCAAATATCTTATTAACTCTGGTCTGGTCTGAGCAGAGAAGGCGTCCTCCCTTAATTTTGTCTTCTCTCCAGGCTTCTCTTAGATCAGTTTGATCCCAGGAGAAAGGGTGTGTTGGGCTGCTGGAGAGCAAAACTAGCCTAGTTAATTCAAGGCAGAAATCTGCTAAATGAGCATTGTGTGTGCTTAGTTGTAAATTTGCATAAATTATTAGAGCTAAATTAGAGCTAGATTAGGGTTAAACTTGATTTTCACATACATGGACTTCCATGGTTGCATGTTCTTATTTAGTTTAATCCGTTGGTTTCTAGGACATACAGAAGTTGTATCAACATCTTTGCATCCGCTAAATGCACTGACCTGAGAGGTTGTGATGCTGTGATTTTTGTTGTTTGGTCAGACATGTCTAGAATTGTTTGTTGTGGATAGCTCCAACAGTTTTTAATGTCTAATAAGAATTGAGCCATGCTAACAAGAACACAGGACATGGTGCAACTTAAGCTATTTCACCTGCTTTTCAGGTCCAACTTCTGAATTTTGCTGTATATTGTCAGTTGACAGTGAAGCCATGTGAATAAAATGAACATGTCCACATTGAACAGGCTACCAAACATGTTTATTTTTTTTATGTGAATGTACTTGATTCAGCATGGATCACACTAGAAGTGGATAACAGTGTATTAGCTAGCATGTATTTTTTTGTTTAGTGATCATTATTGCCTGTAAATAATGGTTTTATGGCTAACTTGTGGTGACAGTCATCTTGTTTCGTTAAGTTATAGGCACATATTAAGACTTGGGCGCAGTTGTGGAGAACCTGGCCCCTTCAACCTGTCACCTTTCTTGGTCTCTTGAACGTTTCATTTTTTGTATTTTTGAGGCAATTAACAAACTAAGGGATAAAACACACCAACCCAGATGGAAAATCCAGCCTCTCAAGATATAACTGATAAAACATTAGCCTCATTCCAGTTCATGTTAGAGGAAAAATCTGTTTGGTATGAACAAGCAGTTTTAGTTTGTACATCAGTGTTTTCATGCTGGCAGTCCAATTACAGAATCAACATCCTGGTTTATGTTGTGGTTGTAAGGGCTGTGCTCAAATAAAATGAGAGACAGTTGTTGCATGTTATGCTTTCTAAAATCAGGTTGGCTAGACAAATAGTTAAACTACACTTTGACCTATGTTATTTCTTTAATAAAACCTTTCATTGCCTTGACACAGTCAAGTATGCTATTGTCTACAACAAAACCCTCAAATATTCTACTTTACTACGATGTAACACCAAGAAGCATAGCAAAGTCACACATTTGACAGTCTGAAGCTGTCCAATAGTTTGCAATTTTCAAAATAATTGGCAGTTAATTTTTATACGATTGACTAATTTATTAATGCAGCTCTAGCTAAGAATTAGGTGAGCCAAGATATACTTAGTTGGCGCCACATTATTTGCACATCCGTGTAACAGCTGTAGTTCCACACAGTGTGGATACTTGCCATAACATGAGGAACTATAATGAGGGCTGTGCTGGCACTGTGCCAGTGGTTTTCCATAGGTCAAGTATGACACAATAAAAGATTGTTGTTTAGCTTGGTGACATGTTGTAGATGTAAGTTCACCTAAAGCTGGAGTCAGCACTTGCAGTGCTTTGTCTAACCAGTTCTGCAACTGCTGCTTTTACAGTTGCTCAGTGTCTCCTGCTGAATGTTTTTTTAATCAGTCAGCAATCACAGTGTACAGTGGTCCACATTTGACAACGTAATTAAATTGAAATAAATAGAAGTAAATGTCTTATTGGGAGATTAAGATAGCCTACTTTTTTCTTTTAATAATGGCATTTGTAGGCTGTAGTCATTTTCAGGGCAGCACTGAGAAATACGGCTTGCTAAAGCAGGCTGCTCAAACACCACTGTATGTCCGCAAACCTCCGCAATTAAGTAATTGCAGCCCATCCTTGGACTTGGCGAAATGGGAATAATTTAAACACAACTCTGAAATTATCATTTTAAAGCAAGTTACGTCATTACAAATTAAATTAAAACCCAACATATTTTTGTACGTGTAGTTAACTTTGAATTGCAGCATACAGATGTAACTACAATGGAAAAGGTGCTGAAAAGTGTTTGGGACTTTTGCTTTGGGTTTTTGTTAGAAGTCAAATGTAGGTTATCACTAGAGTTCCATCTCAAGCAAGTGGCAAATCAGATTGAGGCTGGAGTATTTACAGTGTATAGTCAGTACTACTCCTTGAGAGAATGAGAACATAGATGTCTCATGGACCAAAACCAGGCACAACACTTTCTCTGGTTTATTGTGTACAGCCCCATGGAATACAAAATAGAAAATAAACCCCAGCATGAGTCATGTCACAGTTGGTGATGTAGCTTAGTTATGTGATTTTTTTTTTCCCCTCATAGCAACAAATTGATTGCAGGCCGTTTTTGTAGACATGTGTCACAAACCTCCAATGACTGTCAAGTGGAGAGACACTGTCATCTTCTGTGAGTACAGACAATGTCAGTATGCGGAACTATGGCCAGGGTCTGGCAGAGGCGTCATGGGTTTGCTAGTGATAGCTTCATCAGTCAATCTGGCATCCTGTGCGTCAAAGAACCCTTGTCTGTCACAGCTGACTGTGCAAATCCATAGTGTCCTTATCAGTATTAGGAGCCAAAGTCTGTATGCAGGTCGATGTGATGCCAGGAGCTGGATATCTCCTGTTAGCCCCAGAAGCAAGTTGAGTGAGCTTATCATAGAAGGGGGAGAAACTGTGGTAGACCTACAGAGTGCCTAACGATCTTTGTTGTGTGCCTGTATTTTATATAGTGAGGCTGTCAGGAAGCGTGTCTGAAAAAGGGGAAGGAAGTGCAGCGTTATGGAATCCTTTGTGGGTTTGTCTTTGGCAGGCCACCTACATGTGACTTTGCTCGCTATAAAATTCTATCACAGTTTGGTGCTATTACTTCCAAATCTCAAATTCTAGTAGGTGGTAAATCAACGACATATGTGAGGGTGTATGTGCATGTACATGTGCCCTGTCTGCTGCTGTTACAGGGAAAGTTTTTGTCAGGTCTAGACTGGCTCTGTAATACAGTACATACCAGCAGATCAGCTGTGAGCAGATCCTGGGTTCATTTATAGTTGTGGCCTTGTGTCCCTGCATGTCTGCCTGGCAACACCTAACTCTGCTGTTCCAGCTACTCAAGCTCACCCACCTCTCAGACACTTTGGCCCCGTTATACTCTCACCATGTCTAATTACTAGATACACAGTAGTCTGGGGAATTAAAATGTAGGACATTCTTTATGTAGCTGGTACCTCAGTGTTAAATGGTAGGTATTGTTGCTTTTGCGAGATTTCTCCATCTGTTTTGTCTCCTGTTACCTTCAGGTCCCAGGGGCTCCTATTGATGAAGAAAGTGGGCAACATGTGGAGCAACCTGAAGAGCAAATGCCAGACGCTCTTTCACAACAGCAGTTCAGGACCCAGTGAAGGCAGAGTTGAGGCAGATGCCGTCCACTGTGTGGTGGATCCTGGCCAAGGAGGCAGCTCAGGTGAGGTGCAGGCATCGGGAGCCTCCAGCCCATCACGGAGCCTCCTACCAGTGCCATTGGTAACATCAGGACGTCGCCATCACAACTGTGTGTCGGACATCCCTCAAATAGTGGAGATCACTATTGATAAGGACACTGAGGATGTGCGGGGGGGGTCAGGGGGTATTCACCTGGCCCGGAGAGACTCCTATTCCCGTCACGCCCCATGGGGGGGCAAGAAAAAACATTCATGTTCCACCAAAACGCAGAGCTCTCTGGAGGCTGATAGGCGCTCTGGGCGCTTGCGGGGGAGTGGGAACCGTAGAGACAGGCGATATGGAGTCAGCTCCATCCAGGAGATGAGTGACTCTGTATCTGGAGGACGGAGTCTGAATACTCGTTCTCTGCGCCAGCGACTAAGTGATACAGTAGGACTGTGCTTACCCCTTCCGGCTCGCAGGCGCTCCCGCTCATCCAAGAACCCTGTGACCTCCAAACGTAAGATTCATCTGACAGAGCTCATGCTGGAGACCTGCCCCTTCCCACCAGGCTCAGACCTTGCTAACAAGTGGCACTTGATCAAGCAACACACAGCGCCGGTCAGTCCGCATTCCTCCACTGCCCTGCTGGATGCCTTTGACCCGGCCCACCCCTCTCCTGAGGATGAAGAAGAGCGTCTTCGTGAGCGCCGCAGACTTAGCATTGAGGAAGGTGTGGACCCGCCACCTAATGCACAGATCCACACCCTGGAGGCCTCAGTGCCGGGCTCCTCTCTCTACAAACTGGGACCAAAGATGGCTCTTGGCATAGGAGAGGCCTCTGGGGATGGCCGTGTCTCAGGGTCTGGCAGCTCTGTGGCGGCTGGATCTTCAGGGGCCTGTGGGCAGCTGCTGGGGGCTGCAGCATCAGCCCAGGACTGTGACTCTGAGGAGGATTCGACTACCCTCTGTCTACAGGCCAGAAGACCCAAGCAGAGGCACGCTTCTGGGGACGGTCACCTGAGCCGGCAGCAACCTGGACCCTGGAAGGTTCACACCCAGATAGACTACATCCACTGCCTGGTGCCAGACCTATTGCAGATCACAGCTCTGCCCTGCTACTGGGGCGTGATGGACCGCTACGAGGCTGAGGCGTTGCTGGATGGACGGCCAGAGGGCACGTTCTTGCTGCGTGACTCAGCCCAAGAGGACTACCTCTTCTCCGTTAGCTTCCGCCGTTACAACCGCTCACTGCACGCCCGCATCGAGCAGTGGAACCACAACTTCAGCTTTGATGCACATGACCCTTGTGTTTTCCACTCTTCCACAGTCACAGGACTGCTGGAGCACTACAAGGACCCCAGCGCCTGTATGTTTTTTGAACCGCTGCTAACAGCCCCTCTCCATCGAACCTTCCCTTTTGCCCTGCAGCACTTGGCTCGAGCCGCCATTTGCCGCTGGGCCACTTATGATGGTATAGGCTCTCTGCCGCTCCCTCCTGCCCTGCAGGACTTCCTCAAGGAGTATCACTATAAACAAAAAGTACGAGTTCGCTGGCTGGAGAGGGAACCTCCACTCAAAGTCAAATAGGGCGGGCTTTTCCATTGCCTGTAGTCACACTGCAGCAGGATTACAGAACTTGGAGAAATTCCTCATTGGCCATTTACAGGCTATATTGACATGGCTGGGGGAATTCAAATGTAACAAGCTATACAAGATTCATTCTAATCTTTGTTTTAGTTATTACTTACATCACAGAAATACATATGATTATATTCAGTATAATGCTGTCTAGCAAGCACGTTTTTGTGTTGAACAGGTTATTGACATGGTGGGAAGGCACAAATATCGGCGCTTTGTGTCTTTTCTCTCCTGCTTCGTGGTAAATGTCTGCTTATCCTACAACATCACCCTGCCTGCATGCCTCTCCCTGTTCATCCCAAATTGCTAGTTAGGTCCACATGGTTACATTGTACAATTCACTTTGTGCTTTCTCTTTTTTTTTTTTTTTATCTTTTCAAAGCACCTGGTGGAACACCTTCTCAAGAGGGTTTTAAGGTGTGTATGGGTTGAGAGGGCATCTGGAGGTACTATTGGTATATTGCAGTCAGAGCTTGTCCCATGGACAGAGCTATATAAAGCATGACATCTCTTTGCACACATGAGCATCAATCTATGCCAGAGACAGGGACAGATTCTTTAGGGATCCATAGAGTTCACCACAGCACATCAAGGCAATGAAGTGCTTTCTAAGGAATATAGATTAGTCCTTTAAAAAGAAGCACATTCCTCCTTGAGCAGTAATGAATGATGAATAATGTGCAGCACTGCTCTGGAATCAGGAGAAAAAGATTGTAAGAAAATCTTCTGCCACGTCTTGCCATTGTTAGAGTTGTCAAAGCAGTCTGTCAGCGGCCACAGGCACTTCAGCTCTGTGCACCCAGTTTATTTCTTCCACACTGACACCAGTCTGCAGTTCAGCAGTATGCTTTCTTCACGGAATTGTGTTATTGCTTTATAGTGTTTTACATCTGCTTCCTTCAGTTAACATCGTTTGGTGGCATCTGGGATACGGAAATCATCCAAGCAGCCAAGTTTGGTTACAGTAAGGAAGGCTGATGCCTGAGGAGGTGATGGCTGTGTTTGTAAAACACAAGGGATGAAAATTAAGAATTCCAATGTCCCATGATTAGTTTGCTGTACTTTTTCCCCCCTAATTTATTTATTTTTATTATAAAACCATGTTAATATATGTGGAGCACTGTCTCAGCAAAACACTGCTTGCTCTCTGGTCAGAGAAATTGAGTGTAACCCACGTGCCTTTTAGAGAATCACTCGATTTGTTCCAAAATCACTTAAATTGTGGTCCAAACCTGGAGCAGAAGGCGTTCCAACACAGAGCACTTAGATGCCATCAAATGAGACTGAAGAGAATAACAACAACGCATGTTAAAGTCAGTGGTGCTGTGACAGGTTATTGAAATGGTGAGCTGAAAATTTGTTACATCTGTTCTCACTCACTAATGCATGCATCAGTCTCTCGACACATTATGGTGATAGAATAAAGTTGTTAGTGGGTCCAATACCAGCCCTTTTGTAGCATTCTTCAGTGTAAGACTGGCCCTCACATGCAAGCAAGCAACTTGATAAACAAATTGTATTGAGAAGCCACGAAGGTTAACTCTTTACTATAAGTGTAATAATCCAGCTTTTGGTTTTAAGCGCTGCTCCCATCAGCAAACTAATTAGCTGTAAATACACACTTTTAAAAAATTAAATGAGTTGAGCTTTTAATTAAACACATACACACGGCTGTGACAGGACAGGATGGATGGAAACAAACACTATGATTAACTGGAAAGTTTACAGATGAAACCCTGCAGGTAGTGTGTAAAACTAAACCGTTAAAGCTGAAACATACATGAGATCATGACTGGAAAGACTGATGTGTTAAGTTCTCAATCTAGTTTGTATTTTAGTTCTCATCAGTGAGGAGGAAATCATGAACAATTATCAGTGCATTTTCTTGCCCATGAATATGAGCCTCTGATAAAAGCTCTTGCACGCAGCTGTGTATTACCTACTGAACTAACATAGTATTCAGTGATGTTACAGTTAAGCTAAGCTTTACAAATGAGTGAAATACTATGTTAGACTCTTTTTGTTGTTATATTTATGCCATATCAAGCTCACATCTATATCCTGAAACTCAACTTGGACCACTAAACATTATAACTGTTCAGAAACTGAGGTTTAAAATTGCAACACAAATGTCCACCGGGGTTCTGCTCCACTGGCATCCCGCCTGCTGCATATTAGCAGTTGCTCCCAGATTCCTGAAAGTTTGATACAATATTCCAGAAATTTCTTGTCGTAAGAGGACCTAATGCTTGCATTTGTCTGTGGGCTTGACGTTAATAAGCTAACACTGTGTCTATGTAGAAGACGTAGTGCAAGCTGCCTGTCAGCTTTAGCTCTGGTGAGACATTGAGGAACAGTACAGAGTGTTCGTCATCAGTGTTTCAAAAGCACTCGGAGCTCAATAGCGTTAGGTTCCAAATTGTTGGTAATTTTATCAAATGCTGCACCAAAACAACATGGATTTGGAGAATCTCCACATACCAGCTTCCCTCTGTTCTACACTTGTCCACTTCAACAAGTGGTAAAAAAGGAATATTTTCATATCTCTTTAACCAATTTTTACTTTCTTTATTGTATTGCGGGTTCACTTTTTGCTCACTCAAAAACTGAAACATTTGCCCTTTGTAGTCAGAGCCTCAGTACTACTTGTTATTCATGTGTCAGATTGGCAGGAGTAACTGTCAGGAGGAGCGCAGTACGGCTGACATTTGTGTTGCTTGCATGTGGGCGTTCCAGGATTATTAGTACCAATGCTGTCAAATAGAAGAATATATAGATCTATCTGAAAACCTGCACACACATACATCATACTATCTTGCTCGCTGCCACCTGTCCATCATTCTGCTTCATAGCAAAAGCATACAACTCTTTACTGTACTCCACCCCACGTGTGGTAACTAATCATGGGCTAATTTTACCATGTTGGTACATACATTTACCATAAGGGCCATTGTGTGTTGCCTTACTCCTGCTGTGTGATTGAGGGAGGCATAAAAAAAGTCCATCTCTCCATCTGGCCACAGCTCCAACATCACTGGTGCAGCATACACCAGACATGTTCATCCTACCCTTTACTTTTCATCGCAGCATGTTAGGGTGGTGTTAGGCTGATGCTAACATTAAGGCGCAGGAGGAGGAGCGGTGGAGCTGGCTCACTGAGAGCCCTTGCTGCTTCTTGCGGTTGTGGCATGCTCACCGAGAGGGGCCAGGGATTTGTTGAAGTAAATAGCACTTTAATTGTGTATTTGTGTCCTAAAGGGCAGCCTGCAGCCGTTAGGACAGGATGTGTTTTTCTTTGTGTTGGCTCTTGTCTCCACTATATTGGCTTTGAAAGAACAGTGACAATGTAACTAATTAAGCTTTAACTTATTTATATCTATATTGGGTGAACATGGCAGGAACTGTACATGTGTTTGTAGTTGCCCCAACAATTACACAAATTATCACACTTAAGTCATCATAGTTAGTATTTGGTTGAACATCTTTTGCAAACGGTAACTGCTAAATTGGTACACGTACATGAGGAGGGACCTTAACTGCAGTCATACTCATTGTTGCTGACAACCAAGAGGCAAAAAGCTCCCAGAGCAAGTGAAACATCCTCATTTGGAGGTCAGTTGAATGACTTTGACCATCAAGAACATTCAGTTTTTGTTCTCCTTTGTCATCCTGTCAGTGTGTTAAAGATCATTATTCACCTGCTTTGACCTGACATTGCATAGGCCACTGTTCCCGTCTGTACACCCAATATGGATTTGAACACTCTCTAACATACTAAGAGCTGTGAGGTAGCACTGTTTGCTCATTACCAATATTCTGCACTACTGAGTCATAACAACTGAAACTGTCCAAATACTTAAGGTATGTGTATTAGTGCTGATGGTGAGACTTGTGTGAGTGTTAAGAGGACAGAAAAAAAAGGTAGTGGTCCTGAAACAATTCACTTTTGCTCAGGCACAGTAAGCTGTGTTGATGGAGTTGTGTTCTCCACCATGCTGCAGACTCGCTGCGTATGAGTGAAATGTGGGGGCATATTTCTGCACGGAAAGCCCACATGGAGGGTTCCAGTGGAGGGGATGCAGAGTCAACTGTGAGGGGTGATGACACTGACTCCTGTGAACAATGCCTCTCTGCGTAAGCTTCCCCCACCCTTAATTCTCAGGCATGCCCATTGCAAGGAGAGTCCCAGGACCCTCTCAACCCAGTTTTCCCCATGGGAAATATCTGACATTAACTGTAGCACATGTTTGCCATAAATACCCGTAGATTTTAGGAGAAGAAGAAGAAAATAAAAACGTGTATGTACGATGAGTGATGGAGCTGTGTAATAGGAGCCTGATGAAAAGACATCTTATTCTTCTGTGGTGCGTTTACTGTCTGGAACACACATAGATTTGCACACACACTCACCCTTATTATCTTCTAACACCTGCATTAGCCCAGGTATTGACACACACCCACACCCTCCCACTGCCCCACCCTAAGCTAGGGATGATGTGTAAACATGGACCACATTTAGCCAGCACCACCTTTCCGTGTAGCCCCCTGCCCCACCCAAAAGGGAAAACAAAGATGGGTGTTTTATGTGTATATTCTATGTTCTTTAAGAAAAAAAAATGCCGTGAACTGAATTATTTTGACCTTATTGTCATTACTATGACATAATTGAGCTGCACTATGAGAGCCTCGTTTGTGGCGAGAAACCACTGGGTCTGGTCATGGATGAGAGACAAGCTGGTCGTGTTGCGTTAAAGCAACAGCCCCGGACGTAGGACTCCTCCTCCCACCCATCACCCCCACCTCAGTACCACTCGTGGTTTGAGCTCTAGAAGGTCAAACGAAAAACTAAATGACATATTTTAAACTTTTTTCTTCATGTTCCCATATATATTTTAGAAAGCTGGGTTAAGTGCTATATGCAAACAGAAAAAAAGATGTGTGAAAGAAATATTATTTTTCATTACTTCTCCCTGATATGCAATGGAGTGTAGTGTAACAATGGTTGCAATCCTCTGTCACTTTAATGCTGTATGTGCACATTGGTTGCTGTGTGGACGTCGGAGTCGAGGCAACAGGACTTGACAATAAAGGGAACTAATGGTTGTCACTCTGCAGCACCACTGTGTTCCCAGACTGCCTTATTCGTTCTGACCAATCACAAAAGCCCTTTTAAATCCCGGGCCGCAGCCGCTCTGCCACAGGCTGACTGAGCTGTTGTCAGATGAATATCGCTGTTTCCGTTTTTTCTTCTGCTTTTTTTTATTTCCTTTTTTGTCTTTTCCATTCCTTCTTCTGCTGTCTGGTAGGATTTGGAGCATGTAAATGGCATAATCATGTTCACATCTCACTTGTCTGCTCTGTGTATCTGCTTCACCGTTTAAAAAGTAAAGACGACTTGTTTTCCAGTATGACCTGTTCATTTTTAAGAGCTGTACGGCGCGACACTTGTAGCTGTCACTCTTGGTGCTTGGCTTATGCTTCATTGTCTTAATATTCCAAATAAAACTGTTAAGTGTAATCCACACTGGCCCGTGAAATAACGCTGAGTGTGTTTTCTTTCTTTTTTTTTTTTATCATGCTGTGACACACTTCTGCTGGTGTCCTGGCACCGTGTTGGTGTGATTTGGTCAGAGGCCAAGGTGACATCTGGGTGTTTGATTTCAGTAATGTTCAAAAGACAATGGTGATGGATTGCTGAAACCAAAGACTCCGCATTCAGTACATACCAAATACCCTTTTCTTGTGTTAATGACATCACACTTTGGTTCTTATTTGATAAACTAGTAGCTTCAAGCCTGATGTTTAAGTAATATGTTTCTACGTGAGGCTTCAGTTTCAGGATAAAATGAAAAAGTGAATTTACTGTTGAAGCCCCTAACCCATCCAACAATTTCAGTTCATCTACACAGGTAACACACATCCATCAACATTTCCTCAAATGTTCCAGCTATATACAATGATTTTACTATTAATTCAGTGAAATCTAAATGAATAAAAAATGTATTAATACATTTGAATGCCTCACATGTGATTGTCTGAAATTCCAGCACACTTGTACAATCGTTCTGCAGCTAAAATTAAAAATATATATATTATGCAAAACTCACTGCACTGTAGGTCTGGGTTGTGGCTTGGAAGTTATAAGGCAGCTTGATAAACTAAAGCAATGGGAATTAATGGAATCTCAGTCTGTGGACCCCAAAAAGAGGCAAAAACTGTTTCACCAGTGGGCAGCTTCTAGCTATAAATTGGACAAACCCTGCCTGAATCAGAGCCATGGGCAGATCCAGAACCACAAAAACACCACCAGAAAACAGTTTTGTGATCTACAAATTTTTTTTAAGAGTTCAAAATCAACACTGATGTGGTCAAACCACGAAGATGGCCCAGTATTTTAAAACAACTTCATTCTTTTATTAATTTCTGACTCCAAAGTTTCAACTAGTGTGGCTGCAAATCTGCGTTGAATGCATGGAAAATTTGAGTCTTTGCATGATACAGAAACTATTTACGGTTGTAAATGGGAACAGAACAGGTCAATACAAATCTAAATTCTATAAAATGAAAACTAGTTAAGTAGCCGTGTCTTGTAGTCTCACCTATAGCGTGCAGCTGCTGATTCAACCTTTCTCCCCATTAGAGGAATGACCCCCCCCGACCTCTAGCCCACTCCCCACCAACCACCCGCTCAGGCATACCCACTCCCTCAGTGTGCCCAGCAGCAGCTATGCAGACAGACACGTCCAAGCTGCCTGGAACTTCACAGTTAAGTATTTGTTCATTTGAAATAAAGTATAAATAGCATGTGGGTTATCGGTTTCAAGTTAGCTACCCAAGGCATATGAATAATTGACGCTCACCCAGGAGGAGGGACGGGGTGAAGGTGAGGGTGAGCTACCATACAGGGCAGAAAAGTTTTTGTAGAGCTCAAAGAGAGGACAAGAAACTCATATAAACCTACTGCAGCACACTCGTGTCCGTGCTCTCAAAACATACCATGTTAAACTATCCGACTCACCAGAATAGCAACCAAGCAATAAGTTGTGGAATCTAGAGTTGGATGTGGGTCACTGACTAGAGGAGGAGGATGAAAGCACAGATGATGAAGGTCTTGTCAGTTGATCAACATGCCCAAACCTTTTCAGATTTCATCTTCGTGTTGCCCAGCCAGCTCTGTGTGCTAAGGTAACAAAATATGCTGTCAATTGTCTGGTCCACTTATTGTTTAGTCAATATTTCTACCTTTAAGGAACACCAGTATTTCCCATAAGTCCTAGATCATTGCACATAAAATGTCACAGCTTGATATAGCTCAGATAACCTATAATAATCTGTACTAAAAAGGGAAAAAATGCAAAGTGGGCTAATTTCAACAATTAATTTGTCTAAGTCATCTGCATATCTCTTAGACTCCATCCCAACTAAACTGCTCGATCAGCATGTTCACATTAGATCAGATCAATCTGTCTTTACTCACAGTCTCTGTACCACAGGCTTTTAAGGTTGCTGTAATCAAACCTTTACTCAGAAAAATTAGTCTAGACTCAGATGTTTGAGCCGATTATACACCAATAACCAATCTGCCTTTTATATCTATAAAATCCTTAAAAACAGGATTTTATTGTCTTTAGATCTTAGTGCTGAATTGGACACAATAGATCACAACATTTTACTACACAGGCTGGAACGTGTCATTGGGATTAAAGGAACAGCATTGGGCTTGTTTAAATCTCCTCTATCAGATAGATTCCAATGTGTTCATGTTAATGACGAGTCTTCCATGCACACAAAAGTTAGTTATGGAGTTCCACAGGGTTCTGTGCTAAGCTAACCAGCTGCAGGCTAAATTGCTTAATATGGAAATCATATGATGAGAAATTTCCCAAATGCTTTTGATTTCTTCAGTCACATGTAATACATGTTAGTGCTGCAGAGATATTCACTTAGAAATTTCAATGTTTTCTGCTTCATTAGCAGCTTCTTACTTATTGTAGTAACTTGAGTGTAGCAGATGGTAGAAGAGCATATCGAAGCAGGGAGAGGTGAGGGCTGGGCTTAGCAGAAGTGGATTCAATTTGACTTTCATGCTAGCGCTAGCTTAAGTTGCATATTGTAACTAAACTAAGATGCGACACATGTGGTAATAAGGTCATCATTATTTAGTATTTATACCTGTGCCACTTTTACAGCCCCATTTTCTGAAATCATCAGCATCGTGTGGGGAAAACTTTCCTCCTTATACGCTCTCTTTGGCTCATCTGACTCCCATCTCACTTGTGAACTAGTTAGGCTTTTCATTTCCTTCACTTCTTATACTCTGAGCCCCCCCCCCAAAACCAGACACACACAGTGCTAAGTCCAGAGCTCAACACAGATACACAACACATGGCTCCCTGCACGCAAACAACAGTAACACTGGCAGGAAGAAGAGGATGAGCATGGAGAGAGGGAAAGGACAGAGAGTGAGAAAAAGATACTGCTGCTGCTTCCAGCGTTGGAGTTCTGCCAAGTCTGGCGGCAAAGTGAGTGTTGACCTCTAGTTAACCTTACACAGACGGACACACGCTCACACAAGGCTTACATCCACATTTCATAGCAGAAATATATCTGCCCAACGGTATTTTACACCCACTGCGGAGCTCACCTCCCAGTGGCTGGGAACGCTCAGGAGGGACGGCCCGGGAGGCTGCTCCTCTTCCACCAGCCGAGCCAAGAGCAACAGGGCCAATCACACAATCACACCTAGAGCAAAAGAGTCGAGGCTGCTCCAGGGTCTTAATAAGCAAGACTCTGTTGTCTTGTGTTGCTACATTTCAAATGTACTGATCAAAACTTCAGCTCTGACTGAATGTGATACAGCTGAATCTTAATCACGAAGGCTTCCTAACAGGTTACAGTGAGTGGTAGCTTAACTCATGACCTTTGCTCCCTCTGAATTCTCAGACCTGCTGGAAATTTAACTCCCCCACCTGTCCAACATCTGCTATCCAAATGATGTCCAGGCTCAGCTTCACATAATCTGATTAAAACCAAATCCCCAGTTCAATCCACACTCAGCCTCCTCCTTTGACACCCCGTTTTTCTTCGTCAATCTCTCCACCCCTCAGCTACAAAGAAGCTGGACCACATGTGAGCAGTCAGTGAACAGCATCTGGACTGACCTCTTTTTTTTTCTGCTTGTTCTTTTTTTTTTTTTGTTCTCTGGCAGAGACACTGGAAAATTTCAGTGGGCATGTCCTGTTAATTCTTCTGTCCCCCCCCCTCCTTTGCACTTTCTCATTCTCCATTACTGCCTCTCTCTCTGATCCTCTCAGCCTCTCTACATGTATGTGTATACACATATACGCATGCAAATCAAGGCAATGTTGTGATTCTGAGCACTGCAGGGGTTTAGTATCTCCTATCTGTACTCTTTTTTCCACCTTTCTATCTGGCCCTCTGCTCGCATTTCTACCACTTTTCTCCTTTCCCATTCCTCCGTGTCTTTCTCCTCCAGTGCAGTGTATCATTGCTGCTTGGCTGGCCTCTGCATCAACCCTAGGCTCGTTGAGCAGCCCTGCTTACTCTCACCCCTCGGCTCAGCGAGCCTCCGGAAAGTTCTACTTTCTTGGAGCGCTGGCATCAGGACCCGAATCCATGTATGTGTTTATGGATTTCTGACAAATTCCTTCCTCCTCGCTCCGTCTCTCGCGCTGCAGATTTGACAAGCGAGCATTATATTTAATCCTTTCTTCCCTGTGCAGGCAGAGGCAGTGTGGTGAAGGAGCTATGGGGCCTGGAGCTGGAACTATGGCCTCTGTGGTGGCTGGTGCACCATTATGGAGGCAGCAGGACAGGCGAGCAGAGGGTTCAGATAGGCCTTGTGGTGGAGTTATGGGATATGTGGTGGAGCTGTATTTTCTTATTGTGGGGTATTGCCTGGGTCATTGGCATTGGGCATACTGGTCACTCTGTAATTAATTGAATTATGAATAAGCTACTCCACTCCACTGGGTATTAGGTTCTCCAGCAGACTTTAGAGAAAAAACGGGCTGCGCCTGCTTATGTGTTAAATAGTCCCAGTTATACCACGCCTCATTACTGCTAAAGTAAAACATAAAAATGCACAGTAAAGTTACCACACATAATGGTATACCACATATGGTGCTATAAGTATAAGTCAGTCTCATTACAACCCAGTTGGTGTTGCCTCCAGAGTGAGCTCAAATTACAGTTGCAAAAAAACACTTTTGAGCACTGCATCATTAGCTTACAATCTTGGACTGATTTAGAGATGTCACATGATTTCTCAAAAGCAGCAAAAATAAATTCAACTGACTTTTAAATGTCAATTAAACCTCTTTAGACCTCGGTTATAACCCTCTGGTACACCACAGTTTCTGAAACCCCAGAAGTGTTAGTATTCAAGTGGTCTGCAACCAACACATTTTGTAGGGTTTCAGTAAGTGCACCCCCATCATGAAGCAACTGGCCAAGTGTGTAGGTATACATGTTTCCAGGGTTGAATTGTTCTCCAGCAATTATTTTCCTGGGAGTTTAAAGCCTTCCTAACAGCCTGTGCGATCCATGCTGCTCCCGATAAGACCGATTCACTACCAAGGACCACGCCACAGCAATGTGAGTGTAAATGTTTCATGAAGGGAAAAGGTATTGGATAATGTTGATGAATGACAGTAGTGGAATTTGTCCTGCTAGGCTGGTTCAGGATATCGTAATGGCTGACCCGATGGACCGCAGACATGCCTGTGGAACATACAGGAGGGAGAGAAGAGAAAAACAGAGGGGAAAGAAGAAAGAGGGGATGAATGGATGAGAGTTGGGATGGGTAATGGGGTGGGATGAGGTAGGAGGATGATGGATGAGAGAGTGGGAGTGGAAGCATGGGGTTGACAAGATGGAAACAAAAGTGGTTTTCACATATCATCTGTTAGAGGTACATAAACATGTCTAATTGATGTTTTTTATTTTAATCTCTATGTATTTAAGTTAGTTTCACGTAGATGCTGCCTCTCTTTTGCAGGTATGCCCTGATCACAGTTACTGTACAAACATTCACACCTGCAAGCTGCTTAGTACAGCAACAGTCTATCACCACTGAGCAGTGCCACAGGAGGAGCTGGGATTAAGGTTCTTGCTCAAAGACACCACAGTGGTGTTGATAGGGAAGGGCAAATGCTGCTTTTCAGCTGTCCCAACCTCAGTCCTGGCTGAAGTAAATGAAAGCTCAAGAGTAACTCTTCTTTTAGCTCTTTTTTTGGTCTGCATCTTGACTTTTAGATGCTAAATGCTCCACTAAATTAATTTACTTGTTGCTAACTTCATCTGTCTGGGGCCGGAAGCGTAACAGTGAAGTAAAACAGTAACTTTGAGCAGTTAAGGCCAAAGGCTAAAGGGTTCAGTAGAGTTAGCGGAAATACAGATAACTGCTTTTAGGTTTGTTACTACTACTTGTTATCTGATGGATTATTGAAGCAGCTGTAAACCAGGTGAATAATAATGTGACAGACATACTTAGAGATCCTCTTAACAATGCTAATGCTACAGCTGTATCCATGCTGAGCAAATGTAAAAATCTTCTGTACAACCCGTCTTTGTACAGTTGTGATGTCTTCCAGGCGTGGAGAGAAACAACAAGAAAGAAAGAAAGACAAAGAGAGAACAGAACGAGAGAAAAATCAAGACAGGACAGTGAGAAAACGAGGCTGTTTTGTGGTTTTCTTTTCTGAGCCAGCTTTCCCAGAAGAGTGAATCAGCTAAGGGTGACCGCAAAGGAGCCCAGAGGCTTTTTCATCCAAGCCCAAGGGTCTCTTCCAGAACGAGCAGGGTGGGACAGCTGAGCCACTACTCAACTGTCACACTGGGCCCCTCTCTCTGTTTCCCACTGACTCACGCAGCTGTTGTGACACCACTGAGCACCAGCTATATGGCCACAACCCACCCAGTTCGTGGAAGGTTCACTTGTTTTGTTAATGTGTTGACATATTTCCTCTGGCAGATCCAGCTTTGTTGTACTGTATGTTCTAATGAGCGGTTTACATGCTGCTGACATGTATTGTTTTGTCTGGCATTTAACTCTTTTATTTAACTAAGCTCCAAGGATATAAACATTATATATGAGCTTCTTCTTTGACCATATGTGCATCCAATATGATTGTTGTTGATGCTGTGGCTAATACAGTTTTGGGGTCATTTATAAGACTATTTTGACTTTGACTCCGCTCCACATCATTCTTATCTATGTTCCCTAAATGCTGTGTGTTTTTAAGAAATCTGCCTCCAGCTTATACCAACTGACCCTAACAGGATGTTCTGTAGACCACATTCAGTCCTTTGGCCTTAGACACAGCCCTTATTCAGAGCCCAAGTGTTGCAGTATTTTTCTTCAGTGGAATTTTTGAACAGAGTAAGTTTAACTGCTTTTTCTTGTAATCTTTGTTTGACTAGAAAATGTTCTTGGAGCTCCCTGCGCTGTTCTCAGCAAAGCTCGCCTTCACATCCTGCATTTGATGCCCAAAGCAACCACAGGTCATTGAGCAACACCACTGGAGCTGTTGCTTGTTGGGCAACTTGCTCAAGGGAATCTGTAGAAGTGAACCTGTGACTTCTGGTCACAGTCTGCTCTATCTACCTAAATATTACAAGGCATTGAGTGTTTGCTTTGATTTCTTGCCCTTTGCCTGCCAGGCGGCAGCATTATAAATTATATCAGTTGCTTGGAACAGATGGAATATTAATGGAGTGTCCTGTGTTGACCGACATGTTGCAAGAGGGTTTTTTATACCCTATAAACAAACCCCCAAAACAGCCAAATGAACAACACAATGGAAATAACACCCAAGTTAGTACAAAGTGCTATAGATTC
Source organism: Sandelia bainsii (assembly GCA_032362345.1). Classification (NCBI taxonomy): domain Eukaryota; kingdom Metazoa; phylum Chordata; class Actinopteri; order Anabantiformes; family Anabantidae; genus Sandelia; species Sandelia bainsii. Next base: position 3,534,000 of record JAUMHL010000007.1, on the reverse strand, counting down.
ATTTGATTACATTACATTAGCATAGTTGAGTGTAATTCATTTTCGCGCTGGACGCTCACCGTTTCATTATATTCAGCGCTGTGTCTTCAGGTGCACATGTCAGTCACTGCACTTCCTTCTGCAGCTGCAGCCACACTGTGAGTCACGCTCACTGAATGCACACAGTCATTCTGCTGCCTGCTGAATGTGCTGTGTATTTGTAGAGTGATCCGTATGGTCTGCTGTCCATACTGTGTCTTTGCACTGCATGTGAGGTCTCATGTCTTTGTGCCACATGGGTCGGAATGTGACGTATTGAGTCTCTGCGCCAGCATCAACAGGCTGTATATTTCTATATATTTGTTGGGGTGGTGTATTTGTTGGTTTTGACAGGACAGTTTTAGGTGCCATCCTAAGTTAAATGCAGTGGTGAATCACAGCCTGGTAAAAGACACCGACAGTTCACTAGGGACCCACTGTGTTTGGGCGTGCAAGGGATGGTGTGACCCTTGAAGCCAAGCACAGAGGCACAGAGTGTTTGAGTCTGCTTGTGGGCGAAAGCACAACGAGCTCTAGCTGCAACAGGAAATGACAGAACTCAGCGCGAAGGCTAAAAATACATGTAATGCCCGTTGTTAGGGGAGAATGGAGCTGGGGAGGCAGCAGAGTACAGCAAATATTAGTTCAATTAAACCACAGGCCACCAACCACCATGGCCTTCGATTCAGAGAAAAACCCCAGGTAGCTCCCAGGGGGGAAAAATAAAGTGAATAAAGGGAGAGTTTAGGAGTTGAAGCTCTCAGAAATAGAGTTAAAGGTTGGTTGTTGTGATGGGCAGGGTGGGGGGGTGGAGTGAGCGTTTCTGAGTGGAATTCATGTGAAGATATGCCACTTTTCACTGACTCAGAGACAACAATGCATATTTTTTGGGGTCTTTTCGCAATAGTCTCCACAGCTGTCGTCCCTTGTATTGTTAGTTCCACTGCCCCCTTTCCTAACCCCATTCACACACACACACACACACACACACATGAGCATACACACTGGCAAGCTGGCAAGCTCACACACCCTGGCACTCAGCGTTGCCAAGCTAAGAATGGAGCGCTCCTTCAGCTCACGCAATGTGGTGTGCTGACATTTCCTGCAATAAAAATGTGATTGGGAAGATACCCATTAAAACATGTGAGGAGAGAGCAACAAGGAATTAGAAAGCAAGGGAGAAGAAGAGGAGGAGAAGGGCAGGAGAGGTTGATGGCAAGGGGAGTTGTGTGGATAAAGGTTATAGAAAAAGAAGGATCAGGGGAGGAGAGGTTGAGGGATATTCTCCTCTCTGACCACTAGCTACCCTGCCACCCCTCTGCAAGAAGAAAAAAAAAGTGTTTTGGTATCTTTCGCACTCCTCTCTTTTTCTCTCTCTTTCTTTTTTTTTCAAATGCTGTTTTCATTTAGCACATGGCAGCACTCCCTCAAACTCTTGAGTTTCCCAAACCAAGAGCTATTTCCCGATTCACTCCCTCTCTCATATAATTATTTTGCTGGACTGTGTTTCTCAGTTCTTTTTTCAGGCCTTCTTTTCCAGCACTGCCTGTTCTGTACACAGGGTGACATCACATCGCAGCCTGAATGTGGCAAAGGCAGCCAGGATCATACTCTATATGTCAGAGGTCGCATTATGGTTATATGTGGACCTGATGTCATTTTATTAAACACTTTTGTGTGGGATAATGACATCTGAAATGAACTCACTGGTCCTCGAAAATGTGTTAAAAACTTGATTTTCTTGCATTAGGAAAATACTAAAACATGCATGTGACATGTTTTATCAGCTGTATCTGCATTTGAGGGTATGGGTGTATTGCAAGAAAGCATAGCTTAGTGTTGTTACAAGACATTTTTTGAGGTCAAGCAAGTCACATGGTTAATATGTGAAGGACTCTTGTTAAACACTGTGGTATTCACCCCATAAATGGCCGTATTGTTTCCATTCACATACACACACACACACACACACACACACACACTTGTGCATACAGTGAGGCTTTTTATGCCATAACTCTTCTGAATCTCTAGCAATGTGCCCTGAAGTCTGTTAAAAGTGCAAACTCAGTCGCATTAACGGAGCATTATAGCCACTCAACCTGCGTATATGTTTTCTAACCCCTCTCCCTGTCTCTCTGCTCGTGGTGCACTTTCAAGCTGCAGCAACACTCATCTGTCTCTCTCACTCTCCCTCCCAGCTGTGTGCTTCTGTCCTTGTTCCAGCTGTCTGGGTGTGGCTGCTGCTGCTGGCACCATGAGAAACTCTCACAAACTCCAGGAAGTTGTGCTCATTAGTTGACTGCTGAAGACGAGGCCTCTGAGAGGAGAGGCAGGCTGCAGACAGGGGTCAGAGTATAGTTCAGCAAACTTTCAACAAATGTACAATGAACAAATTAGCAATAAATGCGTTAACAATAAATGTAAGTAAATATGATAATGAAAATACACCAAAACAAAGGAAAAAGAAAGGCATCTGAACTAGCACAGTTTTATGGGTGGTCTTTGTGTTGATCGTTACAGTATGTTAACAACAACTAGAGCTGACTTTGTACATCTGAATGAAACATTATCCTTAGACAAGTCATTCTGCAAGTCCTGCTTACAGTAAATAGCCTACAACTTGGATGAGTTTTAAAGCTAATAGCTATGAAGCTGGGACTTATATTAATTTCAGTCTACAAATACAAAATACAGTCTAAAATTAGCAAAAATATGATTTGAAAAGGTAAACATCTTAAAATGGAAACTTTTGTTATTTGACAAGCTCAACTTTTGGTGAACTTTTTACTGTTGACCAATAGCAAAGCTGCTTTGAATTTAACCTCACAACTGGTGGTCGAACTGTGGAGTGCAAAACAGCTAGAAGCTATCCAACTCGTGCAGTTTTATATGATTCTCCACTGGCAGAGTAAAAGCTGCAGTGCAGAACTGTAGTGGCATGGTTTTCACTCTGTTGTGATACAGGGTCAAATAAATGGCATTAATGGGTGTTCTTGTTTTTTTTACTGGGGTCTTATTTTATTTTTGGATTTTCCCCTGTGGGTCCCAGCTTAGGAATGGCCAATTCCCCTCACACTGCACACCACCTCTCCTCTTTTCCAACTGGGTGTTTTTCTTTATTGAGTTTTGATGTGAGCTTCTGTCTTCATGCATCAGATATTTAAGTTTACCATTTGTTTCAAGTATGCAGCGTATATCTGACCTTAAGACTTTCAAACCTTCTAACTTTCTTCCTCTTATTTACATTTATAATAGTGCTAACAATAGCCAGAAGTCTAGACTACAGTATATTAGCAGTAGAAATCCAATACCAGTCTAGAGGTCACACAGTCTGATCTGTGTTGAGACAGCATATATGAGTTTATGACGCAAAATATAGCCTACATGTGTTAAGTGAGGAAGCACGCATGTCTGCATGACACTAATAAGTGTGTGTGTGTGTGTGTGTGGCCTTAGAGTAGATGACTGGCTTGTAATGAACAGGCATCTGCTCAGCGTGCTAAATGTAGTTTGCTGGGGTCAGGGCTTAGCCCAGATGATCACTATATAAAATAGTGTTGTACAGACTTGCAGGAGAGGCAGTGAGCAGCACTTTTAGACCCAGTCGCTGTCACCATGGTTACGACCACCAAGGCGCTGACACACCCTGCCTATGAAAAGCAAGTTGTTGCACAAGAGGAAGCGCTTAACAATCAATGCAAATAGATGCTCATAAGCAAGGTTGCACAAGCAAAAGAAGACCACAAGGGTTGTGGAGGAATGTTGTTTAGGCCCTGGATCTTAAATGTATCCCGTAAGTAATAATTTATAAGAGAACAAAGATTTTAAAAAAACATTTTAATGAACCAGTTTTTCTACTACTTTTGTGAACCGAGCCCTCCTAGTCATCACCCACCATCCACCACTAGGCATGGCAGGCCTGTCACGTAATTCTCATGTTCATGCAGAGTGCAACCTTTATGAGGTTCTCATTTTAAAACAAGTCAGTATGAACCATCTAGATGCAGCTCTTTTCAACCAACTCAAAGAACTAGCACCAGCATAAAAGCTAAAACTGACATAAAAAACTTGTTTTGTGCTACCTGGATACTAAAACTTAGTTAGAATGGTAAGGAAGGTGTGACAGGTGCAGCAGCTGTATCTAAGTATCAAATGGTCAATTTCTGTATATCAGCAGCATAATAATATCCTGTCAATCTGTCACTGCTTTAATTTGTCTGCAGATAATTTGATATAAGTTTGTGGTGGTAAATTATAGTACTTCTTTGCCATAGCTTTGTTTAGTTAATTGATACCCCTGCTAAGATTGAAATCATGAGATGTGGCATAAAAGAAATTAAGGTGAACAGAAGGTTGAAGAACGTACTGTACCACTTAGTACCTCCACCCATTTCCTCCCCTGTGGTTGCGCATAAGGGCAGTCATGGAATGGTAGGGTTAAGAACAGAGTATCATCTTTGAGTTTGGGGAGTGCCTTTGAGGACCACAGGAGACCCTTGGAGCCTATAAAAGGCTGTTGGGAGGTAAAAAGTACACCACCAAGGGAGTCTGGAGCAAGAGGAGGCATCCAGACAACAGACAACTCTGCAAATCCACCAGCCCTCCCTGCCAAACAGCTGAACCTCAAAAACCTCATGCAGGGCAGGCTGCCACACGCCACCATTATCTCAATCAGTCTAGAGTAAAGCTGACATTTTCATGGAAGTACTGCAGAAACATAAAAAATAAGTTTTATTTGTAGAATTACATTTAAATCTGCAGTCAAAAAGTACTGTGCTATATCTGTGTAGTCTTGGACTTACTCCTGCATTGTAAAACTTGATGGATGGGACATCTTTTCAGTACTCGGGACAACCTGTCCAGTTCAAACCTGGCATTCTTGGCTTTATATATGTATCTGGGAAAGATGAGATTCCCAAGGAGCAGGGTAGTATGACGGCCTACATAAGTTATATGTCATTAGAGAACACAGAGTGCTCCTGCAGGAACTTGGGCAGTGAGGGGGTGGTGCTGCATGCCGCACCATTTGCTGACTCATAATGGGTGCAATGGTTCCTACTTCAGCCTGCAAACTGACCCAGTACTCAGCGAGACAGACCCGTCACAGCTGTGGATTGGCCACTGCACACTAGTACCTCCAGTTCTATTGTTTTGTCCGATCAAGCCTGCAAAAATAGTTCTAATTGTGTACATAAACTACAATACCACCAAAGTACTTTTCAGTATAATGTGTGGCATTAGCCTTTGTGGCAAAGTTATGTTAGAATGTTTATGGGCAAGCAAACAGTCATTCAGTTCTGGCTGGCTGTCTAGGTCTTTCCTAGGTTTTCTTTTTTGTTTTTTCATCACTTTTTAGTTGTTGTGTTTGCTTTATTTTTCTATAAAACTGTGGTGCCAACCATCACAAGGCCTGTAACAAGAATCATTCAGGTTGTAACTGTATTGAGACGAACAGCCACGCTCAGCTTACAGAACGCTGTTGCCCCATACAACATTAGAATGACTCAATGCTACCTTTCTACATATACCACCCAACTCCTCATCATCACTCGTCTTTAACTACTGCAGACTACTGCAGTGCCCGTCTAAATGTACTACCAACGTGTGCCATCAAACCTGTCCACAGCACATCTCATTCTCGATCAGCCATAAAGGACACGTCACACCACTCTGCACTGGCTTCCAGTGGCTGCCAGCATCAGGTTCAAAGCTTCAGTTTACAGCGGTCAGCTCAACAGTGCCATACTACTTTTCTGCCTCAACATCTTCATCCAGGTCCATAATCCCGTCACCCACTGCGCTCCACAGAGGAACAGCTCCAGCTTGAGCTCAGTGGTCCCATGATGGTGGAACAAGCTGCCAAATTCTAGAAACTGAGCAAAAAACACTTGAAGAGAGAACTTTTCCAGAACTTCTTATGCAGAGTTATGAGAAACAGAGTCGGTCATGTGGTGGTCAAACTTGTGTCTATTTACTAATTTAAATTAGGGAATGGGTGCCTAATTCTAAGCAAATTAAAGGAGCAGTTACCAAAATTTCCAGCTGTAGCTACCACTTGGATGATGATGATGATGATGATGATGATGCAAGCTGTATATACAATGTTAGCTGGTTTTACTCATGCGACTGAGCTTTAACATGAATATTTGCTTTGTTTTGAGCTTCGTGCTAAACTTAACATGCTGGTTTTGTTACTGTTTGTGCTGTTTGTTGTTGTTAGGAGTTATGAATGATTATGTGGTTACTTTTGTTTCACTTTGCTTGCCTTGTGTAATTTTTGTTTCTGTTTTTAGTTTTCAGTTTGGTGCTGCTTTGGCTCTAGTTGTGACAGATATTTGTCTTACTGGTATTGCTCTTATGGTTATTGCTTTGGTAAAACTGGAAGTTGCATAAGAAAAAAAACCCAGCACATTTGTTACACTGTCTGTTGCCACATCAGTGACGTCCAGAGACCCAATGTCAAAAAGTAAAGAACACAAGACCCCTCAAAGATTAATATTCACCAAGGTATATAGGATGACCATGAATTGGTAAGAGATAAAAGACATCCCTGTCATCAAACAGTGGTGTACGTTTCTTTCTCTGTCCTTGCACAGCTGGGCCAGCAGACTGCTGGATGGAAGGGGGTGTTGAGGGTGAGGCGGGGGGGAGTTGAGTTACATTCCTTCCATCGGGGCTGTGTGTCTGCCAACCAGGTCACTCCCAGTTCAGTCCCGGGAAATTGGGAGGGAAGAATTTCCTCTATGTGTCCAATGCTGGACACTGCCACAACCACACAGAGGCCTGTGTGCACCCAGGGCGTTTGTGTGTGTCTGTGTGATGTTTGAAACTAAGCACCCAGTGTAGTATGACTTGCATGATTTTTTCCTTCACATGCATTAATTATACTAGAGGTGGGGTTGTATGTGGTGTGTAACTGTGTGAAAATCATGTAGGCATGTGTGTACTCTACAGCTGATGTGCGTTTGTGTTCATGTGCTTAAGACACAGAGAGAGTTTTTTTTAAAGTTGCATTGTACTGTATCTACATTATTCTTGCTGCACTGATCAAACCTGTGATTTATAATGAGCTCTGTAATGATGTGAGCTCTTCGTGTCACAGATGAAACCACACTCCCTCCAGACATCCCTCCATCTCCTGTCCTGTTCACTACTTGCACAACAACGCACAGATGATTGATGCCTCTTCTTCTGGCACTCACGGCTCACTAATAATAGAAAACGGGCAAGATAAACTTACAGCAAAAGAAAAAGGGGCAAAATTATTCTTTCTGTCCTGATGGTGTGTGCTGCATTACACACAGAAAGCTAAAGGTCATTAAGGATTGCTTTGTATACTTCTCATACAGGCAACAGCTGTTTGAAAGTGCTTTCAAAGTCATAGCAGATGTTTTAAAGACAGTAAGATAAATGGTACAAAATGAAATCACACATGAGGTGTAGATTGTTCTGATTTGCAAGACTGTTGAAAAATATTCTTAAAGCTGCACAAATCAACATTTTTTAATAATAAATTAAATGATGGTGTAATCATAGTGCAATTCACATTCCATGTACTGATGAACATGCAGTTGTTTGGAGCTCTATGGAGCATTTTAGCCTCTTTAAGCTCATTGCTTTATTTTGTTTTTACAACTAGAATCGATATCACCACACAAGTATTTAGCAGGTAAAATGTCAAATATTTATTATAGGAGCAAGTTGATCCCGAAGCAGAGCTTAAAAAGGAGCAACTAATGAGGTGGAAATATGACTCCAAATACAGTACAGCATTTCCTCCTAAGGTTTTTACTTTTGTCATACAAGTAAAGCGAATTAACAAATCACAGATTTTAGTTTTTATTGATTGGTAAATTGTGGTTTATGACATTCATGCTTATAAAAGCGCCATATTGTTCTCCATGAGAACACATTTAAGAAGGATAAACTAATTCAGATGCTGGAGGAGGACAGGTGTGGCGCTAAATTTAGTTAAAGCTGCACCGACTTTCTCTCGTTTTCCATCTCAAACCTGTTGGCAGACAGTTGTTTATTTCCACGTCCAGCAGGTTCAGATGAACTTTTTGAGGTCAGGTCATGTTTTCGTTTAATTGTTTGTTCTCCCACAGGTTCTGAGGAAATAATAGTTGTTTTGGGTTAAAGCTCCGAGCAGCCCCACTCAATTACACATACACAATTTCATCTATTGTTGATTCTCACATTCAGTGCAGCTTTAAAGTAATATATCATTATTGGTAAGTTGTCAGACAAGTGTGTTGTTGTGAACTGTTGTTTGTAGGGAAAAAACATACAGAACAAATTTGAACAGAACATCTGGTTCAACATCTGTGGCAAAGAAGAGGACATGTGGTAACATCGTCTTTGAGACAGGAAGTCTTGGGGGTCTTAATTTTGAGATATAAAAATTCTGTAGTATTCTTGCAGCTGTTGCTCTGAAACATTTGATAAAACCTTTTTAAATGTTTGGTTACAATCAGACTTTAATGAATTTCATCACTGACCTTTTTCCAGATGTTATATTAACTATAGAGACAAACAGAAGTGGCGGTGCAGACAGAAAACACAGACATGCTCAGTGTGCTCTGCAGGGGGGGGGGTTGTGGCTGAGTCGTTGTCTGGGACAGGAAACATGTGAGTTGAATATTGGATGTGTTTAGAGGACTTTGGCAGCTGTGGACAAATACACACACACACACACTCATGGAAGCTCTTCCAGGACACCCAGGACTTGGCCCTTGCAGGCGACATGTCACAAGGAATCAAATTAGATGTTGCTGCTCAGATTTCTCAATGAATCTACAGTAGAGTTGGTTAAATCTCAAGAGAAATCCAACCAGAGAATTCATATCTAACAACTGATCCCGCAGACCCACTTCTACAGTCATTCAATCACTGCGTTTTGTCCATAACACTTTCCTGGCAAGGATCCTGGACTGAAGAGGGGGTGGCGGGGGGCTACAATCTACAGTATCAGTGTGACACATCAGTCTGTGTTTGAACTTCTGATTTACTGGTTTTTGGGAGTCAGATAGTTAGGGTCAAATGGCTTATGATATGAGAGCCGTGTTACACAAGGAGAGGATCTACTTAGAATTCAGCACAATTAAACACACACCAGTCCAAGATAATTTAATCTGGTAAAGTACCTAACCTCCTCTAACCTCCTTGTGTGACCTGCATGTGCAGAGTTTTCCAAATACACATTACTGTCACTATATGGATATATAAACACACAATGTTCAACAAATATAATGCATGATGAATTGCTGTCTTGTTTGAGCCGTGATAAAAGCCAGCTGCTGCTAGCATGCCTCCCATGCTGCCCTGTCATGACTCAGTGCTGAGTAGGACATTAGTGGGTCTCTTCCTAGTATCTAGCGCAGTGTGAGAGGGCCATTCCTGCACACTGGCCCAGGACTGAGTTTAGCATCATGGGAACTGCTGATAGCAGCTGGAGTCCTGGGAGGTTACACAAGAGTTCAGCTGAGTTAATCCAGCCGACGGGGTGCCCTGTCAGTCAAGAAACATGGATCTAAATGCGGAGGGGTTGTGTTTGTGGAAAACCAGTGGTGGGTGTACTCAGCTGGGTGGTCCCTACACTCAACCCCTGTATCAAAATATAGACCTGTGAGGATTCTTCCTTTTGCAGTGTTGTCATTGAGTTCTCAGTTCGTCTCTGTGGCACAGCCTGAGGGCCACCTGGTGGTCACAAAGGCAGTTGCAACACTGCAGATTTGCTCATAAGAAACCAACATCAAACGCTTATTCAAAGTAATGCCAATACATACAAAGGAACTATCTACAGGAACACAAACACTTTCTCAGTTGATTTAAAATGTAATGACATGTTAAGTCAAATAAAGGCCTAAACAACCCCCAACATTCTCACACATACACTTTGGCAACCCTTCAAAAATCCTCCAGAATCTATTAGGTAAAAATCTGACAAGATTAGCACATCTATTTCTCTAAAAGTCATTTATTCCTTTGCCTTCTTATATGGAAACTGACAAACAAACAAAACTATATAGATATCTGAAAACATCCAAATATAGCCCCTCTGAAAACATGTTTAAGTTTTTATTGACATTGAACAATAAAGGGAAAGATGAGAGAAGTTGAAGTCAGCATTTACCAGCAGCAGGAGAGAACTAAACCAGTTTTGGTGCAGCCACAAGAAACTTGATGTTTAACATTTCAAGTCATAAACTTGTCCAAGTTGATATTTGTGTGCATAGACAGGAAAGCAACAAGTTTGGATCTTTTCTCATGGAATTAAAAAAAATGCATTTTTTACCCTGAATGCATGTAGGATAAAAGTATGTAAGGCCCTTGTGGCTCCTGACAGACACCCACACAGGTTAAGGCAAACCAGGAGGGTGGGACATGGGCTTGGCAGGTGACTTTATGGTCAGTTGTGCTTGTGTGTGGGATCAGACAGTGCAGATTGTCCCATTAGTGAGAAGAGCTGCAGCGATGGCCCAGGTGAAGGTAGCAGAGGACGCAGCGAGGAGCCAGCACGACTGTGCAGACGTTTACTCTGACATGGCCACAGTCAGCTCCAGTGCAGGTGAGTCGAAAAAACCTCCACTGAATGTAAGTTAATGTTGTTACATGAACGCAGTGATGATTTACACTTGTTAAATTAAATTATAAGTGCTGTCAAAGATGGTGTTTTAAGAGGAATCCCATTTTCAGACTGAATTTCTTTAACTGAATTGAATTGAAAAAATCTTTAATTTAAAATATTAGCACAAAATGTTTTTTATAGTCACTTAAAAATCAAACTTTGGCTCCAAAATCCTGCTACTCAGATTCTAATAGTGTTGTTCATTGTTAAAGTTGCCAATTAGCAATGTGAAATTTGTACTTTGACCTTATTTGAACCTTGGTAGTTTGTTTTATATAATCCAATTAAACTCTTATTTTGAGAAAATCATTTCTGAAACAAGTTTGAATCCAATTTATTAAAAAAAACAAAGTGACAAAGTGAGAGAAAAATACATTTATAACAGCAATTGTGGAATCTGCATCTTCTTTTTTTTTCCAGCCACCATGATGTGAACAGACAAGGTCACCTCAGTCCACCAGTTTGACAGATTAGTCACTTTGTTAGCGATTGTGCAAATAATCTTGGTCAAATCCCTCAGTTTCTGGTATCTCTTTCTCACGAGCTTGTGTTTGGCAGCTAAAGCTCTCTGGCTCTCAGGTTGCCTGATGGCAGTGGAAACCATAAAGCCAGAGTAATCCCTCTTTTTTGAGACACTCATTGGTGAAATGCGCTCTTAAAGCTTCGGGCCACATTTTTGTATCATGACAAACTGGGAAACAGAAGGAGGTCCAGAAACAGGAGCTGGAGAAAAAGTGGAGGTCTTTTTTAGCAATTACATAAAACCTCCACTCTTTTTTTTTTCTTTCTTCATCCTGAAAACAGATATAGGCGAGTCTGGAAGGAAGGGGTCTTTGTGTGAGACCTCTGTGGCTGCTGGTCTCAGCAGGCGCAACAGGGCCTATCCTGCCTCTGCTAGGAGACGCCACCGCACAACCTTCAGCCACAAGCAGCTGGAACAGCTGGAAATGGCCTTTGGGCAAAACCAGTATCCTGACATCTACTACAGGGAGGAGCTGGCCCGCATCACCAAACTCAATGAGGCTCGCATACAGGTGGGACAGCATTTCTTCTAACTTCAACTTCTCTTTGTCATGTAGTTGTCTTTGAGTCTACTTAAAACCTTCTGAGCTTCAGTATTCAAAGACTTACAGCATGGAGTATTCACAAGCCTTGCATGGCCCATACATTTAAATATTTGATTACAGAAGAACACAACCATACACTGTGGATATCTGGATTTGTTTGTTCTTTAAATTATTTGACACAAGTAATAACTGCCAATGGAGGCTATGTCACGTAAATAATAAATGTGAAGTCATGTGCACACAATGGGACTTTGAGTTTCCCTCTAAAATTCTCCGAACCCCAAGATGGAGAGTGGGGTGGCTGAACCCGACCCAAAACTTGCATACTTGAACTACACCCGTTCGGTGCCCATAGGTTTGGGGCAGGTTCACTTTGGGTATTCGCTTTTTACTCCTACAATGATGTCACACAAATAGAAGTGATTGTTTAATCTGTGTTACAATAAGAATTCTCTCTGTCAAGGACAAAACATAACAAAGCAAAAATGTCCCACTTCTGCTGAAGCCACCCCATTGAATTGCATTATGCTGTCAGGTGTTCCCGTTGCAGGCCAACTAATCTGTCCTTCTCTCTAACCCGTCCTCATCTCAGCAGGTTTGGTTTCAGAACCGAAGAGCCAAACAGCGTAAGCAGGAGCGAGCCTCTCAGAAGGTTCTGGGTGTGATGCCGGGCCACAGGGCTCTGCTGGGAAGCATGCACGTCCAGTCGCCCAGCATGGCTCGACAGTACTACACCCAGCCCCTGGCCCATATCCCCCGCCTCTCTCCCATGCTGCCCTCTGGGCCGTACTCCCGGCACCCAGGCACAGTTAGCCAGTGCCCCTGCCCCAGTGTCCCAACACAGCCGACCTCCCAGCGCCAGCATGACGACTGGTATAGCCCGCTGCGGAGCAACCTCACCTCACCCATGTTCTCACTGGCCTCCATGCAGCCTCTTGACCCCGCCTCTCACTGGAGTTAAGTTTTAGCCAACATATTATGTGTTTTAAAAAAAATCCATGCAATCTGCATCTTCATCTACATAACTGTTGCTCTGTTTCTCCCCTGCATTTCCGTACTTGTCTGCAATTCAAATTTTTAGGCACAAGTGTACTTCTTTTAACTCTACTACTGAACTCATTCCATATCCTGTAATCACTTCAAGAATGTATGAAGTGTATCTTTGTTCACATGTATTAAACTAATCTTTCATTTGAAGTTGAAGGTTCATCTTTGGAAGCACAAAGCATGTTTCATGAATTTCAGCCAGCTACATTTTTACTGTACTGCAGATGTTCTTTTACATTAGTTTGCACAAATGTAATCTGACTGGACCCTACACCATCATTCTCCTCAAAAACAAGAGGCAGCTGCAGAAGTTAAAGTCCATAGGTTACAGTCTTTTATTGTTTCACATTACAGAGACAACACAGTTGTACCTGTTAATGCTTTTCAGTTTTTTTTTTATATCTGCATTAAACAACCTGAATTGATTGAACCAATAGTAGATGGCAAAAATATAAGATTCATCCATATGAAATCATACATTAGAGGAAATCACAGATGGATTCAATAAACACTGTTTTAAAGGCAGCTAATATCTGAAGCAAACGTGTTGTGCTTTACTGGAAGTCTAAGTCTTTCTTAAAAGATTTTAAAAAGCTGCAGTGACAGCAGCATCAACCAGTGTGCTTTAAGACTAGCTCATCCAGCAATGAACATACAGTAGTGTGAGGATTTACACTCACTTTGTGACAACACGTTAATGGCACGTATGTGCTGGCTGAGTGACTCCTACTGTTCCTGTGATAATCATGAAGACAACAGCAAAAACTACAAAGTGATGTGCTGATGTACAACAACATTCAATTGTGTGCTATTCTGCTCGTGATCTTGGGCTACACTCCAGAATAAACCCTTCAAAAATCACCCTGCAATTTCAACAAAGGCTTCTGCTCTACACACGCTACATCGGCTCAGACTCTAGACCTGAGCAAAGGCCACTTTCTGTTGCCAAGATGACGACGACCAGTTTTCCTCATCATCCTCATCATGCAGCAAATGAAATGGATTCACAGAAGGAATCATTTGGTCCACTAAGTTGAGTATCAAACAGCAAAAGTATGTGTAATTATGACAATAATAAGGAGGTGCAGCCCACACTGACAGAAATCAGAGATCTCTACACCACACTAAACTGAAGTGAGAGTACGTCTTGCTTTGCTAGGTGCCACTTAGGTTTCAAAAATGTCTATAAGTGATATTGGGTGAATTAGCCCATTTTAAAGCTGCATGATTTTACAGACCCTACAAAAACAGAAGGGGCAGAATGAACTAAGTGTACACCAGAATCAAACTGAAAAAGAGGCTTCTTGTGATCTGTCTTGTTTCATTCTTATTAAATTACTGACAAAAAAAAACTTGGAAACAAAACAATTGTCTTGAGCGCAGAAAGAACAAAAAGCTTCATGAATTACAGGGAAAAAACTTAACTGATCATCTTAGAGACAATGACAGAACTAAACTATGCTCTTCCAAAATATGTTGTATCTGCCCAGTCACTGATGGCCCTTCCCTTCTCTGCAGACTCTGTGAGGTTGTGTGGACATGACGAAACATGAGGACACTCTATTCCAGTGATTTGGCAAACTCTGCATAATCTATATAGCCGTCATTGTTTTTGTCATCGTCCCTCAGAACATCATCAATGAGAGCAATAAGGTCCTCCTCTTTCATAGGCTGGCTGTTTTCTCCTCTTTCCTGAAGAACAAACAAGAGAATAACATGTAAAGTAATTGATTAATGGAGAACTTTAATCAGAAACTATTCTGATAATCCATTAAAAAAGACAAATAGTTGCTTGTTAAAGCTTATCAAACAAGAAGCTTTGCTGTTTTTTGTATTTTATATTATTATAAATGCACTATCTATGGGGCTTGAGTTAGTCGCAGCCTTATTTTCTAAAGAAAAAAAAACAGTTGTTTTTTTTTGGTGCTTCCTTTTCTGTCTCCTTTCTCCTAGGAAACCTACGACCACCCTGTGTGGTTGGAATGAATATTACAAAAACATAACCCCTAAATGTCTCATTAAAAAAATGTGACAAAATAAAAGATTTTCTGTCAAAACAAGTACTTTTGTGCCAGAAACATGTGTATTTAGCTGGAAAACCTGCTGCCTCTTTAAGCAGTCAGTAGTTCACACTTCAATTGACAAAAACAAATGTACATACACCCCTACCTCTTTGTGTACATGTGTGATTGCTGTGGCTAGTTCCAGCCCGTCCAAGAGGTTGTTTCCATCATAATCGTGCATTTTGAAATAGTGCAGCTGGAGCTCCTGGGGTGTCATGTCTTTCTCTGGTTTATCTATCACTCCCTCTAAGTGCTCCAATATGTGACTGGAAGACAAAGACGTCAAAAACAGAGTGCATGATCAATGCTACAGACTAAAGGTTCATTACGTGAAAGTGTAAATAACCCTACTGAATCACTCACTCTTTGTCCTGGACCATGTCCTTGTCTAGACGACCGTGACCGTGGCCTGATACGTGAGCTGCACTCTCTGTGACCGGCTGCTGCTGCTGCTGCTGCTGCTGGTCAGAATGCACCTGAGAGTGAACACCCAGCAGACAGCAGGACAGGAGGAGGAGCAGACCCCCCCAGTGCACACTGCAGCTGCCAGTCCTCATTCTGCTGGGTACACACACACAGACACACAGATAGGACAGGCAGTGTAAAGTATATTTATAGATAACACATATCCTGATGATAAACACTACCTTTACATTTTTGTGTTTACTCCTTACAGAAACATGACTTTCATTCATAGTGTATATTCCAGTGCTGCAACAAAATAAACCCCAGTTTTTACCCCCACATGGCTAGTGCACCATATTGCTAACAACTTTAATCACCATTAAAGATGACTATTGTACAACAGCACTATTACTACGACACTACCGTATCATAAGTTTAAAGTCAGATAAAACACTAAATGACATGTAGAAATGTCCATGACCTATTAGCATTACTGTTTCTGTGAAAAAAACAGGTTAAATCCCTCTTATATTATACTATTAGCGTTAGGTGAGGTGAGTGTTACATCGATATGAGGTTACGTTAGTTAGCTAGTTAGTGACAGACCAGTTAAACGTGCCTTTAACGGTAACAGTTAGCTACAAAGCTAATGATTTGCTACCACGAAGCTCCAATTGAGGACAAACTTACACTAAAAGGTAAAGGGTTTATACCCTGCTTAACGTCACAGCTTACTATGCTATAATTAGTAAAAAATTATAGTGTAATACCTACTGTATAGAATATTTGTCTTCACCTGACTCCGTGGACAGTTATGTTGTTTTAGTATTTGGCTGGTAACAATGGTTAGTCACAGCTTTTAAGAGTCAACCTGCTTGCCGTAGTCGCTCTTGGACACGACAGCTCATTCTGATTGGTTTAAAGTACCAGAGAGTATGAAACTGAAGCGAGAGAGTTCATGTCACTAAGGTACACACTCAGGAAAATGTTGCTAGACAGATTTGGCTTCATGGTAACTTTAGCTGCCCACTGTTTTTTTTATTATATCCTGTACATGTTACACCGATAACACACAGAAACACCATTAAATAATTGAAGTTTGTGTCATGTTCGACCGGGCAGAAGAAGTTGTCAACCTCAAGCGATTTTTACCTGGTTAAACAAATGTTAAACAAAGTAAAATAAAATTAGGGTGACGAAATATTAGCGTTGTTTCTTTTAAGTTACTTAACAAACGGCACTTTTCGGGAAAGCGTGTGTCAGCAGGGTGTTTATCTTGACAGATGTGAGAAGCTTTGAGGTGAGTCTTCCCTCACGTCATCAGGGGGAGTGAAGCAGCCGCTCAGCTGTAAAATCCACACTGCACAGTGTGTGTGAGGAACTTATTTACTGAGAAAGAAAGAGAAGCGTGGATTTATGTCAAGCAAATGTCAACTTTCCAGAGAGAAAATGACGCTGCAAAGTCTTTGTTCAGGAGACTTGAGGTTTAATTTGTTGTCAGAGAGTAGCTGATAGAGACTTTCAGAAAAACTCCTAATAGTCAGTGACCCCTGTCTCCCCTTTTAGCTGTGGTTGATAGAATTAATGCTAATTATTTATAGATTTATTGATTTATGTCAGTTCTTTCCTTTTGTCCCTCAACATGTTCATATTTACTTTCATTTAAAGACAGATTTTTGTATTATTTGCCTTGTGCATCCATTGGTTTGTACAACCTTGTGCTTGATACAGTTCCATTACGTCACAGTGCAATAGCTGACAGATGTATAATTTTGTAAAGGAGCCAGCTTCAGCCTGCCAGTGTTGCTGAACCCAGATCAGGGACCAAGCCAAGCAAATACACATTTGTTTTTTTCACTGAACTCATTGATGAAAAGAGCACTATTAAAAGAAGAAAACAGTGCATTATGTGGCTGTATTCTTCCTCAGCTGGGTTACAGCATTTTGCTGCTCTAGAGTACAGCTTTCTTTGCATGGCTATTTCTTAAGCCCTACCTGATCCAGTTAGAGTTTTAGTGGGAAAAGATTAGGGACGTGGGCTTTAAGAGGAAGACACCCTTCCTTCAAACAGCTACAGATCAATCCCTGTCAACACAGCACACTCATCTCAATAAGAAACCTGTGCTGACCAGTGTCAGTGATGCCAAGTGCTAGACAAGATGATTTATGCATAATAGTTTGCACTGTGATAATATCGGATGGCAGTAGGTGGAAAAGAATAGTTTACCCAGAATATTGTAGAAGAGTCCTTGTTAAAAAGGAGGAAAAAAAACTTAATTTATTTATCTATTTATTTTTGATGACCGTCAGTGACTATAATAACCCACACTCCACCCTCCACCCCGCTGCGCTCAGATTGCACATTTATTTAGTCCGCAGTTACTCCCATCGTGTCCGGGGAGTACAGTCTCCACCGGGACAGAGCGGCGATGGCATCCCGGGTCTCCTTCACCCAGGTCCGGCTGGAAGCGGAGCTGGAGCGCTACCGGGCTGAGTGCCTGTGGGACAAGATGCCGATGATCATCGAGCAGATGCAGGCTGCGCGGATCCACGAGGACGGTGAGTTTCAGTGGTTTACACCTGGAAGTTAAAAGTATCTCCTGCCGCTTCCTGACTGTTTTCTCTGTGTGTGTGTGTGTGTGTGTGTGTTTTTACTTCACTCTGGTCTGCGCACTATAAAACACAACCATCGATCAAACTGAAATCTTATTATGTCCGATGACAACAGGTAGATTATGATGAAAGTTGAAATTCCACTTTCCACTTTCATTAGTTTCAGGAAGTTCTTTCCCAAATAGTTATTAGGTTTGAGTATTTTTTAAAGCAAGTTCTTGATTAAGATATGATGAAATGAATTGATTTGCACTGGGAACAAGGAGGTTTTACTGTGTCTCATCTATTTTTGAACAGTGACAATGAAGTGTT
The DNA here is from genome assembly GCA_032362345.1 of Sandelia bainsii. Classification (NCBI taxonomy): domain Eukaryota; kingdom Metazoa; phylum Chordata; class Actinopteri; order Anabantiformes; family Anabantidae; genus Sandelia; species Sandelia bainsii. Next base: position 3,515,845 of record JAUMHL010000007.1, on the reverse strand, counting down.
TTGGTATGTTGGATGGGCATGTTTTGCACTTCAGGGATTGTAGGCTACAGTACACACGCTGGACTTTGGACTCTCAGCGAAATATATTGAGTTAATGTAGTTTTTCTTTCCTCTAAAATCATTCAATAATATTACTCCTAATAATTATATATTTCTAATATCTTTTCCGTTGGCTCAGACTGGGGGTCACAGAGGGGTCGCCAGATGGCTCCAGCAATAATGTCTCCCAGTGTGTACATGATCAGAGCTACTGTATGGTTAACACGCTTCATACAGGATCAACACTACCACCTGCTACACTGTATATCTTGTGGAAAACAAGCTTTTCCAGTGGACTCACCACTGCTTGCCTTTGCCCTTGAAATCATTCCACACCGAACATGTGCGCAAAGAAATGCAAACACACTTATCATTCTGCGCCTCATAAAGCTTTAGTGCTTTAGTGCTTTTGTAATTCACTAATGCACCTGCCTCCAGCCTCTCACCCCAGTAAAAGCAAATATGGGTCCAGGTGACTTGACTGCAATTCTTCTGCTGTTTAGCTCACAAGATTCTTCCTCCCTGCTTGCACATGCACTGAAGTGTTAAGTCAGCGTGGTACTACTGTGTGCAGGCATGGCTCACTTTAGCTGATCTCACCGCAACTGTGCACAGGGAGCTGGTTTTAGATGAAGGATAGAGGAACTTCATGACAGGCGGAATAATGAGGAATTAAACTTAGTGATAAAATCCCCCTAACAGGAAAACAGTAAGATGCAGGCAGTGTGGTTATAATGCGCATTCTTAGCTCCCTTGTTTGAAGTATTTTACCTTGAATACCATAACACTGGGTGATGAAGTAGTAGTAACTAAGATTTAACTGTGTAATTTGATGTCAGTCAGACTCAAAGAGCAACAACTGAAAGCTAATATTAAAACCATAGCACATTATTAACTTAAATTCAGTATTTCTCTAGTGGAATTTTACTGTAGCAGTGTTACATCTTCAAAACAGCATATTTTATCTTTATATGTGGAAATATTAAAAGAAAAAACACAGTTGTTAGATGCTTTTTTTGTCTGTTTGTAGTGTGCAGTAGCAGAATGCAGGGTGATCACAGGGCATTTAAACCAGCAAATAAACATTGTTAGGCCTTGTGGAGCATCAGTTTTGTTACCGTTTAAGTTGATATGGCTCTTTTTGGCCCGCCACATTAGCTAGATAACTAGCTGATATAACTGTAAATATGAACAGAGAAGCTGTTGTAGCTGTGCTACAATTACAATTTCAGGGTGTGAAAAGTTGTGGGGGGGCAAAGTCCTACTGTAGGCAGGTGCCCCTTTTTGCCCCCCAGTGTGACAAAGTAAAACAATACAGATGTCATAAAATAACTCATAGAAAACAGCACAGTTTATCTCAGGTTGTCTTGGTTACTGTATTGCAACACACCCTTTCTCCATCTTGTATAAAATCATTACTGTTACGGCCCGAGTCCGATGCGCCCTGCTGTTTATCACTCACTGATAGCCCCGGCTGCACTGATAACAGACGAATATGTTAAGTTTATCACAACATAAACATTGCACACAGAGCTGGCATCAGAACACACTCATGCAGAAGAAACAAGCCAAACAGGAAGGCTTTAATCGAGTGTGTGTGTACACTAAACGGAGGTTTCCTACTGGACTCTGAATGTGAGGCACAGTCAGAGCACGGTTAGTTTACTATATGAGTAAACTTTGATATTTTGATTCAGTAGAGGTGGATGTGGAGGCCATATCATGGGATACAGTGTTTCAGCTATTTAAAGAAAGTTTGAGGGAAATGGAAACTGTAGCCTTTAACGAGACTTCAGGACTCGAGCATATTTGAACTACTGTCTGTGAGCCGGTGGGAAATGCTGTTTTTAATGGACTGAGTGAGGTTTGCTTTGGCTACAGAAACCAATGACCTGTGAACCCCCCCCCCAGATGATTACGCAACGCTGCTGATGGCTGAGGCGCTGCTGGAGGAGTGCCTGATGGAAAACATGGACCTGTTGCGGAGCTCCACGCCTCTGGTGGACCAGACCCAGCCCAAACTGTGCAGGGCCAAGGGCCACATCAACACCATCCTGAGTCGGGGGCGTCTAACAGTCAGTGTAATCTTGGTTTCATCCTATAGCTGTAGTTTATTCCCTGTATCTATAAAGTTTGTTTTCTGTATTTAACCAAATAAAGGAAGCACTGAACAGAACACAGGAACCTTTTTACACAAGTCTCTTCCTCTGCATTGCTGTAAGTCAGTGCCAACTGTTTCTTGTGCTCCAGCCCAGGTACTTGAATGAGGCTCTGCTGCTGATGGCCAAAGTGCACTATGTTCAAGGTCGCTACCGGGATGCCCAGGGAATGTGTGCCAGGGTGGGACTGGAAGAGCTGACACAGGATGACCAGCCTACTTATCACCTGCGCCTGCTGGCTGAGGCTTTTGTGATTAAAGGTGCTTTTGAGGACTTTCTAGAGTTAAAAGGCTTCATCTTCTTCTACAACGTATCATCCGTGTCCTTCTCACTCTGTCCTCTGCATCTTCCTCTGTCACACAAACCTCCTGCATATCCTCCCTCACAGTCTCCTTGACTGTCCTCTGGCAGCTCCATCCTCAGCATTCCTCTCATGATAAACTTCTGCACATGCCCGAACCATCTAAGTTTCACTTCTCTCACTTAATAATAATAATATTTCACATTTATATAGTGCCTTATACAATCCAGTATCTCCTGGTGCAGGTGCATAACAGTATCCCTGCACACTATTGTAAGTGCAATAGCATTTAAAAAGCATGTAAAAATAATGCAATACAGTGTCACTACTGATTGCAATGGCAACCAAAAACTAGGAAAACAAGACTCAAGTTTTATCAAACTGAAACTGACCCACAATTTTTTATTGGTTGAGACTTCCAAGCCACACCACAGTAATTGATGTGACGTGTATTTTGGCGTTGACAGCTAAACACTGGCTGTAACATTGCTGATAGGGTGTGGCCAGAAGTGAAGCATACAGTACTTTTTCAGCTTTGTCAGTCACAGGATAGAGCAGGACAAACACTGCATGTAAATAAAGAGTCTGATTATAAACTGATTAATTGATTGAGAATTAAAAGTATTGATTAGATTGATTCAGAGAGCATAAACCTAAAACACAACCCAACTAGTGTGCAACAAAGCCCCTTACAATTCTAGTGCAAATGATACTGTGCCTTCACAAGCCTAGATTATGTCAGCTGGAGCATTGTGTTCCCTGTCTGTGGGATTTCAGACTCTATAGTGCTTCACATGTTAACCTGGGCTTAATATAAGCTGAGGCAGCACTGCAGAGCTGCCATGTTTCCTTGAAAAACACCACAGGCCAGACTGAGCACCTCCACGCATACATTACCTCGACGATCCCATTCTTGATCCCTTTGTAAGAAGTTATTCTGACCTTAAAATCACACTGTCCTTTTATGGGGGTTTGAAAGTGGAAATAGAAGGAAGTCAGGCGGGCTGAAATCTAATCTGTGGAAATGAATGTAACACGGCTGGAAAACATCAGCTTGATTGGACAGATAGTTATGCCAGTAATCTCCTGGTTTATTTGTGTGAGTCTTAACCTCAGTTTGTGGATGACAGTGATGAAGTGGAACTGGAAATGTAGACAATTTGGCCCCTTATTCATGCTCGACTAAGACAACCTTTGTGTTTTGTGTCCTGATGACACCTTTGGGAGAAATAAGGTCTAAGACTGGATAAAGTCAGAGGGAAGTAACAGTGAGAAACGCCTTTGGGAACCGATTTACCGCAACCAGTCTTTGTCCTGTTTAAAAAAAAAAAAGATTATTGTGACTCATACATCAAGAAAGCAGAAAGTGTTAGTCAGAGTCACACATGCACAAAAGCTGTCTGAAGTCCAAAAATGCATTTTCATCACGGCAGATTATTTTGGGGTCATTTAAAAAAATATATTATTTTTTTTTTCCAGTCTGATACTTCAGTATTTCTATTTTAACACATAGAATACAAGGATAATTATAAAGTCAAAGGTCACAGTCACAGAATATTACACAGTCCTTAGAGTGCTGGATAATCTTGTTAAACTTGTCAGCAGCAGGTCATTACACTCCCCATTTCCTGATAATCGGACATGACCTCATGATCATGAAGTTTATTACAGTAATTGTCAGATTTTGATTTCCTCTGATTGTTTTGAAACCCACTCAGTGATATTTACAGTGGATTCCCAAGATGCCTCAGAACCTGCATGAGAAAGCAGATCCTTTGAGGGTTGTGTTGCTCATTCCCATGCTTTTTTGTGTATGTACTGGGGGAATTAAATCAGATGTGAATATTTGGATGATGATGTCTGGTCTATTGGCAGCTGTCGGCTTATTTGATTAGTCCTGGCGACTCGCCTGAGGCTGCTGACCGTCACAGGCCTCCTGTGGTCTTGAAAAGTTCCTGCTCCATACGTTTATTTGTACCAGTAAGTTCAGGGACGGACATCAGAGCAGGCATCTGATCAACCACCGCCCTGCTCAGTGCATCGTGTCTGTATCTGTGCAATAGTCATCCATCTGTCTGCACAACACAGTATGAGTAAAACATGCATAACACATAGAGAAATGTCGAAAATAATATACTCACATTAACAATCCTGATGTGTTTATGTTTAGCAGATAATGTCTCCATGTTCACTGTGTATCTGGAGGTATCTTCCATTGATATTTCTCATAGAGTATTTGTATCCAGTTTATATAATAGTAATAGGTGATGGTTAAGTTCATGACCGTGGTCTCTCATTGTTGTTTCAGGTCTGTCTCTGGACCACCAGACAGTTTCTGCAGTGTCTCGGGTTCGTCTGTCAGAGAGAGAGCAGGAGAGTCAGTCCTGTTACCTCAGGGCCTGTGATGCTGCTCTGTCATTCCTGCAGGAGCTCGATAAGGTAAATGTTTGCACATGCAGGGTATGCATGGCATGCGTGCATTTTTGTGTGTGTATGTTAATGTAGTCACACTAACACTGAAGAAGAAATATGAGTACAATACACAAGTACACAAAAGTCACTTATACTTTATTCAAGTACTTCCATTGTATGACACTTCAAATTCAATTTCTAGTCCAATATGTCAACAGGACAAACATACAAGATACATACTGTACTAGAGACAGGACTAAATACAGAGAAGGCGAGAGAGACAAGAAAAGCATGAACACAAGAGAGAAAGAGAGACAGTATGAAGATCCAGATCTAAGCCATCTGGAATGAGGCACCAACACACAGGAGAGGGTAAGCGAGGTCCCAGGAGAGTTGCTGGTCTAGCAGGGAGCGCATGAGTAAAAAGAGGAGGAAGGAAAGCAGACAGGGAGGAGAAAATATGGAGACACACAGCTGTGATGTTCATGTGTCTGAGAGAACAAACAAACAAAGGGTTCAAGAAAGTTTCAGCAGGACAACATGGACTTAACTTTATGTACTAGTTACTTAGTAAACTTTGGAGCATTTTCATTTATTGTAATTTCATAATGATGAGTACTGCTGGGCAGAGCGTGGTGGACCATCCTAGATCACAGTCGGGACCTGGAGAGAGAGGGGCTGCGCAGAGCAAGAGTGGATTGATTTGGAGTGTCTTCTTGCTAATGTTGCAAATTGCAGTTTTAAGGCTTAAACTTGATTTTTAATTTCAATTTAAAGAACTGTGAGTCAGACTGCAGCCACATACAGCTACGTATTGTTGCCCGTTTTGTTACCGTTGGCCTGCTTCACTTTGTGTGACCTTTACATACTGTTTGTTGTACTGTAGGTTCTCTCTGAGACAGTTGCTTTCATTCTCCAGTGACAATATGCTGGAGCAATAGTCAACAAGCATGTAAGACTCACGGTGATTTGTTCACATTTGATTTAGAATATCTATAACATAATAAAAACATTTGCAGATAGTAATGACTCCTCATGGCAAGACAGCCAAAACCAGTCTGCTCCCTCCACCTGCGGACATTGACTTGAGCTACTTCCTGCAGGCCGCATTACAGAGTGCTTACCTTTGTCTGCTGCACAGGGGGTGAGTCTTCCAACTGCACACTTACGCAACTCACACGCCACACTGTTGCTCTCTAAACCATTTGTGTGTTCTGTTAAAAGTACTTTTAGAAAATGAGAGTTGCATTGATTTGTGTTATATAGTTGGTTGTTGGTCTTACATAATCACAGACTGGTCAGTCGTTGGTTATGTATAGTATGGATACAGTCTGTGCTGATTCATCCATATCTGTGATGGCAGGAACCTTGGGCTTTGTCCTCTAGTCTTGATTTAGAAAGTGAGGAGGAGACGAAATCCAGCAAAAGCTTTCAAGCGTTTAACGTGACCTCAGGGAAGCGGAGACGCATTTTCGTTTGTGAGCAGCAGGTGTCAGTGTTGCTCTTAGACTTGGACAAAGCAAAAGCTGACAGAGTGTTTGAACAACTGCTGGACTGTCACACACACCCAGTCATCTGCCACTTTATTAGCTACATTCAGCTCAAAATAATCACTGGAGGCATTGTAGGTTTTTGTTTATAAGCTTGGCTCCATTAATCCGTATGCAAATCAGTATCAGTATTATAACAATGTGTTCTGTCACATCTTCTCTGTTTATTTCTTGTGTTCATTACACATTTGCAACCAATAAATCTCACTCACATATGCATACTGTGTGTTTGTGTGTGTGTGCATTAGTCATCTTGCACAGGGTGCTCACCAGCTGCGTAGGGTGCTCAGGGTGGTGGAGTCACGAGGGTCTCAGAGCATCAGAAAGGTGAGGTGCTCACTGAGCATTCCTTATTCTCTTCCATTACTGTGCCATACACTTTCACCCACAGTCACTTAATATCACTTAAATCAGAAACTCATCAACATGCCGTTCTACCAAGGATTTTAAATGTTTCATTAATTGATGCATTGTGGCTGCATCCCAGTCTGCAGCGAAGAAGCTAGCAGAGGTGCTGCTGAGCTCAGTGAGTGAGGACAGCTACTGGACCCCACTTGGCCCTCCACCCACAGCCTGGCTCCACAGGGAGGGCGCCGCCGCCTCCAAAGACGCCATCTACCCCACCGTTAAGCCACCTCAGCGTTACAGCATTGACTGGTTTGTTTTATTTTTACATTTTGTCTCAGTTTCTTTTGTTCTTTACAGTGTGTCTTTATTCCACTGTATTATACTGTAAATGCTCCACGATCAGTACTAAGCAGTTACCTCTGTAGGTGTCAGGTTTTACTTTCAGCACATGTGAATCACCTTTGTCTAAGTCACCATCCTATCAGCAACTCTAGATTTCAGAAGTTCCTGCCAAACTTCTTTGTTCAAGTGGTTCTTGTATTATTTTGTGCCAATTTAAGACTATGAGTCATCGTCGGGGTGGTTTGAATCTGAGCCACATTTCTACTAAGTCAAATAACACCTTTTTTTTTGGAAAGTAAATTGGTAATTATGTAATGGGGCAAGCAGCAGGGTGTTTCCACTCTTTACACTGGGCCTTCAAAGGTGAGGGATCCCACATCGCACACACCTTCCTTCTTTGAACAGTGTGATTTTGAACTCTACCTCATAGATATATATATATATATATATATATGTGTGTGTGTGTGTGTGTGTGTGTACATAGAAAAAGTGTGGGAGACAACAACGGCTTGTTACTTGTCATTAGCTTAACTGCTGTTTAAGGTTTAAAGGTTTAAAAGTACTGAGTGAGGACACACAACTCTGAAAAGAAAAGTCCCATCGGACCAATTTGCACCTCCTCCAGACTCAGCACCTCTGAGTCTTATGCTATGGAAATAGTTGGATTGCTCCCTCGGGTAGGGAGTGGAGGAGTTTAAGTTTTTCAGGGTCTTGTTCACCGGTGAAGGTAAATTGGAGTGTGTGAATCACAGGTGTGTTGGTGTGGTGTCAGCTGTAATGTGGGCATGACCAGTCTTCTACCTTCCCTCCCTCACCTTTAGTCATCAGTTTTTGGTAGTGATACATAGAACGCCAGGTAGTATCCAGGTGTGGGTCACATCTAGTAATGATGCGGTGATGATGCTGTATTTGGTTTGTTCTGCCCTGGCAAACAGGAGCACCATGCAGTATGTGGGCCGGATGAAAATGTTTTGGGACAATATAGCGTGACATAAGATGACATAAAGTGTCATAAAGTGACATGATAGTCACAAGGCATTACAATCCCTTGCACAATCGTGACATGACAAACTGGTTATCTACATCAGCCCTGTATCACCGTGTTGTTGCCTCGTTTTTGCGTTTCCCTCTTTGCAGGGATCCTGTGCTCATTGCTCAAACCCTGCTAGCCATACTTAGTCAGCGCCACATGACTAATCCTGCCCACACTATCATAAGTGAAGATCTAAATCCATGTCTGAGATTAGAAGGAGAGGAGAATTTACTCTCAGGAATAGCTGCTTCAGTGTTGTTCATGGCTTTTGTCATCAGGTACTGCTTCAGAAAAGGCCACAGTGATGTCTGGTAAATGTGTCCTTTAATAGGACACGGAGACGGAAGAGCTGCAAAGAAAGTGGTGAATGAGAGGGATGGGAGGAGTAGAGGTTGAAGAAATTAAGGAGTGTGTGTGTGGTGTGTGTGTGTGTGTGTGTGTGTGTGTGTGTGACATTTGAGATATTGCTGTGCAGTGATACACCCAGGGTGGTCCGTGTTGTGTTACAGCAGCACAGGTGAGACAGAAACTGGACACTAGCAACAATCTGGCACATACATTGGGAGAAGCTACGTGCATGTGTGTGTGTGTGTGCATGTGTGTGTGTGAGGGATAGACTTCCTGTTCATGGTTCTATTTCCTGTTTGCTGCGTCCAGTTGCTTCTGCCCTCAGGACGTTGTGGAAGAGGCTGTGTTGCTCCTGCTCATCACAGAGTCCATGGTGAGATACACACAGACACACACACACACACATGTATCATTCATGTTTTTTTGTTTGTTTGTTTCCTAATGTTTTAACACACTTCTTGGAGAACCCTGTAGCTGAGACCTACAGTACAACCACCTTTTCCTTCCTTAGTCTTCCTCCTTTTTCTTCCTTCCTCGTGCTCTTTTACATTCACTGTCTCTGTCTGTCCAGACCAGCAGTGAGGCTGTGATCAGTCGTCTGCCGGACCAGGCCGAGGCACGCCACGCCAGCCTGCAGGATGCTACCTCTGTCTACGACCTGCTCACTATCGGCATGGCCAGGAGAGGGCAGTATGCCATGCTGTCTGAGGTGCACACACACACACACACACACACACACACACACATATAACACTGGAGGTCGGAGGAGAGGACAGCAAAAGAGTGAGAAATTAGACGTGTTATTGAGAGACTTTTTAATGAACGTCTTTATCACTTTGAGTGAGAGGATTATGTGTCTTTTCCTTTTCACCGTCTCCCTCAACTCTCAGCATCCCCCTTGCTGTCTGTTTTTTTCTTCTTCATCCTCCTTTCTCCATTTGCTCACTTTTTTTTTTTACTTCCTATTGCAAACTCTGCAATGTGGGACGCTGGGGAGTCAGAGGTTGGAGGGGGTCAAATTAGATTAGTCCACCTGTCTGACAGATTTGTGTCAGAATCAAAATCAGTCATCTTATGAGGAGGAGCCCACACACACTCACACTGATATATGAGGCCAGTATGGGTCATTTATTAAAATGTAGATGTCAGCCACTCAATGCCATTCATTACTGCTGTGACGCATAAGATTCACTTTGGTTAATTAATAATTAATGCAGTATTAATCAATTCATGAGGTCTTTGCAACAAACTCTGAGTTTTGTATAGAACAACTACTGACAATAATTAAAGCACAGAAATTCCATGCTTGCATCTATAGAACACAGGGACAACACTACAGATTTTTATGCAAAATGGTGAAAGTCAAAGACATGGAATGTCTGCACAAAAATAATGTAGGCAATGCTAGAAATAATAGTCATATCACATAGTTCACCACATTTTAACTTACATCCAATGGTTCTACACTGAGAAGTACTTGTGCTGTATATGAATGGTATTAAATGTTCCTCTGTCTTCCATGTAATAAAATATCTCTCTACTTGTAGCTGATGTCAGTTTTTCAGTTCCGATAACGTCACCTTGTTGCTCACACTAAGGAGGTTTTACTGTAATTGTAAATGGTTTGGTGGCGGATTTAGTGGAGTTAACAAGCGTCAGCACTGTTATTGTTTGCAGCAGGAAGCCGGTTTGGGCTTCATGTGGCATGATAACAGACCTAAGAGGTATTACCTCAACATTACTAATCATACGCAGGTTAGTTCATTCAGTCCAGCCTCTCTCACTTAATCACCTCACACAGAGGTTGATACTCACTGTGCAGCACGACTTCTTTGTCTGCATGTTAACTGGTCAGCAGTCTGTCTAATGAGAGCACATTAATTCATCAGAACAGCAGACAGACCTTTGTTTTGGCTTAGCTCACTTCTGCAAGACCGACAACATCTGACTGAGTGGCGCTCCACGCCATCCACAGCTCGTCCACACACACACATCAATCACATCATTATGTACTGAAACAGCACAGAGTGGGTGGTGAGTGGTGACTGACAGTTGTTTCAAGCTACTGTAGAAAAATCGAGCAATTAAATTTAGTGACTGTGTATGAGTGAACAACTTGAATGCACCTAACCTCAGCTTTCTTGATTTAAAAATCTTTTTAGTGTAGTGTTAGGACAATTTTCACACAGATGTGTACTTCTCATTTCTCTTTCTTTCCCATTGTAGTTTTACATGGGTTGTCTTTTTGCACCAACCTCTGCTTACACGTGCTTTGTACAAAATTACATAACTAAAACGTATTTGTGTGTCTGCACGTGTGTTTCTTCTCCAGTGTCTGGAGCGAGCCATGAAGTTTTCATTCAACGAGTTCCACCTTTGGCACCAGCTGGGCCTGTCACTCATGGCAGCCGGGAAGGTGAGCTCATTTCTCCTTATATACCAGCAAACAGCCACTCGCACACACCACGCCACACCCAAAGGAGACATCCATCTTTTGCCATGCTTCTGTCCTGTACACCGTGGTGCTCCATACTGACCATCACGTCCAGACATGTAACAAACAGCATTTACCCCAAAGTGTTCAGTTTACTTAGAATGGCCGAATTCTATTGGGTGTAAAAATGATGCTGCCAAGAGAAAGCTGTTGCAAATACAAATAATACAAAAAAATCTATTTGCTGCTAAATAAATAATGTCAACAAACGGGTCATTCTTCAAATGGGAGCAATCAGAAGAAGCTGGGATAGTTTACAAGCCTGTCTCTCCCTCTGAGAGTGTGCATGTGTGCATCCATGTGTGTGACAGTAAAATTGATCTAGGTTGCAGGATAAAGTGACACTGCCGATCAATAGAGAGCTCTAGAAATAGGCTCCTCCCTAGAAGGAGAAGGGGCCTCCTCAGTCACGTCAGATCCGCTTCTATTTAGGGCCGGCCTGGTGTGTGTATGCATGTGTGTGAGCGCATATTCATGTGGTTCATTAATGATTGACCTACATGTATTAAGTGTCTGTGTGTCTAAATGGGTCTATTAGGTCTGTGTAAGGACAGTTGATGTGTGTTTGATAGACTCGCTTAAAAGCGAACCATGTCATCTGAGGCTGCATGACAACTGGCCTTGTGCACATTTATCACAATTTGTCGCTGACATTTGCTTGTGTGTGGTTGTGTATGCGTGCGTGTGTGTGTGTGTTGGGGGGGTGTCTGTTTTCCAGGGGGTTGGTGCTGTGTCTGTGTTTAAAGAATGTGCCAGGATGAGACCGGAGGACCCTTCATTGCCACTGTTGGCTGCTAAAGTCTGCATTGGTCAACTACACTGGGTGAATGCACACACACACACAACACACACACACACCTACATAAACTTGCATTCAGTAATCATAACATGCACACATGTGTAGGTGAGGGTCTGAAACATGCACATAAGATTTGACTAGTAACATTAGCATGTAAGGATATTTGATGATTTCTCGCTTTGATCCATCCTCAACCCGGAACTCCGACCTGAACCTGGAGCAAGGATTGATGAGGATACATGAGATACATATGATTGGCCACATATATACTTATGCCTACTCTCATCCATCATATAATCCCAGCAAATGTTAGAAAATGTTAACAGGAGTTTCAAGTGAAAAGGTTGCTAACATTGTCATTGTCCTCTAGTCAATATGAGGATGGACTTGTGATAAAGCCAAACAGCAATGAATGTAAAGGTTTTAAATTTCACTGTATTAAAGACATAGTAGCAAGGATCCAGTCTCCAACACAGTATGCGGACAATCAGTTGTGTAATCCATGCATGTTCGTTAAAAGGTTAAAAGTTGTGTCACAGCATTCTGCAGTGCACTGACTGGACGTTTATAGAGTGTTCAGTATGAATGGTGTGTGGATGCACGTTTTGGGAATGCAGCGTGTGTGTACATGAAGTCAGTACGTAAGTCCTCACACCGCATCATTGTGTCCCTAATGTTTTGGGATTGACACTGGGGTCACTCAGGCAGATACACATCGCTGTTGGATACAGTACCTTGGATGGTCCTGCTGTTCGTGATCAGGTCAGGAGGGGGAAACATCAGCAGAGGGAGAGAGAGAACGCGTGACGGTGAATTAGACAGAGAGAGAGAGTAGAGAAAGGGGTCAGAGATTAGAAAAGGGGAACTAACAGGCGAATGGAGAGAGCACATCTGTCAGTGGCTGGAGATCATGGCAGGCGACACTAAGGAGCTTACAGCCTTAATCACAATGGGACACTATGGCCATAGTGCAGTGGGACATTACATAAATGGGCCACAATTATCCACCATCAGCGCCACTGAACAGTCTGGACTGTTATCTAGGCAGCAACATTGTTTTGCTCATTGGATTGTGCCACTAGCCAACAGACCAGACCAAGAATTTCTTCTTCTTTTTCTAAGTTTTTGTAGTTCTGCTAAACATGTACAGAATGTGTAACAGTAACGCCTCGTACGGCACGTGGAACCGTGTTAAAACATATAACATCACCACAAACTGCACAACTGGTGATCTGAAGGAAAAGCTGCTTTTCTGAATTTCTCAAGAGCAGTTTTTGTCGGGTTTTCACCCGACAGCAGCCACATGTTCTTTTACACCCTTCTAGAGTGAAACTCCCCCCACATAATCCTCGTAAAACCTGCATGGCCGGATTGTGTGTTTAAACGACTGGTTATTGAGAAACTGCAAGCTTTGAACTCACAAGGACTTGAATTCAGAGAAAGAACAGAGGAGGACAAGAGCAAGAGAGGGAGTGTGTCAAAGCAGTTGGCTTGCTGTTGCGCTGGCGTGCCGTCAAAGGCATTACCCCCCCACCCCACCCCCCCACCCCCCACCCCAACGCCCACCTACCAACCTGCCATACCTCACACAAAGTGACACACTTTCTCCTCAGCTCAGAGCACCCTGGTGTGGCTCAGGCACACACCGTCTGCAGTCTACTGCTGTGTGTGGGAGCGAGCTTTTGTGTGTGTGTCCTTCAGCAAAGTCTGCGTTGTACTTCAGCTGAATCTACTTGGAATAAACTCACACCAAGCTCAGCGATCAGTCCTCCATTCCCTGCTGCACCTCAGGCACACTTGGTGTTCAGTGCTAAACAAGCTTTTCCTGTCAATCATTTATAGTATCTGTTTGATTTGATAGGTTATTGGTTTCATGACTTAGCTGGGTTTACGTGATAGCAGGATAATTCACTACTTCAACTAGAAAATGTCTCAGATCCAGCTGAACTATCCCACAGATACTAAATGAGTGTATGTGTGTGTCCAGTTTGACGAAGTGGAGGCTCTGTCCCAGACTGTGGTGTCTATGGGGGAGGAAGCCGGAGAATTTCTGCCCCGGGCTTACCTGGCTCTGGGACTCAGCTGCAGTCTACAGGCCTCTGAAGGTACAGAATGGATACACGAACCCACCGCGACTGTCCTCACTAGAAAATCGAGAGCATGAGTCATTTGTTCAGACATGGATAAAAGGGTACGTGTTTGCATTTCCCTGATGAGGAGCCTCTTGTGGTCATGCAAGCAATGGTTGTTGTGTCTTAGAAGCAAAGGCAACAGGTCACAAAACCTCTTAAGAGGAGGAACGGTTGGGTGTACAAAGTGTTGTTCAAATCATGTATCTTAAAGGTGTAGTTCAACAATTTGGGAAACTTGCTTTCCTGTAAGTCAATATGAAGACTTGTTAAACCACGTTGCTCCCATTTTATACACATATAAACAGTTTACTGTTAAATATAAAAAGGAAAAAAAACAAAAGCAAAATAACCTTCTACTCTTTGCAGCCACTCTGAAAGCAGATCGGGATGAATTCAACAAGAAAGCACTGCAAGCGCTGAGCAAGTAGGTCCCACTTCCACTGTTATTTACAGTACAGGGTTTTTATTTTTATTATTTGCCATGCGAGCAATACATTCAACTACTGGATGACCAAAAACCTGCAAAACTAATGACATTTCCATCAGTCTCAGCTCTACTGTGATGAACATGTCAACATTATACCTGCGAAACATCAGCATGTTAACACCTTTAGCTCAAATCACCACTGTGCCTGTTTCATGAAGCTGCCAGCATGGCTGTGGACATATATACAAGCTGTTGAATAATTTGATCTATGGAAATCAAACAAATGCATTATTTTATTCCACTGACACCCAATCTTAATGAGTTCATGACGCATGCTGTAGTCCAAAAAGTGTGATCTCCTGGTATTATAACTTTTGCTAACTAATTATTAATGCACGATTATCTCTGTCCTCCACAGGGCTCATTCATTAGACCCCCAGGATGCTGATATTGCTATGTACCTGGCTCTGGAGCTGGCACTAGTACGCCAGGTAAAAGCAAGCAAACAATGGATATTACAGTATGTGTAGGATTAATCTACAACAGATATTAGCTCATACGTTAGAAAACATCACAGATTATAAGTTGTACCTGAGGATGGGGATGTGTCTGGCAGGTCTCGGCAGCCATGGAGCCCCTGCAGGCAGCTTTATCTCTCCGTAGTGACGACTTACACTCCCTCCACCTGCTGACCCTGCTGCTCAGCGCCCAGAAACACCACTGTCATGCCCTGGAAACCCTGGGCCTGGCCCTCAGCCAGCACCCCGACAACTTCAAGTAAAAATACACAGCTACACCATCCCACTCACACACAGCCAACAGAAAATGGTGGAGGAAACATTGGTGAAGTGAGACAAATGAGCAGCAGAATTTTTTTAGATTTTGTATTGTGATTACGTGTTAGTTTGTATGTGTGTGTGTGTGTGTGTGTGTGGTGTGTAAGAGTAGCTTCAGTGAGTGATGCAGCAAGGCCCTGTCCTAACTCTTGTCCTCTCTGTAAGGATAGGGTGTCTTAGCTCGACTACGCTGGAGGCCAAACACACACACACACACACACACACACACACACTTAACACCTTATTTAGACGTGCCAGAGTGAAGGCCTGCATTGCGGTACACATGCCGCTTTTAACACTGTACTTCTGCCCCGAGCATTAATGCTGCTTTCCTGACTAAACTGGGACAAACCTGTAACACAGACTGACCTGTCTTTCATGTTAAACAAGTTACAACATGTAAAAATAACTCAAACATTAACATTCGAATCATCTCTGCACAGGAATTTGCTTTAGGGGTTGTTGTCCATGTATCCACTCTGTCACCATTGTGCAGACACATACTTGACCAAGGTTTAATGTGCATGCACATACATGTAGTATATAACAGTTGCTCCACAGGATATGGAAAAGAAAGGCTTATGTGCAAAGGATTTCTAAACAAATGTCAGTAATTACATTCAAAGTCTCATATAGGACATAGGATACATATATCTCTAATTGTCAAGAAGAACATGAAATAACATTTTGTAAATGTAATGTGTATATATTGCAGTATATATATAAACACTAAAACAGCTTCATTAGCTGTGGAAGAAGCTCTCTTGTATCAGGGGCAGACACCAATTATTTCACACTAATGATTTGGAAGCATGTTGCATCATCTTTCTGATGTGTTTTCTCTCCACTCCAAAGCCCAGCAAAGCATTTCATAATACAACCATTTGGGGTCAGTGTTGACCTCCTCGGTCCCAGCACAGACAGATGGGGTTCATCCATGTATCAGGAGAGAGAGCAAGAGAAAGGAAATGCAGAAAAAACAAGAAAATTGATTAAACAACGACGGGAAGGAAAGATGTAAGAGCCTGGCAGAAAGAAGAAAACACGGCAACAGAGTGGGTGGATGCAGGGAAGATGATGGTTTTATAATTACACGGGCTTTACCGATCAGTACTGTGCGTACAATTGGAAGATTGAAATCTGTTCTCTCCGTCTACAATCACACACTTAGACACACGCACCTACTCCGTAGAGACACTTGACTGCTTTGACCCATTTAAGAGCTCTTTTCCAGGCTCAGCCAATCATATCGCTCTCTGCGCAAGGAATCCTCATCGCCTCGGTAACCATGAGGTCATATGGGTAGAGCAGACAGCATCAGTTGTTGTTCCCAAACTGTTGATATGGAGCGGTAGAGAGACACTAAGAGAAAGAAAGACAGACAGAGAGAGAGAGATACAAATCTATATCTGTGTTTAGTTAGCTGAATGGAACAGCTGAATTTAAATGAATTGTTGGTGAATTATTGCCTCTAGGATTTATTGATCTATGATACTAATAATAATTGTACTGCTCTGGCATGCCAGTAAGATAAATCTGTACTGAACTAACTGAGAACTAGAAAGAGATATACCACAGACACTCGTACGGCATGAGCCTGAAATATCTGCCCTAACCTGACCTTGCTCAATGGCTATATTTTCATCCCTCTGTCTAAAAATTAAATAATAGAGTAGTTTTAGCATAGCATTGTAACAAATGTATGGTCTAGCTGAGTAACTACAAAACTGTAAATATCACTGAAACATCATAGTATAGGACATAAAATTGAAAATAAATCGGGGAAATATAACTGATGCTGTAGAGTCAGTCATAACAGTGTGGTTGTGAGTAATCACTTAAAGCTGCACAGTGTGCTGCACACTAGAATGAACACAGGATGATAATTCAGATCTTTCAGCTACATTATGCTTCGCTCTGCTCAGGTTTTCAAGTATTGCTCAAGCAGAATTAATTGAATTTCTCTGATTGGTTAAAAGGCTGAGGCTCACTCAAACAGCTTTGGTAGGGAGTATCTCTGCACTGCTGCCAGGCTGTTTAATGAGCCTCAGTCCCAGGAACCCTTAACAGCACCTCTTCACATTAAGATAAGTTTTGGAGCATATTTCTACTAAATAAATATGTGGGAAGTTACATACTGTAGCTTTAAATGTCTCCACCACCAGCAGGCATTTTTTAAAAGAACAAACATCTCATAAATGTTACACTATACATATAGGATAAGATAAGATAAACAAAGTTAGCAATTTGATGTTGAACATAACAGAGACTGATTTTTCCTTCATGACTTGGACATGACATACGTATTATCTGTTGCCCATGGACACAAATTTAAATTACTGTTTGCGGTTTGCTAATGTTTGCTAACACGTCAGCCATTAGATATTATCACAGCTTTAAACGTCAAAGGTCAAAATATGTCAAAACAGGATTAGAATCTTTTCTTATTATGAAGAGACCACTATGAAAATACACTGATCATTGATCATCATCACTGAACATTAACACTACCTGGTGGTGTGCAGGGATCAGCATGGGCAGTCTGACTGGTCTGCGGCTGCACAGACCCATATGCAGCAGCAACACTGTGTTCTGGCACATGTTGATCATGGTCAGCATTAAGTTTTCCCCATGCAGACTCCTGTCCACCACAATGTGTGTTCATGTTGTGGCTGATCAGTGTAGTTCTCAAATGTTCCTCTAGTCTTTGGCAACTGGATATTTTCTCAAATAACATAAATAATCATTCTTTTTTGTGATAGTTCAAGATTTTTTAAAATTTGTAGCACTTCCACTCTGGGTAGAACTCCACCTGGAAAGAGATGGTTAAAGGAGGTGTGTCCTCAATAATAAGCTTATTGAATACCATGTGCTTTAGATGTGTGAGCAAGCGTCACACATCAAAGCTCGCAGCGTGCATGGTGCTGGGCATTCCGCAACACTTACACTTCCTTTTTCTCCCACGTCCTCAACCTCCGGCTTCTGTCTTTCCCTCTTTCTATCCCTCTTTCGTCCTCACCCTCCCTCTCCATTTCTCCTTTTTTCTTTGAAATTTTAATCACCCAGTAAACAGGCATGCATTTCAAAGTGAAATGCGATTCTGCTACAGATTGAGAGAGCTGAGGCTGTGTGTGTGAGTGAGTGAGAGAGAGAGAGAGAGAGGGAGAGAGAGAGTGATCATGGTCTTTCGGTTTATACTAAAGAGAATGATTAATTCCAACCTTTGATTCTACATTCGTCTAACGGGATGTTGCAGCATAAGCAACTGTGACATTTGTGTGCATCTGTACAAGTGTGTGTATTAGCGTGCAATTGCACGCTGGGCTTATGCTCTGTTACACAAAGTAAGCATGTCTGCACAATCGTGTGTGTGTTAAACTGTGCATATGTATGTGCGTGCGTGTGTGTGTGTGCGTGCACTTGTGGGTCTGTGTGTACTTGTGTGCCTGTAGAGTATACACACACTCTGATCTGTGGGAGTGCAGAATGAGTAATACTGTAGCTGTACTACTTTTTCAAGGGAACATTATTATCTATTTTTATATGGAGTTACGCTGGCACCCACCACTCTTACCTGGCCACCACTGATCATTTACGCTGAGCTACACCGCTCGCTGCCATTCGCCCTCAAACTCCTCGCTTTGCACACACCAGGCTCATTTCCAGGAGCCTGGAAATGACAGCCTTTGTAATCTGATGTGTAGTTTTGATTGCTGTAATCTTGATGAAATCTGCTTTTTCTGGTGCTACGAGGACAACGCTAGCGTGTGATCAAGTGGTGGAAAACAAGGTGGAAAATATCCTTGGATGACTTAGTTCAGTTGGAGATTTCAGTGCTGTACTAGATACTAGATACTAAATATGTGAATATGTTCCATTGCTCTAAGTGTAAATTATCAACAAAACAAGCCCTTTATCGTAAACTGCCTTATATTATTTCTATCCATACTTTAATTTTTATGTGTGGAAATATATTAAAAGTATATTAAAGCAAACTGGCTCAATGTTTTCTGACCTGTTCCCATATTAGCTTGATATATACTGTTGATGCAAACTCAAGTATTCTGCAATGTTTCTTCCATTGTAATTGCTATTAAGTAGCTATTAACTCAAGTCAACCCTACCTGCACAGGTATTTTGCACTAGAAACCATTACAGCACATAAAGCTTTGATTCTTGATAGGATTACGCTATCTTGAGAATAGTATTTATATGCAAAAAACAAATACACATATAAACAACTACAGCATGGAGATCAATAATGTATATCTTTATTATTATAACACTCACCTATAGAAAGAAAAAATGTCAAATATTTGAAATGCGACTTACCTTTATTAATATTTTTTTTGTTTTCATGGAACTATTTTTGTTGATCTTTCAATCTGCACTGCTTCCAACCATTGCGACTCATCTTCTTTACAGTTCTTTCTACATATGTTAAGCTACTTTCAGTGAAGGAGGATTGTGTGCACATACAACTCTAGTTGGGTTAAGGTTGCCAGCATTTTAAATTTAGTTTCCCCCAAAACATTGTTGAAGCAGCAATTCTTTCTATAAGGTTTTTGTCACATATGTCAGAAATTACTTGACATATGTGTGGCAAAGCTATACATTTAAAAAAATGATGATCCCACTTACAAAAAAGGAACTTATGTGATACAAAATAGCACCTACTAACAATTTACTACGCACATAAATAATGCTCTGTCTTAAAGATAAAAGTGAAGAAGTAATTTGTAAATGACAACAATATTCATAATAAAAGGAGGCACAAGTTAAGACATTAATGGAGACTAAATAATCCTAATATTAATGTATGAATTTATTTAGTGAATTCATGGTAAATTTAGTTTTATTAGTTTATCAAACAGTATTAATAAAAACTGTACATTAAAAACATAGAGAGTCAGTTGTTTATATATCTCATACACTATACACATACACCTTTTCACATTTCTACACTTGGATGGGTTTGCACCATCACAGTGCTTCTAACTGCTCCACCACGGTGGTAATGGGGAGCCTAGAGATGCACACAATCACACACACACTCTGGTGAACCCCTACTGGCGGGCGTATCCTTAACACAACATCCCTCAGGAGCACTTGTCATGCACACATCAGAAAATCCAACATTCTTCCTCCCACACACACATACAGTGTCATTTTTTTTCTTTTTTCCATCTTCTCGTCAAAACCGTCACACACACACACACACACACACACAGACTCCTCCAATCGTCCACTGACCCATGAGTCAGTAACGAGGCACATTTCAACAAGAGTTTTCTCCCCTGACATGAGTCCTTCCCTTTCTCCAGCTCTCCCCACCCCCACCCCCACCCATCACCATCTGACAGGATAGTACAGAGTAATTGGAGGAGCCTTGAAAAACAGGGAGGCAGTGAAAAGCTAGGCAGGCGGGCGTCAGATGTGGCAAATGCCACAGTGTCTGTCTCTCTCTCTCTCTCTCTCTCTTTCTCTCTCTCTCTCTCTCTTGCCTCACACTCATGGATGAGTGATGCCCATGACAGACTGCATCCTCTGAGAGCCCCTTCTGGCAATTACTACACACACACACACACACACACACACACACATGCACACACATCAGAGACTCCCACATCACTTAACCAGTTGTCTTCAACTAAAAGGGCTGAGCGGAAACACTTTATGGCCTTTTCTCATCAACGTCTACTGCAGCAGACACACAACCATTACACAAATCCACGCACACTTACAGCATGTTACAGCATGTAGTTGGTGAATTTCTTTACCCCCTCTCTGTTCCTGCCGACATGCATCTGTGAAAAGTCGCTGTGTCTATAATGTAGCTAATGTAGAAGCCCAAACACTTACACAAGGACACGACTGAGTACATGTATCTACATTTATATTATAACAAAAATTATAATAATTATAACAAAATAAGTGATTGGGATGATTTCAGTTAGTAAGAGCAGTCTGCAGAGATCCAGTTTTTCAGTAATAGTGATAAGTATCGGAAGTCTTTCTTTCAGAAGTCTCTTGCAAACCTACAGTTGTTCTTTTATCTGGATATCATGTTGTGAGTTCATAGCTAATGTGATCAGTGACAATAGAAGCAGGTGGGTTCTGCTCCAACTAAACTTCCTTCAAGCTGTTTTATTCAGTTTACAGTTTAGTTTCCATATGGGTACAACAACACACATACTGTTTTGGTCCACTTTACTGTATAATAATGGGTATATAAGTACATGATGTGGCAATAAAACATGAAAAAGCACCATGACATTAAAGATTTTGTGTGTCCTCCAGTTTGCTCTTCACAAAGGTGAAGCTTGAAGAGGCGCTGTTTGGCCCGGCCACGGCCCTGCACACCTGCGAAGAGATGTTGCAACACTGGCAAAGCCGCTATGATGTCAGCCGCTCCAGGTGAGTGTTCCTGTGCCAAATGTTTCGTCCAGGCTGCTTTGCTTATCATGTGCCGTAGAATGTGCGATAATTTTAAAACAACGCAACAAAATCTATCAAATTCTCCCAATACTTTCACACCATATTCAACATTTGTTTTCTGATGGCAAGTGTTCCTCGTGCTCACTGTAAGGCTGTCGAAATATATAAGGTTGGAGACAGGGACACAGACTGACGTGTGAGGCGTTCAGGGACATTAAGAGTAGCTCAAATTTGCAGAAAAGTTGCAGTGACTAGACAAAATTGTAATGTCTAGAGGGACTGATAATTGTAACTGAGCAAATTTACATTTAAAAAGATGCTGTGAATTCAAATGATTCACTTATTTTTTCTTGCCACTGTATGTTTGCACTGTACTGTGTGTGCATGTGTGTTGCAGTGAGACAGATGACAGCAGCAGTATACCAGTGGCTGAGAGAACAGAGGTCAGCCCCGGAGGCAGGAAACCCTCCATCCACCTCACCCTGCCTGATTTCCAGGACACCTCCACTGGTCTGTTCTCCTGCTGGTTTAAATGTCTGTCTCAAGAAAAACTGTCTGCCTGCCGCCCTGTTTTGGAGTGAAGATGTGCTGTTTAAATATTAACGTAGTGACTCATGTTCACACCTGTGTTCATGGCAGGATCAAGAGTCTGTACACTTTCCATTCAGTAACATGAAATTTCCTCATATGATTCATTGCAAAGAATTTGACAGCCAAGGTAGTACCCCCCACCACCAACACCATCACCCACCCTCCCACAGAGAGGTCACTGCGAGTAGAATTACAGTGACAACAAGTGCATCATAAACCAGTCTGCAATCTTCTTCATGGTGGTTATTTTTTATCACTTCACTTCTGCCAGGTTCACTGAGTCCTCCATCAGTTGCAGTTTCTCGTCTGGAAGCAGCGCTCTCCGAGGTGTCAGATATCAGCTCCACCCGTCGCCAAGGACCCACCTACATCTGGGCAACACTGGAGCGCATTTGGCTGCAAGCTGGTATGACAGCGAAACACATAACACATGACGTTAACTGTCTGTTTTCACAAAAGTTTGATAAATACAATAGGATATATATTTCTACCAGAGGTATTTAGTGTGATTACTGCAGCCATTTTTATATCATCTCTGCCTTTACAAACAAGGGAAAAACATGAGTTATTAGAGACTCTGCAGTTCTGTTGAATACTGCATTCCTGACATAGTGCATGCTCCACCACTGCTCTAATAAAGGCACAATGGCAGTAATGCAATGTACTATTGCTTACACCCAATCAGCCCTTTTCAGCATATGGAAGTTAACAAGAGAGCAGAGCATTAGCAGGAAATGAAGGCAGAGGAGCTCAGAGATGCCCTCTCCCTCCCCCTAAATAACACTCCATGAATCCACTCAGCTGGAGTGGATCAGGCATGGGAATGGGAATCCATACAGCAACAGAGCAGTGGCAGTGATGCAACCAGCATGTCAGTGCGTTACAGTACAGGATGAAATGGATGGAGGGGCCGAAGGGTCACGTCCCCTGTAGCCTAGTGTAATTTGAAGGTTGTTTTTCTGAGTCCAGCCTTTGAAACCTGATATTTCGCTGCTGAGAACAGGCAAAATACAACATGCATGCTTAAATATGTGTGGGTGTTTGTGAGACCAGGGGTGTGTCCCCTCACTGAAGGCTGAGCCGGTCGTACTCCCCGTCCCCACTCTCTTTCCCAGCATTCCTCTTCTCATCGGTCACTTCCTGTCTCAATCTCACATCCTCATGAGCCACAAAGGAAAAAAAGGGGCTGTACCTAAACTCACACACACATACACTTACCTGCAATTGTACAAAGAGAATATCCTGGCGTGCACTGATCTAAAAGGTTTTTTTTCTGAGAGCTCAGGTGAGGAGCAGGAAAATACTTTACATAACCATTTACTGAATCTTTTTTACCCCAAAATGAAGCTGTGAAAAGGAACCCCAAGGCTAGGAAAACTGTCTTTTTCATCTCGCAGAGGTAGCATGCATGAACTGTGTGTTTCCCATCTGTGCATCTATGAGATACAGGTAAACAAACAAAACATCTGCTGCTGAACACACACATGGGTTCACACGGCGCTCAAGAGCAGACAGCGCATACAATATATTTGCACAACACGGTTCACTATCTCTCTGGGCTGTCGGTGTTTAGAGCTGAAGGGTTTCTTTCTCAGGGTTTCTCTGGGTGTTGACCCAGCGTTCACTCATGGGAGTGACTGACGGCGCCCCGCTCCAGCAGGCTGTCCACACATCGGTCTCCTCCAGCCTCAGGGGCAAGTCATGTGATCGGCTCAGTGCATGAGGTCTTATTGGACAATGTAGTAGATTGTAGGGGTGATAGTGTTTGCGTGTGTGCGCATGTGTGTAAGTGTGTGTGTCTTGGAGTTGTCCTCATCTTCCCAGCAGCAGCAAAGGAAGGAGGCAGGCAGCTTTAGTACAGTACTTGATGGCCATATTTAGGCAAGACTTTCATGACTTCCCAAGCACTACACTGCTCCCACTCTTTCTTTCATGCTCTTTGTGCGTGAGACTGTGCGTGAGATTATGTGTGTGTTCGTCTGAATGTGGTGTTTTGTGTTTGCATTTGAGCACTGCACAGTTTACATTTTAACATGATGCTGTTGAACTCACAGTTAAGTCATCTCTGTCACTATTTTTTCCTCCTTGCTCTCTTTCCCTGGTTGTCCATCTTTTCTCCATCCATCCTTTTCTTACCCTCCTTTCCTTCCCTTAACTCCTGTGTCCTCTGTACCTCTTTTCACTTTCCTCTCTGTCCTCCCTCTCCCCTTTTCACCTTTTCTCCTTTTTGCTCTATTTTGCTCCCTCCATCATCCTCTTTTCCTTTCTTTTCCCTGTACCTCCCCTTTCACCTCATTTCCATTCACTCTTAACTCTCTAACTCTCTTCCCTTTCACTTTTGTCACCCTTCTTCCTCCCTCTCCTCCCACAGGCGAGTTGTTCATGGCGGACGGTCGCCTTAAGGAGGCCCAGTTTTGCATATCCGAGGCCAGCTCACTCTTCCCCAACTCGCACTCAGTGCTGCTGCAGCGGGGCCGCCTTGCTGAGGTTCGAGGCCAATTGGACGAAGCCAAAAGCCTGTATGACGAGGCCCTGGCCATCCATCCCACAGGAGAGCGCATACTGGTGAACATGGTGAGGCTGTGAGCTGCAGCAAATCTCACATGCACATATGCATACAAACATTTTTACTATACTGATTAATAGTTTTATGGCAGGTAGTATATTTTATTTACTGAAATTTAGGTGTGTGATCACACACACGCACATGTGCTATGCAGACTTTCAGCTGAGTAAACAGGGATAATATGGTCATAATTCAGGCCATCTTCATAACCTATTGAAATTTAGGAAGTCAGATTTTTAACCGAATAAAACAAACTACACAAACCTATGAATAAAATATTAATTGGCTTTGAAAGTATTCAACAATTAAAGTCAGAATATCTTCATCACAGCTTCAGTGCACATCTGCTGGCCTGTTGAATCAATATCTAATCAATACCTCATTATAGTGAACATGTTGTGTACAGTGGAGCTTAACAAAGCCCTTCTTTTTCAAAAGGCTACAATGTGTTAGCCCAAATACTACTGCAGCTATTCTATATAAAAAGCCAATAGAGTCGAGCCAAGTTGAGACAGTACTATGCAGTTCAAAATTATATTATGTATATGTGTGTATTATATTAGCTTGCAAACTACTTGTAGCTCATAATCAATACCAATTGTGGGATTAAACAAATCCTTCTTTAAAAGGGCTGTAGCACGTGTTAGCCTCACATACTTAATTTTACTGTATTAGTAGTTCTTTGCTGAGAAGGAACAGACATTTTAGCTGTTAGCTCTTGTGTGATTATTTGGCTACCTTGAAGCTGGCAGTAATTATTCTCGTGCAGTGCTGTACTGTGTCAGAATTGCTGTCATTATGGTTTTAATTAACACATCATAGCTCAGTTCTATTCTTAATTGTGGTAATTTGTTGTGGGCAAACTTCATATTTCAGAAAACAGAAACAAACTTTGGTGCATGACGAATGAATGATAAACAATGCTCAAAGACTCGCTTTCTGTCTCCCGATCACTCCCCCACATTTCTTTTATCTGAGCGGATCCTCTCTCTCTCCCTCTCCCTCTCTCACTTCCACACTGTAAAGATCCTCATTCGCCCATGTCCACCCACTCCCTCGCTGAGTCTTTCTCCCAATCCCACCTGCACATGATCCACTGGATTGACCACAACTCCTCTGACCTTTGAACTTTCTCTGTTGTAAGGTGAAGGGACCAGGGAGGGAAATTCCTCAAATCCAATACTCACAGAGCGCAACAGCTGCTCACACCCACACATGCACATATAATCACTGTGGTCTCCATAGTAACCATAGATGTGCTGGTTGATATCTCTTTGGCTTAGGTACTAGCCACCTTGTGACCACATAAGGCTAATGTTTTAGCTCCTACTGTGCACTTTAGTGTAGTCTCCTTGGGATAGACAGAGGTACACATCGCTTCCATATTTGGCCTGTGGGAGAACCAATCCCAGGGGGTGAAAAGTTGAAACAAAGCCAGCTGGCAGTGTCCTACTCTGGGTCTCTTACAGGGCAGATGTGTTCTCAGTGTGAGCGTGTGAGTGTGCGCGCACATGTGCATGTGTTTACGCAGGCATAACTGTGTTTGTGCACTTTGCATTTTTTGAACTGTGTGTATGGATTAAGACAGTAGCGGTAGGAATTAAAAAACCCAAATATAAAAATGCTGCTACATAGTGTTGCATTTAATCCTGAATTATACTTTACACATGCAATGGAGCAGCGTGGCAAATAGTTGCATCCATACACTGTCAGTGAGACTAAGTGGGACAGTGTGTGGGACATTTTATTTGGAGTGCTGCCCATATTTCTGACTTGCATCAGCCTGCCAGAATACAACCTACAGTTGCTGCTACACTGTGGCACTGGCTTCATGCATTTATTTTTATACTGTGTCTGCTGTGGACACTTTGTGTGCCGGTGGCCCACTTATTCTGCTCTGCCTTAAGGGGAATTCTCATTATATTCTTGGTTGATATTCTTACACTGGAGCTATTATTCTGCAAAAGTACATACTGTACTTTCCTTGAATGTCCTTAAGAGCTTTTGCAGCTGTTTTTAGGCATTAGGAGTACAGATAAAGAAGATGTACTCCTACTTTTACTTGTGAAATTGAATAAATTTTAGTGACAATTAGGAGAGTGGAGGTTTCATATGCATCTTAATCAAGCAATAAAAACAAAGAACATAAATGCATATTACTCTAGCATTTGATTCCAATATTATATTTGCCCATTTTTTTCGTGATTTATTAAGACTGTAAGACTCTAAGATTAATTTTTACATATTTGATTTTATTTTGCTTTGAAAAAAAGAAAAAAGGAAAATATTCCTGAAGCTCTTTTAGACTTCCCAAGAGATATTGATTCAAGAATCATTGGACGGAATAGATGAAAGAGGCCTTGACCTTTGACCTTTGACCACAAATATCTAATCAGTTCATCCTTGACCACAAGTGCCAGATTTGAAGAAAATTCTCTCAAGGCGTTCTTGACACATCACATTCACGACAAAAATCTGATGAACATAGGGTAACTGTGATCTTGACCTTTGACCTTTGGCCACCAAAATCTAAACAAATGCTTTTTGGTCCAGTGTGTGTCATGTGATCAACACGGAAGTAACACAGTTTGGCCACTTAGCTTAAATAGCTTCACTGCCTGGCACTGATTCTGAGGCCTTGTCTCATACAGAAATATTTAAAACGACAGTGTGTGTGGAACTAAAACCACCCACTGTATTATATACTCACACTATATACACTGTATACTCACTAAACACACAAGATACTAAATGAGCTTTTGAGGTTTGGTGGACTTTAACTATACAGTGCCAAGCTGGCTCTTGCTTTGTTCTTGTAATACTGATAACATTTTTCTAGCCCTTGAAAACCAAATTTCTCATAGATTTTAAAGCATTTAACTGACATTAATGTTTATTGTAAGATCTTACACAAGAGCAGAAAAAGCCATGAAGCAAATTGACTTTTTTGAGGTTTAAGACAGCAATGCATAGCTTCACTCACGTTAATCATAGTGGAGAGTAGTGGTAATTTTCTCCGCAGTAGCCACAGTAGATGAAAAGGGGAAATGTGAGTAAGGGAAACCCATAAGTGCAAGTCACACAGAAGCTCACCAGCCCCTGAGGTGTGGTTCATATTAACACACTAACACCGTCTTTTACCTTATTCAAGACACACCACTGTTCTTATTGCACTTTTGCCTGTTTGCATTAGCCGTGTCCACATGTTCTTTCAGTGTGTGTCGGGTGGTGGGGGGGGTGATTAGGCCGTGACTCACAGCTCTCTTCAGCTGCTGGTATTTTTGGATGGATGAGGGTGTGGTAGTGAGTGAAACCAGTATAGGACTATGGTCTGGTCTGGTGTGTGTGTGTGTGTGTGTGTGTGTGTGTTTGGTCGGCTACTTGTTACAATCCACAGGCTACACCAAGTAGTTACTCCGGTCTCTCATGGCATTAGCCGTGTACGTTTTTGCATATTTGTCTGTCTGTGCTGTTAACCTCATTATGGTAAGTGTTTGGTTGATGCGTGTGTATGTGTGGCATCTTGTGTATGTGTGTGTGAGTACGTGTCCTGTTGAGTAGCTGATCCTGAAACACGGCCCGGCCATGCTTCCAGCGATGGTATGAAATGAATCTGACCCACTCCCAGCATCCTCCACACCTCATTCCTCCTGCTCTGTAGTGGAGCCTGCTGTGAGTCAGCCACACACATGCTCACACACACACACTTAACACACACACTTTACTTTTCCTGCTCTCCAACAGAAGCATATTCATGCACAACTTCACATATGCATGCATACTCTGAAGGACGAGGACATGTGCTTATTGAATTAATTGCGTTTCAGTTATCAAATGCCCCCCCATCTCTCTCTCTCTCTCTCTCTCTCCGTCTCTCTCGCTCTCTCTTGCTCTTCTCCTTTCTGTGTGGATGGGGGTGGTTGTCAGCTGATTAGATAATGCAAATACATTATTTATAACACTTGGCTCATTCTCGCCGCTTTATGGGATTGCCTAGCAACCAGGGAAATATATTCTATTGAGCAAGACCTCTGATAACCAGAGAGAGAGAAAGAGAGACAGAGTGTGTGTGTGAGTGAGAGAGAGGAAGGAAAAAATCGAGGGAGCAAAAAGAGAGACGATTGGGAGTTGGCCGGTGCCTCCGTTGCTATGTATGGCTCATCTGGGCTCACTTATTTTTTCCTTTTTCTTTGACGCCTCTCTTTTTTTCTCTCTATCTCCCTCTCTTTCTCTATTCACTGTTCCCAGTTTAGTGCTTTCTCGCTTGCTCATACTCCCTTCCTGCCTTGTTTTCTTCCTTTTTCGTTCCTCTGTGGATCCTCTCTCAACCCTTTCTTTCATACCTACTTCCTACTCCTTCTTTTTCCCTTCCTGTTGCCATCTCTCCATTTGAGTGTGTCTGTATGCAAGTTTGTGTTTGTGCCATGTTGACTTTTACAAGTTTTCATATCTATACATCTGCCCTAATCAGATGAAAGGTTAGAATGTACTTTGCAATACAGGAATCAATTCTAAACATTGAATATTCAGTTTCTTTTTTCTCATGCACAAAATACAGGAATAGGCATATACACATATATACTGTATACACGTACAGTATATACAATACACAATACTGAACCCTTACCCTTAAGACAAAAGCCACAACACAGACTATAACAATTTGGCCAGAGGAGCCCACAGCTCAACTCCAGGACTGCTTCGAATGCACACACCACTGTGCTTTCTTACATTAACTAGATAGTATTAAAAGAAATGCAAATCAGACACAGTGGATGAACAAAGAAGTTAAAGATCTGCTGGAAGCAAGGAGCAATGTCTTCAAATCTGGCGATGCCACAGCATACAGTGTTGCCAGACACAACTGAAAGAACGGCATAAAGAAAGCCAAGGAGTCACACAGACAACGAGTAGAGGATCACTTCAACACCACAGACACCAACAGCATGTGGCAAGGCTCTTACAGACTGCAAGAGCTCCTCTGACCCCCTCCACTCAAATACCACACTAGCCGAGCTTAACAACTTCTTCGCTTGGTTTGATAACAGTGATAGTGGGAAAAGAACCACCGTCCCTGCTGCAGAGGACGAACAGCCATTGGCACTGAGCATGCATGATGTGCAGCGCACACTGCAGAGAATCAACCCACGCAAAGCTGCAGGTCCAGACGGCATTCCAGGTCGGGCTCTCAAGGACTGTGCTGTACAACTGGCTGGAGTTTTCAATGAGATTTTCAACCTGTCTTTGTCTCTGGCATCAGTCCCAAAATGCCTGAAATCAGCTATCATTGTGCCAATACTGAAGAAGAAAAGGATCACCTCTCTGTGTGACTACCAGCCGGGGCCCCTCACCCCGCCGGTAATGAAATGTTTGAAAGATTGGTCCTCTCACACATAAAAGACTGCATTCCTGCAACACTTGATCCACTTGATTCTGTTTGCTTACAGAGTGAACAGACCATTTCGATAGCCCTTCACACTGCTCTAACTCACCTAGAGGGACAGAGCACATATGTGAGGATGCTGTTTGTGGATTTTAGCTCTGCTTTCAACACTGTCATCCCCAGCAAACTGTCATCTAAACTTCACCGTCTCTGCCTGAGCCCACTGCTCTGCACCTGGATCCACGATTTTCTGACTGACCTCAGGTGGTGAGACTGGACACCCACACATCCTCGACCATCTCTCTGAGCACTAGAAAACATTCCAGTCCTCATCAAAGGTGAGAGCATGGAATGGGTTTCTAGCATCAGGGAATATCACAGAGGACCTCACATGGACCAAAAACACCACTGCACAAGAAGGCACAGCAGCAACTGCTTTTTCTGAGAACTGTGAAACAAGCTCGCCTTCGAAGAGAGATACTGGTCACTTTCTATCATTGCTCTGTAGAAAGCATCCTAACATACTGCATCTCATTTGGTACCTCAGCTGCTCTGTAGCTGAATGAAAAGCTCTTCAGCGTGTAGTCTCCAGCACTCAGAAGATCATTGGGACTCAGCTCCAAATGCTATAGGAAATCTATAACACCACCAGTCATCAGCATCTGTGAGGAACCCTGCACACCCATGCCACCAGCTCTTTGAACTACTGCCATCAGGCAGACGTTACAAAACCATTCGCTGCCACACAAACAGATTTAACAATAGGTTTTTTCACTCTCACAAGCAGCCGCCTTTGCATTATTATTACTATTACTCATAAAAGAGAAGACTTTTATTATTATTATTATTATTATTATTAAGAGATTAGGGGTTACAGCAGCCACAGCTCAACTCATCTCTCCCTGTCAGTCTAGACTTAACTTGATTGGATTAAAGGTCCAGGCTCTCCTCCTGGTTCAGTGCCAGAGCAGAGCAGAGTATACACTACTCACAAAAAGTTAGGGATATTCCTGGTTCAATCAGAATTGGTATTTAAACAGTCCTCCTCATCATGCTGTTAACATTTTGACATCATGAGACCAAG
>JAUMHL010000007.1:3465116-3478833 GCA_032362345.1 Sandelia bainsii | reverse complement strand
ACAGAAAAACTCAATAATATTTTGTGAAAAATCTTTCAAGTGGTGTAAATGACATCAACACACTGTATGATCAATATGTAACTTGTTTAAGGTTTTTGCATAGTTATAGTTAGATAATTTAGGTGATCGCTTTTATTTTGTAAGTACGGCCAACAACCGGTACACAGAACTTGACGCTAAAAAGTAAACAAGAGAGAAACAGTAAAGGAGCTAAAAACAAGTTGTTAAGTTGGACAAAACTCTGCTTATATTTAGCTCGTTATGATTTAAATACGGTTCTACATGGTTTTAATTTGTTCTCTTGTCCTCTAGACGGCATCGCGCATGATAAATGATGATAAAGTAAGGAGTCGAGTGTTGTCTAATGTAGCGGAGTAAGAAGTGTTTCTTCTTCACAAAACTACTCAAGTAAAAGTAGAAAGTATGGTGCAATAAAACTACTCTTAGAAGTAAATGTGACGGAGTAAATGTAACTCGTTACTACCCACCTCTGCATATATGTCTACACATTTTTGCTGTCGGTGGGAAAATCAGACTTTATTCAATTAACATTTTGAACTAACTACCAAGCCAACATACTGTACACATAATTCAGTGCAGAATTTAAATTCGTATATTATCCTCCTCTATTATCCATGTGTCCATCTGTTTATCCAGGGCCGTTTGCTGGTGAAAACAGGGCGCGTCCACCTCGGGGAGAAGATCCTTCGTGATGCAGTTCAAGTCCACAGCACTTCCCACGAAGCGTGGAGCGGCCTGGGCGAGGCCCTGCAGTCTCGGGGATCCAGCCAAGCACCCGACTGCTTCTTGACGGCTCTGGAGCTGGAAGCTAGTTGTCCTATACGACCTTTCACCATAATTCCCAGAGAGCTGTGAGGGGCTTGGGATTGGGTGGAGGTTTGGATTAGGGTTATTAAACTGACCTTTTACTGGATCATTTACACAGATGAACATAGTTGTAAAATCCTTCAATCATAGGTTAAATCATAAAACTATCTGTTTTCTTGCCAGGTGATAATGATAAAATGATAAGATTGATACAGAGTACCGCAAATGTATTGTGGTGAAAATCTTTGCTGAATGTCTCTGTACCACTTTAATACGTGTTCCTTAAAGATACAATATGGAACGTTTCTGAATCAGGGCAGAAGATAAAGAAAACTTGAGCAGAAGCAGAAATAATTGACCTCCTCTGGTTGGCTAGAAGGGTGGGCCTTTCTCATCTTTTCTCTTCTTTCCTAAGGGTCACGGTGGTGATTTTTAGTTAATTACGGGTCAACACGACATGTTACATGATGGGTTTATTGCTGCTGAGTGTAGCTGTGATTGTGGATATGTTATGGAATACATAACGTGTTTAACCATTATGAGCTTAAGTGTACGGTCACAATCACCAGCGTCACCCTCAGCCGTAATCCCAGCTACAGTCTGTCTCAGTCAGCTTCGGCAGTGTCCGTCAACTAACTGTATCCACCTAGCTGCTGCCCAGCAGCTGCAGCAGAGAGTGAACACGCTCACTCTGTGGCCACAGGCAGCAGCGGTCTACTGCATGACATAGACTACTCTCAGAATAGAGATCGGCCTTTCATCATAGATCAGAAGTGACTCAAAAGTAACTCCAAAAAAAAAAGAAATCACCACCTTGACCCGTCTTTTTTTATATCTTTATTTTATGATATGACTTAAGCACTTTCTAAGATGTACTGTACTGCAAAAGTCATCAGTAGATTATTTTTGCAGTAATTTCACATATTTACTTTACAGCCACTGTTTATATGGGTAGGACATTTCAATAATTGATTATGATATTTTCATAAACTCTATGAATGAAGTTGTTAAAGGATAAAAAAGAATAGTTCAACAGTTTAGGAAATTATCTCATATGTAGCTATGGTAAATATGAAGATGACGTGTTAAACAGTAAAGTTAGCTTAGCATAAATCTAATAATCTAATAATCTAATAATCTCTTTGCGTTATACAGTAACAAATGACTTTTCACTTTCACTGATAATTCAGCTATGACTTAAATTATTATTCTCTCATTTTCCCCGAAAATATTATGTCTGAATATTTCTAGCATCCATTCTTAATAAGTTATATGAACATTAGCACGGAAATGTGACATTGATCACATGATCTCTGCAGATAAAAGAGGGTCATTTAGAAAAAATAATGTTTTAATGTAAGCACTGTATCAATGTAAGTTATTAGTACAGAAGCGATATTTCTTTTGCAAAAGCAATAGTTTGAATAATCAGAATTACTGGGTGTCACAGAGATGTGCTGGTTACATCTTGGGATAGAAAGCACTGTATGTTGTTGTGTTATATGTGGAACTGTAGATATACATAGATTATGTATACGTTCACCAAGCAACAGTTCTATACTTGTATTTTTGATGATTGTGTTGATTGACAAATCTTCTATGTGTACACACACACACACACACACACACACACACAAACAAACATACTCCTACCCTCATGTCTTCAAACGAGAGCGTTCACTTATCATTCCATATGTGATGATTGTGTATGATTGTGTCTGTGTGTTTTCATATATAATATCTAGACTGTGTATCTTCATACTTTTGTGTTTGTTTTAAACGTCATCTCTCTGGAGTGTTATCAGTCCCTATCCTCTTCGTAGTGTTTGTACGGTACAGTAGGCGACTCATCCTCTCATAACATGTGTTGTTGTTGTTTTCGACTCATCTCTTCATAATGTTCTCTATTATAAACAGCAATGGCTTTTAAAAATCACTGCTACATTCCGCGTCTTCACCTGCCTTGTCACTTGTGACTAATGGACATCACTTCTGAGTGCCTAACCACATTAATGTGAGCAGTGGGACTGGGCTGCTGGCTTATGTAATACAGCCAGCACAGTTTTCTGCCTCCAGACTCCCTCCTCCTCCTCCGATCTCTCTCTCTCTCTCTCTCTCTCTCTACCTCTATCTCTCTGTGTCTCTCGCTCTCTCTTCCGATTTGCCTGATGTAATGTGATGTGGCTTGGTTGCCTAGCAGCCATCCCCTTGTTTGAGTAACTGGGGAAGCGAAGAGATATCTGGTCTGCAGAACAACACACACATGCACAGACAAGACACCCCCCCACACACACACACACACAGCGCGAGGAGGATAATGTCCCTGTTGTGTGGTTTTACAGGCTTGACAAAGTCTGTTTGATGTCTGCTGTTTCCACGTGAGGTATGAGCGAGCTATAATCAATGTCTCAAGCTGGTGTAAATTAATTTGTGTTATGGGAGAGTCCTTGGCTTTTCGCTTTTTTCTCTCTCTGCAGGGCTGCAAAGACTAATCCCTGCCTTCTCTGTCTTTTTGTAAAACTCTACAATCGCCCACATTCCCATCTCCCGTGGTATTAAAGTCCCTCATTAATTGATTGGTTTGATTTTCGCGCAGGAATTATCAATCACTGTAGCCTCTTTTCTGCCATCTGAAAAATCTATTTTTACTTTTTCCCTCCTCGCTCGCTGGCTCTCCCTTGTTCCGTCCTCTCCTCATTAGCGCCGTGTGTGACACCTACACAGGGCCTTCCGGATGGTCTAATCCCTGTGGGTGTGGAGGGAAATATTACATGGTGTCCTCACACATGCACATAGTCACTGACAACGAGAGGCACGTGGATATATTGTGTGGTACAGTACACATGATTAAATACACACT
Organism: Sandelia bainsii; assembly: GCA_032362345.1. NCBI lineage: Eukaryota > Metazoa > Chordata > Actinopteri > Anabantiformes > Anabantidae > Sandelia > Sandelia bainsii. The sequence continues at coordinate 3,475,145 of JAUMHL010000007.1, read as the reverse complement.
AGTGCACACACACACACACACACACACACAGAACATGTTCTTGACAGCTCTGGTAAAAGGAGACAGATTAATGTAGGAAGCTGCAAATGAAGCTGTGTTCACTGGACCAAAAGTCCCCACACACACACATATTTTTACACACACAGCTGGCAGTTTATTACGTACACCTATCTAAAACTAATGCACTCCAATGCAACAAATTCTCCTTCATGAAGGTGATAATGTTCAGTCTCTGCTGAAACTGTTGCAGAGAGGAGTTGACTCAACTGTATGATTGCTTTGAAAGATGCCATTGAACTGTTGAACAGGATTCAGGTCACAGTGTGTGTGTGTTTGTGTGTGTGTGTGGGTTGATGCCAGCCCTGCAGGGGCATATGGAGGGCACGGCCTGGGTGGTGCCTGTGTATGGTTGCCAAGAAGGAAACCATAAACCATCATTATGTCCAAACAAGGCTGGGGAGTCATGGATGGGTGAGGGGTGTGATTGAGGTTATGAGGATCAGATGGTGGTTCCATAAGCTCATTTATAAATAAAATGGTACAGTCGATGTATATTTCACCCCTGAGGGCCCAGTGAGTGCCAGCAGAGTTCAGTGTAACAATGCTTTCATGTTGACGAGAGGGAAAAAAAGTGAAGTAAACGGAAATAGTGTGTTAAACAAAGATTTCCTGTTTTTAAGTCTTTATTTTCTGATATGACTTGAGCACTTTCTTAAGAGTGTACTGTAAAAACTATCAATAAATGTTTTGTGCAGAAGCTACTTTGTAGCTTCAGTTTCTAGCCTGTGTTAATGGGTATGACACTTCAACAAATCGATACAGGCTCTAATAAATATGTATTATCCTAAACTCTGTGAATGGAGTTGTTGTGTCTAGTTCCGAGTCATGAGAAACCAGGCAGCTGTGGTAAACATGCAGACACAGCCATTTAGCTCAGCATGAACACTGGAAAATAGCCTGTCCTTGCTCAAAAGGAACAAAATAAATATAAAAAATCTCACTGATTAGCATATTGAAAAGATTAGACAACTGACGCATAATGTGTAACACATCCTGGTACAGTAGGTAGATTTGTTATCTTTGATAGTAAAGTTAACCTACTAGCACTTAATGACTTAATGACACATTAATTTACATACATATCTGGTTTCATTCTTTAAAAACTGTATGAACTAGTTTAACAATGACAAGTTTGAGGGATGCTACATGTCAGCTATTTCAAATTTTAATAACAAGAAACTGAGTGAGCAAATTTTACAAAAGGTCAAACTATTCATTTAAAATCTTTACTCTAATGCGTAATATATAAAGTTGTGAGGGCAAAAGGTCATATTTTTGAAACACCTGGAAGCCACAAGCAGCACTGAATGACACTGTTAAATGATGAAATAAGAGTTGTTGCCATCTGACTGACTGATTTCTGGACATGCTCTGATGCTCAGTTGTGAAGCTGGAATTATCAATTCCATTAACACTGCAGTAAGCGGCAGCTCGACTGGCAGTGTGTTCTCTTCCATCAGTCGCTCCAGCTCACCTGATCACCCACCAGCGAGCTTGGTCCACGTCCACACACGGCGCAACCGTGCCAGCACCATTACCCACTTAGACAATGACCCCCTTGTTCGCTAACAGTCAGCCATTGGAGCTAATTAAACTTTCAGATGCCATTTAATAGAAGTGTTATGTTGCTCCAATGTGTCTGTCAGCAGTTTGGTAAAAGGATACCTGCACACCCTCCTGGCGTGTGATGCTGCCCGCTAAATTCCTCAGCTGGCTAGTCATCACCTGTGGTATGGTGATGAGAGTGAATGTGACCTGGACTTAAAGTGGACTTGAAGGGAGCAGCACCTCTGAACCTCTTTGTTTGTGGGCTGGAGTTTCTCCAGGTGCTCATGTTCTACAGTGGGAGAGAAAGGATACCGGGACGCCATTTTAGTTCACCAGAATGCCAGTGAATAGACAATGGCTGCTCTGTTTGACACTCTGTTTGTTTGGCGACCTTTTGCTGGGACTCAGCAGCTGATAATGGCATTTGTCCCACACCAGCATTGGATGATGGGTATTTTTAAGTAGCCTCGTATTCTTTGGAAATTCCAGCAGTCTGCCTTCGTCATCATTCTGGAGCAAGGGCATTTTTTCTCAGCATGTCGTCCTAAGTAATCTGTTAATTTGACGTCCTTGACTCTGGCCCAGCTGTACCGCTGAGTTGCAGGGTCACCTCGTGTTGTGTGCTGCCAAAAACATAGATTTATTCCAGACCCTTACTGATATGCCACACTGCGTCTTGAATATTGATGGGGATCTCATTAAGCTCTTCCCAGAAACTGAAGTTGATGTTGGGGCTGTCTGTAGCCTACATCTTTCCCTGACACCAGATGTTTTCCTGGCCTTTAAATGATGCCTACGATCCCGAGTGTTGATGCAAGGACCACGTTCATCTTTCAGAAGAGGGTTTTTTATTTTAAATATATGTGTTACATTAATGAAATTTGCACTTTAGGAAGGTGATGGACAGGTTATTAGTCCGTGGCGTCTCTATAAAATGAGGACAGCTATGTGCATGTGTTTGCAGGTTTGCGCATCAGTTTGCGGCCGCATTTTTAAAAAAAGCAAGGGATCAAAAGAGCATACGTGCGTGTGTGCATTCATTGCATTGTGCGGTTGCGTGTGTATTGCGGGGGGGAGTCACTTGATTGGCAGCGATAGAGTGGGTGCCTAGCTGTGCCTGTGGCCGTGGCAGGCAGTGGGAGATGGAGAGTGTTAAGTCGTCGGTATGGGGCATATGTCAGAGATCAGTGCTGGACTGTGGAGATCACTCAGATGAGAAGGGAGGAAGGACGCAGAGCTGAGAGAGACAGAGATTACAGGGGGCTTGCTGGTTTGACCACGGGCAGAATGACTGCTCGTCTCACACACACAAACACACATTCACATCCTCTCTCCTACTGCATCTTCCTTACAAGATACACATGCCCAGCCCTCTAGAGGCTGTGTGTACAAAGCCCCATGATAATAAGATTGTCTTCCTCTCTGGCTGGAAGTGTGCGCTCCTTTGTCTCTGGAATAATGACAGGGAGAATAAGAGCTCCGACTCTTGAACCTCCTCAAGCTCTTAAGTGTCGCTGACTGAAGGAAAACAGAGTGGTCTGCAAGTAGATGTGCCACGATAACGTTCTGTGTAACTCACCTGATTGTTGTGCAAAACAAAACATGTAGTCGGCACATGTAGTGGAGTCATTACAGTGCCTCATTATGTGCATTATCTCATAAGATGTTGGCTAGAACAACTCTTCACCAAAGCTAAAATGCAGCTGTGACATCACTACTCCATGCATTACTCCACATTTCAGTCTCATAGTGATTTGCAAACCTTTGGGAAAAATCTGCAACATTATTTTGCCTGTTTTCTATCAGCAAGCTGCAACATCAGTGTTTACAGTCTGCTGGGAATTATAAGATGAAGTATTTGACCAGAGGGAAATTATTGTTTAATTGTGGTATTTCCGCAGACTGCACCAGGCTTCTCCTGTAACCTCACTGCGAACATGGATTCACTGTATGAGCTGTATCAGCACACAACCATCAAAGCCACAGCTGGAGGAGGCATTATGTTTTCAGATTGTCTGTCTGTCCGTCCTTCTGTGCAGCCACCCAATCTGTGTGAACGCGGTATCTACGGAACGCTTGGAAGGAATTCCTACAACTTTGGTAGAACTTTCCAACTGGAGTCAATGATGAACGTATTAGTTTTTGGTGGTCAAAGGTCAATGCAGGAACGTCAGGAATGCATTCAGGGAATTTCTTCGAATTTGCCACAACTGACAAGTTGGACTTCATGATGATGATGAACAGTTTAGATTTTGCTAGCCAAAGGGAAAAGGTCAAGGTCACTGTGACCTCATATATATCCTATCCTCTTCAGTGCTATTTCTCAGAAATGCCTTGAAGGTATTTCGTTACAAACTTCTGCTGCTCTTAGGTTTGAGTGTGTAAGCTTTATGAATATGAAGCAAGGCTGACAAAATGCAGTGCATGCTCAGCAAAACCCTTCTCTGAATAAACAACCAATAAAAAAAACCCTACTGTCCAGGATCACACTAATAACAAATCTGCAGTCTGTTTCGATTTTTGTTCTTATTCCCTGTTGTTTCCTTCTAATCTACACCGCCACGCAGAGGTGGTTCTTCCTCCTAATTGTTGCTGTTCTCTGTGTTCCAAACATTATGGGCTGTGCTTGTTTGGTTCATCAAAAGAAAGACTATGAGTATGTGGAGTAGGTAGCGATAAGAATAGCTGTTTTATTGTGTGCCACTGCCTTGGCCTCTAATACTGAATGTGTTATCTGAGGGTGCAGCATGCCACACTAAGCTATGTGCATGTGACGCATGGCTGAGCAGCATTCCTCCTCCTGAGTGCATTGCAGGGCAGAGATAGTAGGAAGGCAAAGCAGCATGACTGCCAGCAGAGGAGAGGAAAGGCGAAGGGAGAAAGTAGTACCAGTAACATGTAAGATCATTCTGCTTCCCAGGTCGACATCCCTGAAACAATTTGAAATCAAATGTAGCTGATTATGTCATTAACAGACCACAGATTTGCAGAGAAACATTGGTTCAAATAAGTCAGAACTCTTTCTTCTGGACTTTTATTTTACCATTCAGGGAGATTCACATGTGATCTGCTTGTAAGCTCACATGTGAAGTACAGTACATGGTTGTGGGATCGAGGCATTGTTGGAAATGAAGTCCACGTTTAAGGAATGTTGCGGAAGAAGAGGCTAAATGAGGGGTCCAAGACCTCTGTGTTCAGGTGGTCACCCAACTTGAAGTGAGGTTCGTAGGCCCCTGGTCCTGGGGTTTTCTGTGGAAAACACAGACAGTACGCACAAATATGGTTTTGATTATGCTACCACTTTGAAATACAAAAAAACAAAAACATGGTATTTTTAGTTTTTCATTTAATCATTCACTTTTTATTTAGAGTGCCTAAGCCATTGCATGTCTATGCTTATCTGTTCTCAGTTCTTATCTACTGTATATGAGGTATGCTGTATTTGCTACATCCTGTTATATAATGGTGTGATGCCTCATTTTTCTTAAAGGAATAATCCAAATCATGACTAATCTTATTTAAATTTGATTCATCAAAGCAGATCATTTTTGTGGTGTTTTACATGTTTGCAGGTAACCTGTGTGCAACTATAGAGGAGTAAAGTAAATAGTGAGTACTGAACTCACCTGGTTCACACAGTGGAGCCGTGGCAAAGTGGATTTAAAGCAGGAAGTGATCCCTTTTTCAGGTCTAGTCTGTGGATTATACAGACCTGGAGCAGGTCCCTCCTTCTGAGATAGTTATAAAGAAGAGGTATAATTGATTGATTAGATGATTAATCGACTCACCCTTTTGACTATAAAGCTGTTACAGTTACACTGCGAAGAGAGACACTGACGATCACAACTCAGAGAAGATGATGCAGGAAAGCAGAGCACAAATGGGGAAAAGATAATAATAAAGTTTTTTCTCCAACATAATCTCTAACATAATCAACAGGAATATGAATAACTGAACATTATTCATTTTTTCAACACCTCTGTAGGAGCCGTGATTGAATTAGAGTCAATTTGCAGGGTGTTTTGTATTATTAATATTAAATGTGCCAGTTATAGCAGCAAGCTTCTTCAGGGGTTCCCAGCGACACAGTGGAGTTGGAACAACTGCAGTTGTAACTTAGGTAAATGTAACACACTTGAATGGATTATTTTACACAGACCTGTACAACATTAACACACACAAGATAACCACATTAGCTTCACATGCAGCTCCTGTACACTTTTTAAACAACTCTGTTTCTTTAGCACCCCTGAGGCCTCCAAGCTGCCCATTACCTGCCTGCATGTAGCTCCCTTGTTATCCTGCTCAATGTACAACAATACATTAATTTCAACTTAAACTAAAATTTAAAACAATACATAAAAGGGGGGTGACTGCTATCAGGCACAGACTGTGTCCCATTGTCCATACTGTCCCGCCAATAGCTGACTGTACTTGCATCACAGATCTTTGTGTACCACATAAAGACAATGAACAATACAGTTACAAAACACTTGTGAGTCCGATCGATGAGAAAGAGAAAGAGTCTAGTCATCTGGCTTACACCGTGTTAGCTTGAATTATTTAAACCACCCTTGAAGAATGGGGTCCAGACAAGATGGACCTTAATTTTAATGCTGCCTGAGCTGAATAGGCTTTGTTGTTAAGAATCCAGACATGGTTTCAGAGCAAACCCTACACAGTCCAGTCAAAAGCACGAACGTGTCTTGTATTTAGTGCAATTTCTGAGCCAAATGAGAGAATAACTCTCACACACTCAGACCTCTTCTCATGAGAACCTCTTAGTGTTATACCTTGAGTCATCCGAATGATGCACTCTACATCAGACCTATTTTAGGGTCCTATATTTTTAAGACCTGTGACCTATCATTTGACTTGTGACTTTGTGGTCTTTGCCACTTGATCTGTCATTTTAGTATCTAAGGGTTAGTCTCTATCAAAAGTCAGTGTCTGTCTCGCTCTCCTTGCCTTTCACTTCTCCTTTCCTCTTACCCACTAACACACATACTGGTCATCACCAGCGGCGCACCGTGCAGAAATAGCATCACCCCCCCTCCAACCTCCTCAGCAGACACAGAACTGTCTCCCTGTCCCTTTACACAGGACCACTCTTTTTCAGTCGCCCTCTGATTCTGACAGAGGGAGACAGGAAGGCGTCTCGTCCTCTGTTTCTGCTCCTTGAAGGGATGTCTGCTGCCGTTACGAGCCGCTTGATCCCAGTTGCGAGTGAGTTCAGTAGATCCTCTGAAACTGGTCTGCTGACGCTGTTGCTCCTATAGGCGTTAATTCAGGTGTATTTCACAGGAGCTGGCAGACAGCTCATTTACGGATGAGTGTGTGTGTGTGTGTGTGTGTGCACCTGGCCTACTTTCCCACAGTGCCACAGCACATTAGAAACGTTCTCCTATGTCGTCAGTCATCTGGCTCATGATGTGAATGTCAGTGAAACTTTTGATTGGCGTAGCAAAGACCTTGCTATACAGACATTCTTAAATCTACTGTAAACACTGGTTCTTACTTCTGAAAAGAATTGTTAAGAAGAAGTGTTTTCAGTGAAAAATAAAACCACTCATCACATGACATCACACACTAATTTAATATTTGTGACATCATAATGCAACTAATGTATTCACAAAACAATAAATAAAGAGTTCAAACGACATTTAAATGAACTCAAAACTATAACTAGCTGTAGCCTTTACTTAGGTACTAGTGTTTTTTAAGATTACTGTGGCTTTCACATCAATATGCATGTAAATCTACAAAAAAATTTCAACTTCATACCTTTCCAAACATTGGAATTAACTCAGGCTACTAAACTATGTTTTGAGAAAGTTAAATAATCCCTAAATAGTCAAGTTCAACTTAAGTTTAATTTAATTAACTGAAGTAGTTTGCCAGGACAAACTAGTGGTGTATGGTGAATGCTAATATTAATATGCTAACACAAGCCCAGTAACAATGCTAAGGTACTGATGATTAGCAGTTATATGCTCACATACAGTTCATCCAGAAGAGAGACATGGATTGTTTGAACCAGGTTTCACTGCACCAAAGTGGAACCAACCAACATTGCAGTGACCGAGTCATGCTGCTGCAGGGTCATATAAACTACCAGGCACGTAGTTCAGATCAGCACGTTTTCATGCAGTAGCCAGGTTGACTCATTTGTGTGCTACAGCAATAGAGAGTAAGATTCAATTCATATAAAAATGTCTGGGATTATGAATTTAATTCAAACAGACTTGATTTTTTTTGCAGGGGGTTGTTGTTCTAAGCAGCACGTGCATCCAGCATTGCAAAAAAGCGGAACGTGTAAAACTGGGACAAACAGGGATGCAAAAATTAAGTCAAATCAGAAAACAGAAATTATTTTTTTTCTTGTGTTCCCAAACAGCTAAGTGGAAGTTTCTTTTTGAATGAGTGGAAATCAGTTTCATTTTATTGTAGGCCGGGTCGGCGCTCAGGGACACATGAATTTCTTGTCTCTCATCTCCGGATAGTTCTTAGTGAAAACCATTAAAACACCTCAACTCTGATCATGGCGTCTGTCCACTTCTATCAGGTCAGCCGTGTGAATGATCTGTGCTTTCTGTCCGCTCCGCTGTGGGATCTGTGTAGCTGATTAACCTTTGACAATAAACTTGTCTCAGAGTTGCTGTGACACCACTAACAGCAGAAAACTGCTCCCAACTCTGCAGTAATAACACCCTCGGGATTTCTTAGCGCCTTTCCTTCTCTGTCAACACTCAGCAGCTGCCAGCACGGCTCAGATATCCATCAGCTAGCAGCGTGGACACATGGCTCAGGCTCCAACACTCTGCAACATGAACTAAAGCCGACTGGTCAGCCAGTGCTGTCTCATGACAGCCCTTCAAATGGGGCAAATGATACAATCAGACAGCCTGTGAGATCACTTTTCTCTGACCCTTGTGGTTGTCATAACTAGCTTGTGTACAGCACATACCAGATACACATTAAGTGAGAGCTTGTGTAGTGTACAATAGCATATTGTAATGAAGCCTTTTTGTGTGCAAAAGAAAGACTGAATGGTTCTAATAACTAGTCTTGGTGAACCAGATACTTACAGGCGGAAAGCTGATCCGTTGCACGGTCGACCGAAACATTGCATGCCTGCAAGAAGAGGAGGGGAGGGGTTGGCTGTCAAATTATTTTTTTTAAAAGAAAAGAGAAGAGAGGAGAACATTGAGGGGAAGGCTAAGTGAAGAAAAGAATAAGGCCATGCATGATCAGAGGCAGAGAAAATGAAAGAGCAACTTGGTGATTGCTCTCCCATCTTGAGCAGCGAGGAAGATGAGAGAGGGAAGGAGACACTGTATGAGGAGAAAGGATTCAGTGATCAAGGGCTGATTTGTGGATTGTGATCCAAGACTTAAACAGAGGCTGTTTGTCGAGCGCTTACTTGCAGGGAGCCTTCTCCACTGGTTTTGCTGCCACGTTGTAATCGCACGGTGAAGTGTTTATATGCTGGCAACGGGAGTAAAGATAAAGAAAGGTTAACATTTTGGCTGATGGCTGCTGTGTTACATCGCCTACAGCAGGCAGGCCTCTGTTTCCATCACAATCTTATCAGTTTTTTCTGATGCAGGTGCAGTTGGAGAGCACCTGCTGTACTTTTAAGCACTAAGTACTGTGATGATATCTAGATAGCACAGCCAAACACACTATCAAAGCACAATTAATAAATAATCTACTAAATATAAGGTCTGTGATGTATCAGTAGTTTAGGCCAATAGTAATTTTAATTATGACAGATAACAGTAGCGTTTTGCCATTAATTATATAATGGCCTACATGACCCAACCCAACCCACCCCCACCCCACCTCTCAGACCCCTGGGCTAAAGAGATCCAAGACAATCCAAATGAGACAGACGAAACACCCTTAAAAGACCAAAAACAACCAAACAGACGCACAAAATGATGCCAGACAGTTGGAAAATGATCAGAAAGAGACACACAATGATCAAAAATATACATGATTGTATTGTATTTACAAGGGGGGGTAATGGGTGTAATATCTGCACCGCACCTTATCTCTGATGCCAAGAGTGATGACGTCGGGCCGTGGGCAGTTTTTGAAAGAGTAGGACGCCTGACGCATCAGGATTTCCTGGGTGGAGTCGGTGTAGTCATACGCCCCTGGTAGCAGCACATCACCATTACGTACACCCAGAATCCGAGCTGTTCTCCCCACACCTTTAAACCCATAGGTCTTCCTCACAGGGTTCAGGCGAGCTTCCTCGATGAAGTCTCGAATGTGATAGAGACCTGGGACGGGCGTGTCCTGGAGGAAGGTGAATGGAGAAACATTGTTGTTAAGATTGAAGATTCCACAGGGTTTATAAACCTGCAACTCCTACCAGTCAGGCAGACTTGAAAAAGCCCTCTGGAATGGAGG
>JAUMHL010000007.1:3412791-3465016 GCA_032362345.1 Sandelia bainsii | reverse complement strand
AAGTCCAGTTGCCATTAAAAACCGTTTTTTTGAGATAACCATGACCTGGATGACTGAGAATCTTCACAGATATTGTTGTTAAGTGTTACCACATTGCTTGTTGCCGTTATGTGCACCTTTAATTACAATCATTAAATACTGACTAATTACATACAGTATATCCAATGCCAATTATTTAAGCTCTGGCTTATAAAACTGTTTGTACAAGCAGAGCTTATGTAATACATAAATGTATTACACTGTGGATGTGCTGCTAACAAGGTTGCTGTCGGGTTAAACATGAAGCTGCCCGGCCTGTCAGCTGTCTACCACACATTATTAGAAAGCTAATGAACAATGGAGCCTGACAGCTGAAGTCACATTAAGATAAACACCTAATTATGATGAATGCAGCCTTAGTGTGTTTGAATTGTTTCAGACAGATAATACACTTTGACAACAGACGATGGGGCAGTAACAATGGTATGTTTGTGAAGCTCTGCTCTGTATTGCTGGTAAATCATAGCTGCTGGACGCTACCTGAAGGCAGCACAGTGCTGCTATAGCTACGCATCAGCTACATGAATAAACTAGTGACAACAAGTGCTTGGGCCTGCTCAGGAGCCAGTGTAGCCGCCTCTGGTTTGAAGACAAGCAATGAAACCACACTGCAGTGTGTCACCTACTTTCAGTGTTACTAGCCACCAGCTCCCTCGGCCACAGCGGTCCACCTTGTCATCACCCTGCAGATAAGAACAGGACACAAGTAGTAATGTTTCTGCTGTGATGGCATTACTATGCCAACAATCTGTTGATGCATCTCTCACATGTATCATCCTGTGATTTACCAGTTCTCCTTGTCCTCGTGAATTACACAGAGTCATGAGGGCTTTAAGGATAGACGCTTACCTTATCTGCTCTATTGCCACCCCTGGACATGTCAGTGACTTTTACAGACAATTTTGTTTTTTCCCATGTGCTTGTATCCTGCACTGTACTCAGTGTCGCCCTGCCTGACTGGAGATCCAGTGACACCTGACCACTGTTACTATAGCAGCGACTCCACTATCGATCAATTTTTCAACGAGCTGCTGTGGTGGAGGGCTAAATTTAGACACACTGACCAGTTTGACTGAGAGTAAAACACAATCGAAAGCCAGCACCAAAATATATACATATTAATAATATTAATAATATATACTGCATGTGCTGCTGTTAATATTTATTGGATGGGTGGGTTCTTGAAAGGAAGGAGTTAAAGAAAACTATAAGTTCGAAATATAATACTTACCTAGAAGTATTGAAGGGTGTTACCTCTAGGGGCATATAAGGCTAATGTGATGTCAAGTATAAGCACAAGCTCTCTCTCTCTCTCGGTACAGCAGGACTAAAAACCATCACCTCAAGTGAAAATCTCGTTCTGGGAGCAAAAGCTCAGCATTCGTCCCCGTTGCTAAGCTACATGGAACACATAGTTGGAAGGAGCCAAGAATTCATGTTTACACGGTTTTGTGACTGAAGTCTCACGAGACATGAGAGTACATGAGGAGACAGACTCAGGAAAAGGATGGGAGTCCTGAGCACATAGTACCTGATGTAGTTCACCTTTCTTCTTCATGGACAACGTGTGAATGCAGGCGAGGGCCGAGGCATGTGCTGTGTTATTAACAGTTTTTTATAAGTAGACTGCAATGAAAATGATTTTTTTTAAGTCTTGTGATAATTGGTTTTGAGAAGATGAGAGCCACTCGATTCACACCTGAAATTGCTGTGGGTCGTGGTGCTTCTTCACATCCTGTCATGGCACTGAAAGTTTTTCTTGTGCAGACTCTGTAAAGGAGACAATTCACTCAGTTTTAGCTACATATACCACATGATAAAGAAAATTGAAATCAGGGCCTCTGTAAGTAAATTACTTCTTTACATCACAGCTATTGTTGGGCTATGAACTGCAAAGTGTATTTTGTAATGCTCCAAATGTTTTAATATGCATCCACAGGGAACCCTGAATAATATGCATGACTGGACAAGCCACAAACAACTACAGCCCTTACTACTCCCAGTAAAGTTGAAACAATTACATAAAAAGACATTAGACATGAAACGACGACAGGACTTTGAATAACAAAAGCATTAATTTGAGCACAGCTCACATAAAACTCACACAGGAAACAGAGCAGAGGTCCACAATAGAGCTTTATTTTGTCATTCATCAAAATAACAAACTTAGTATCTCTGCAAGCTACTGTAACAAACTCAATAATCAGAAGTTTAAAAAAAACAAAACAGGTACACCTCTATTTACACCATGGTTTCTGATGTAAACTCAAATCCTCTGCACTTCATGATTGGGGACAAATGCCAAGTTAAGACATGAGTCAGCTTCTACATGGTTCTGCGCCAACACTAGCAGACAACACATGGCCTGTGTAGTCAATAGGGGAGCTGGACAGTACAAGGCTAATCTAATGTCGAGTACCATTATGTGAACTTCAAAATAGAAGCCTTTGATCCCACTGAGTGCTTTTATTTTAATAACAATACAGATTTGATTTGAGCTTATCTGAACATTAAGAGGCATTGGCTGATGCTCCTCAGTGCGTTTGGGAATTAATAAGGGGACACTTCAAATGGTAAACATTTCATGTGTATTCTACACAACAAGAAACATACTATCAAAATGGAGCATCTTCAATACAAAAATGGGAATTATTACAGGGTATACAAACTCAAGGATCATTAGAACTGAGAAAACAAGACAGTTTTCAAAGCCGGGTAGATTGTAAATTTTATTGGAAAACAAAAATATACAACTTGGAATGGATTATTTGAGGCATGACCAGAGGTCATTAAGAAAAAAAAAAAAAAGTGAGAAACATTAAAAAGCATGGTTAAGATTAGTCATTTTTCTGGTAAATTGAACAGCAGATACAAAAAGAGTTTGTACGAGTACCTAGGAGATACACCCGTGTCTTTTTTTTTGCAGTAGTGCAATGCTCAGAGATTTCCATATATACTTTGTCCGTAGTCCATGCAGAGTTTAAACTCCTCTACACTGTTTCCATGCCAACAGTGTTGCCAAGTGACAACCAGCTGACAGGTTTTCAATGTCGCCATGCGTGGAGGGGCCCCGAGCACACCAGACAGGAAGATTTGAAGTTCTCCGGCTCCCAGGGGCCTCCACGGGCATCTGGTTCTATGACTGTTCCGTCACTCCAAAACACCATGACAGCAAAAGAAAAAAGGGACATGGGGACAAGAGCCTATGCAGTTTACATGCAGTTCCTTTGGACAGCAGAAGGGGCAGGGACGAAGGGGGGGCTATTAAGATTTTACAGATAAATTACACAAAAAAGGCAAATTTATATAGAAATCTGTACAAGGCTTTCACTTCGCCGTCATCATTTGTACAAACTCTGCAGGAGAGATGAGAAAAGAAGAAAAATGTTACTCAGAATCCAGCAAATGAACGGAGCAGATTAAAAATGTAATATTTACCAACCTTCATAGTTGACCTGTCCATCTCCATCAATGTCTGCTTCTCTGATCATCTCATCCACTTCTTCATCAGTCAGCTTCTCTCCTAGGTTTGTCATCACATGACGCAGCTCAGCAGCACTGATGTACCCATTGCCATCCTGACAATTAGACAAGTCAGTAAGCACATGGGGGGAGATTCTTTTTATTTTATTTTTTTATTGCCACACACAGGAAGCATTTACCTTGTCAAAGACACGGAATGCTTCTCTGATCTCCTCCTCACTGTCTGTATCCTTCATCTTCCTGGCCATCATGGTCAGGAACTCTGGGAAGTCTATCGTGCCATTTCCTGAAGACCAAAATAAAATCCCACTGATGATTTTCATCCAGCTACAGTCTGGTTAATAGGTTTCAGAGCCAGATTGACTTCTTACCATCAGCATCCACTTCATTGATCATATCCTGCAGCTCTGCCTCTGTGGGGTTCTGGCCCAGGGAGCGCATGACTGTGCCCAGCTCTTTAGTGGTGATGGTGCCATCTCCATCCTTGTCAAAGAGCGAAAATGCCTCCTTGAACTCTGGTTGCAAAAAAAAACAAAAACAGACTTCTTTAGTAGGCTTAAGATGTCTCAAAGCAAGATATGCTAAACAAATCTGGAAATGTATGGTATGACAATGTCCATAATACAAAGTATGTGTAAATGTTGTCATCCCACCTCGCACAACAAACTGTGCAAATCCTATTATCCCAAACACTCTACTAGCAAATCCTCAATTTCAATTATTAACTACAGCACAATATCCATGACTTCCAACTGCAGTCATTTCTGGCTAAAGATGGACAGCAAGCATGTGACCAAGCAGCATAACAGAGTCAGCAGCAAATGACATCCTGTGTAGTTTGGTTGAGCCACAAGGGATGAGAATGATGACACCCATTAATTGTGATGAGGCCAATGTGTAGTGGCATGCAGCAGCTTGCCAGTGTCATAAAAACTACAACCTGCCATTTGCAGGGTCAAACACACAGGGCAACACCCTTTTGCTGAGGAAAGGCCTCCTAACTGCATTAACTGCAAATGTGTCCAGGGAATTCTTATGACCATGAAAGCTCCACATTACTGCAGCTGCTAAGCTTAATTTGCTGTTCATGTCCAAGTCAATAGAACTCTAAGATGTACAAATTGACAACCCAAGAACAGGCATGTCAAGCTCACTGACAAGGATCTACCCCTAAAAGCTTATCCCATGAAATACAGCACAAATATGAACAACATACTGTGAAACCTGAGACTCAAGCTAAATCAAGCCAACAGAAGCTGAAAGATAAGTGCTACAACTACATTTCAGACATAAATTGCATACATTCCAACAAGTGTCTAACACACTGCAACGAGCAAGTGCTCAAACGCTCCTGCTGCATTATATTTACATTACAACACAGCTCTCATTTTAGGATGAACAGTATATTAAGCCAGGATTGTTGCCGCAATCGTTCTTTAAGCATTCCATCCACTGAGAATGCACCCGGGGCAAAGGACACCTCTCGTACTGCATATAAAAAGGTGAAAGCCAACACCTCACCAGAATATACAGCCCTTCCAGATTACATCATTTATTACTCGGGAAACCATGAAAATGCAAAGTTTTCCATGAGAGTCCTTCTGCGCTCCAGCATCAGAAAGCAACAGCAGTATCATTCATTCCTGTTTTATGACCAGTAGACTGCTGGTTGGAATGCCTTAAAAGGTAAAAGTATAAATCCACTGTAAGGGACGCAACGATCCATAATGCAGGCCACTTTGCAGGATATGAGGAAGGTAGAAGATCAATGCAGTGATGTCTTACCAGCAATCTGCTCTTCTGTAAGCTGATCTGCCTGTAAAATAGGACAAGAGATTATTAGAGATCCATGAATCAAAATTAGCGTTTCCATTTCAAAACTCAATTCCCAATTTATTATGTTGTTGTTAAGCCCACCCATTTATTTGCAATAAGGCTTCTGCATACATCTTTATGCATGTCGTAGAAATCACACAGAATAAGCGTTACAATACCTAACGTTATAAACGTTTAGGTAGCTATAAAGGTGTAACTACACAAAAAACAAAAATATTTTTGTGCCGGTTAGCTAGCAGTCGAGTTATTTCACTTGGGACAGTGCAGAAATACACAACGTCTACGTGCATTTCAAACATAAGAATGTACAATGGCCAAACTTTGCCATAGACAATGAACGACTAACAATTTGGCGGTAAAGTTAGCTAAAGTTAGCTGCTAGCTACTGCCGTGTGCCGGCTTACAGTTACAGACCTTAGCTAAAGTCCAACACTGCACACTTAGCAGAATGACTAATAAAGCAGTCGTCACAAGCAATGCAGCAGTTGGTAAACAGTCATAATATTAACGTTACTTCTCATTGAGCTCTGGTGAATAACTGGACGAGTTCAGCAAACCACCATTAGCTTGAATGTTGTTCGGGTTGAACAAAAGCACCATTTGGGGGGAACGTAACGTTCATGCACAATTTCAACTGTAACTAGTTACGTTAACGTAACGTTAATGTCCACGGCTGTTAGTGTTTTATTCGGAACAACACGGATTCACCTGACGTTAGCTTTGTCTGACAAGCTATGGTGCTTTCGTATCATTTATTCAGCGAGCACTACAGTTGTTAACGTACAGCGCAACGTTTGAATTGGTTGAGCTTAGCCAATTGCGACATGTTTTACTGACATTAAATGCGAACATGAAAATAGTAACTGTTGAGGACTGCCACGCATTCATATACCGAAGAGAAAATACAGTCGTGTTTCTCACCATTTCGATGTAGACGCAGTGACCGGTTCACGACAAAATCCGTATGAGACGAAGCCCAGCACAAACCTCAACTGCCTGACCGTCTCTATGAACACACTGAGAAAGAAGCAAGAGGACTCGCCTTTAACGGCTATCCCAAACTCCTCCTCTTTTTAATACCGCTCCGCCAACTTCCCTTTTCCTCAGTTACTAACTTAACTAAAAATACACTTGGAGAAATCATTAGACGCACATGAAAATCAAGAAAAAATTAAAATAACCATATACGGCCGCCGTTCGATTTTCGACGTCAATATTAGACATTATATATTAACGCCATGGTGCACTAGATAACAGCGTATGAATACTTTCTGCTACTGTGTGATGGGGCACAACACGTAGCCGAAAGAAATCTCGCTCTCTGATTGGTGTGTTTGTACCTGCAATGCGTCACTCCCTTGGTCTGCGCTGCCGCTGCATCTTGTCCATAGACATCCCTGTCAGTGCCACAGGCATCGCAGACAAGCTTGTTGCATAGCGTTTGTACATATGGACATCATCTTTGTAGAGGCCCAGTATGATAGTTTTGATAAATAATCAGATACCAGAAGCATAGTTTGTTATAGTCTGTGTACTGGGGTGTTTGTGACCCAGTTTGTGTTACATGAGTTTCTGTATTTCCTAGTGCCAAAGTTTTTTAATGTCTGATTACAGTACTTGTGTTTTTATTAGCATATTAAAGGCCTTGTTTTTGTTATTTTTGGTATAAGGTTACCACAGAGTGACATTCCTCATGGTTTATGTGCAGGATTTAATTTGAAATGTTATGCATAATGAGATGCAGTGTCAGTGCTGAAGTGTTTGGGTGTAATAGTTTGTAATAGGTAAGAGATTGTGTTGTGTGTGTGTGTGCACAGTCAGTTGTGTGATATGTGACTGGGTCTGAAGCAGGCGTTGTTGTCAGATGACTGTGGATTCTGATGTCTAATTGTGTTGCTGCTGTGGATGGGAGTATCTGGTAGCCTGATTGCTTATGCTTGACTGCTCTCCTGTCTCCCAGTGACCACCTGTCCTGATCCCGTGGGAGATGCTGT
The DNA here is from genome assembly GCA_032362345.1 of Sandelia bainsii. Lineage (NCBI taxonomy): Eukaryota > Metazoa > Chordata > Actinopteri > Anabantiformes > Anabantidae > Sandelia > Sandelia bainsii. The sequence goes on along the minus strand of JAUMHL010000007.1, from coordinate 3,457,664 downwards.
GGAGGAGGGTGGACAGAGATGTGCGAGGAGACTCGTTTGAAGAACCATACAGAGAATGTACCAGAATCTCCATGTCCCAAAACCGCCCCCAACCCCCGTTCCCCTCCATCCTCCGTCCTCCCAGTTCTGCTGTGCCTCTCTTATTATTAGACACGGATGTCACACTGTAAGTAGAGAGCGGGGATTGTGAAAAGCAAAATATCTCACATGTAGATGGAAGCAATAAGGATCCAAAGTGGTTCCCACTTCCATCTGTGCTGTCTGCAGAGGTGATGCTGCCTGTGTCACGTGATCCGCTGAGCAGCCTCAGAGTCATCCAGCCTTTTCCCAACCTGCCTAACATGGAACAAATTGGATTCTTTTCATTTAAATATCTTTTCTTTTTGTTCCTTTTTTTGCAACAGGGTTTTTGCAGATTATGTAATGCCAAAGGTGATGGCGCAAAGGCCTAAATCTGTCACAAGAGCCAGATAAGCTGGAGCCTGTGTGAACAAATGTGCGTAGAGGTTTATTAACCCACCTCTTGCTTCTGTGAAAAGAACCTCTGCAAATACTGTAAAATTTGACCTGAGATACTAAACATGTGGTTGTCATGAACACTAACTGCCTCTCTCCTGGTGTCCCTTCTATGCTTTATGCAATATATATAGTGGATTGTTCCAATAAAACAGTTGTTTAAAGAGAATGGTTTATTATTGTGTCATAAATATTTCATAATCAGAACAGCTCTCTACTTTGTTCTCCTGTCCAATTTATATACCCGCCCTTCATCTTATATGCACAGCTGTTTGGGTGAGTGTTGAACATTTGAGGGCATCTTCAAGGATCCCCGGGTCTCAGAGGACCCGCTCCAGGTCAAAGGTCTTCGTATGTTGGAGGTTAATATGGATAGTGTATATTGGGACCCGGGAGACATTACTTAATGGTCTATATAACCTGAAACCAATCTCCATGATGTAAACCCAGGAAGACAAGGAGGACAATACAGTATATATTACAGTGCTGTTTTGCATTATGAATATCTGGTGTTATGTTACCTCTACAGTGTTATTTTTTACTCCCATTATTCCACGTGTGTGTCTCTACGTTCACACTATGCTCAAACCACTGCTACTCCTATTATGTCTCCCTCCTCTTATCAGCTCTGTGAATATATAACTGCTTCACATACGCACAATAAGTCCTTATCAGACACAGCCCAACCCGGAGCACTTTTATAAAACGGCAGCTTTCATTTCCGTACCACAAAGGGGTCAAAGGTCAAAGTCTGAACCCGTCTTGATTAGTTTCACTTCCTGGTGGCCTGTAACATCACTCTTGCTGCTAGCACTAAGCGATGTTCTCACCGCAGAACAATTTAACTGCGTGGGCCAGTTCAGTTTATGGCAATGGAGGCGAGCTTGGCGCGCTGCACGTGAGATACAGTACGTGGTAAAGACTGGGCAGTGCAGCGCTGTTGCACGATCACGTTCTAAAATAAAGCAGATTTCAAGCAAAAAAAATGAACCTTATGAATACCTTAAAGAGAGCTAATTTGTGTACTGCAGTGGCCTGTGAGGACTATGAGAGATGAAGCACTGGTGACAAATATGAGAATATGAGATGTTTACCTGTGTAACTGAAAGACGCGCACGCCATTATTAATGAATGAGGCTTTGTAATGCACCTGCTTGTTCCACGCCGAGCGAGACGATCACTTTCCACGGCAGAGAACGGCATTTCTTTGTGCATCATGCATGTCAAACTCCTATTATTATTGAAAAGACCCTTTGCATTGGGTTAGTGAGTATGACGGTGCATCTGATTGCTCTCATGTGTGTATATACAGTATGTTGGATTAGCCTATATGGATCCGTGCAGGGCGTCTGTATGTATGCACTTATGGCAAACACAACGAGGAAGGGGGGCAGACGTGTAAGCATGTTTTTTCTATGACTTACATGCAGTTTTGGCTACATGTGACTGGCCTCTGAGAGCTCCTGATTACCAGTAATGCTTTCCAGCACATGCTGGCCAAAGGTCTGGCCCAGTCAATGGACAAACCACTCCCAGTTAGCAAGAATGGATTTACAGCCACACAATAAGGGCTTTAGCTGTATAAAGTCCACCAACAGGCTAGCCGCATGTGAGACAATCCCATCAGCAGTCTGGCCTACCTGTTACTGAGAAATGACTTGTTTCCCAAAATTACATCATGAGGCAGAAATGATTAATGGCCTCAAATCGGATAAGAGGATTTGGTCAGGCCTGCTATTCCCTGCCTATTTCAATCATGTTGTGATGAAATGGATACAGTGTTAAGCATGCACTTAATTTTCTACCCCCCTAACGTGTGTCTGTTTGTTGGGCCTGGCACTAGATCATCAACTGCCTGTAAACCTGCATATCAGTTATTTTATTTTAGGGGATCTGAGGGACAAAACCACATAATGGCTGTCAATTACAATCACTGCTGCTGATCTTCACTCTCTCACTTTTGATTTCCCTCCTGTCTTCATTCTCTGCCTCTATCCAACACTGTCCCCTCTCACTGTCTCCCCCCTTTCCTCTACTGGCTCGCCTCCAGGTTGTCTACTGCAGTCAGTGTGGAGCTGGAGTTCAAACACTGCAGCCTTCAGCAGCACATGAAAACACTGCTACTTGGAACCTTCCAGAAGTGTGGCACAACAAAGCTCTCCCTCCAAGGTGATTTCATCCTCAGTGGCTGTTTTTCAGTGGCAGCTGTCCACTGTTAGCTGTGCCTCGGCCTCTCACAGGTGTCAGGAGCTCTACTTGAGATTTTATTCTTTCCAAATGTTTCCTCTACAAATCCGCTATGTAGTATTGTGGAGTAATCTCAGTTTATTAACTAGAAAGTGAAACCAGACTTATTGAGATCCACTGCAGAGGTTATGCAGGAAAAGTTGTCTGCATGAGAGTGTACTTTGGTGTGTGACCACAACATGGAAACGGCAGGGGCAGAGTGTTTTAACAGCGCCCCGTCCTTGACCCTGGCTGTGGCGTAGGCCAGGTCTGTGTCTGCAGTGGCAGGAACCTGCAGGGCTGCCTCGCTCTGCGCCCCTCTCAGATGATCTCATTCTGCAGGGGGGCAGCCGGCTCCACCTCATGCTGTGGCCGCTTCCAGATGAAGGCTGCAGAGCAGGTGTCTGGTCGTCTGCGTATGTGTGTGTGTGGCTGTGAGAGTGCTGCCTTTCTGCTCAAACCTTACTCATAAACAAATGTGATTTAGCCGAGTTGTGTGAAAGACTCAGCTTTGACACCTGGTGGCTGGAGGAGAAACTGCAGGTCACTGACAAAAGTGAAATAAAAAGTGGAATCAAGGGGAAAAATGAAGCAAATAACTGCAGCTGCAGTGTTGGAAAATAACCATGGACATTTAATCAAGTACTGTTTTTTAGTGCAATTTTGCACAATTGAGACAGTGGTGCTTTGCTTGTGGATTAGCATTTGATTCTTCTACTCCAGTATATCTATCTGTCAGTAACAGTTGTTTTGTGGATGTAAAAAATCTCTAAAAAACATATAGCCACATAATAAAATGCATTTATACAGATACATGTATGCAATGGTGTTTAAAGTAATTAAAATTAGACCAAAATGAAGTAGCTACATCAGATACTTGCTTATAACGTTTGTGCTTGACTGAGGCTAAATTGGAAAGCAGAACTTTTACTTGGAAGATGGAATATAATTAGCTTCACCTTGACTTGCACTGGCTTGCAGGAAGGTGACAATGTGATGTTTATTTTACTCTTCAGTGGAAGCTCACAGGTCAACAAGAGACGTAAAGAAAAATCTCTGGAGTTGGTAATGATTGACTGTCTTGCTCAAGGACACTTTACCGACACACATCCTGGACCATTTCTCGAGCTGCAGGGTCATTCTGGTCCCAACATTACATATAGTTGTTTCAGTATGAGAATTCTCTCTTGTCTCTTCTCTTAAAATAATGTCTTCACAGAAAAATGTTGCTAAAGAGGCACTTTTAATGATTTACATTATATTTACATGCTGTTGCAGTGACAGTCCAACTTTACAAGACAGTTGCCAGTAAAAATACTTACTGCTGGGTTATGGGTTTGCAAAATAATAATGATTAAATAAATTGAATCAAATATGTCTTGGTGTTTGTGATTCATGGATACATTAATGTCCATTTTAGAAACACAACAAAATTATTGTGAACAGAGGGCAGGAGCCTGATGCCAGGTATTCTGACAAACGCTAATGTTGCTATCAAGGAGGCTGCTGGCTTAGGATCAGCTGGAAGCTAAAGACCACTGCAGTGGTTTACTTTTCATCAACATCTCCAGCCAAGATGTTGTCGAATTCTGCGGGCTCAGACTCTTGACTGTAAAGCGTTGTCCAGGCAAAAAAAAAACCTCCAGCTCACATTTGGCAGGTCCATCACTCAGAGCAGAGGATTGGAAATAATTGACTTTAAAAGTCACTCTGTTTTAATTACTTGTTTGTTACGATATAAATAAGAGCGATTCATCTTGTCATCATAAAACATACAGTTTACAGTGGCTTCAAAAGTGCTTGCACTGTGTTTGTGAGCCTGTGTATTTGAGTGTGCATGCTTTTCAGTGTCTGTGTGCGTGACCTGCACATGCAGTACGCTTGTATATGTGTGTGTGTGTGTGTGTGTGATTTTAGGATGTGTTATCTGTGGCGCTGTCTGGGTGTGATGTTGTCTATGATCCGAGGGCTGCAGTGGGACATGTAGTGCAGGGCAGGGTCAGAGTAGTTGAAGGGAGGAGGGTTGTACTGCTCCTGGACGTAATCTGGAAACAAGTGTGGGAGGCTGAAAGAAAACACGTAAGCCAATCAGAATGCAGAAGTAAACAAGAAACAGTCAGCCTTTCTAGATGCTGTAAAGTGGCGAGCATGTAGAGCGATGTTGTCTGTACCTTGGATCAAATGAGTCTTTATGTACTGTGAAAGTGTTCAGCAGCAATAATATTTTTCTTTTTGAGAGCAAAGAGTTCCATTTCTGTACAATTTGTACTTTATTCAGATGGTTCCTGGCTCAGATTCAAGTGTTTCTTTTTCTTCATACAGTAGACAAAAGTAGTCTGTCATTTCAGGCAGTTTATAGAAACGTCTGGATGGGCAGTAGTTGTTGTGGAATACTCAGTGAATCATGAATATTCATGCGGGCTGTAGCCTAGATAGGCAGAGTGTTGAAAGATGCTGAAATCTGGGGCTAAAGCTGATTAAAAACATGAAACACATCCCGAATGCTTCTTTAGAGTCACTGCAGTGTGGTTTGCAGTTTGGATGTTTTGGATTGGATATCATTATCGTTGTCCTACTTTGATAAAGACCAAGGTAATAAAAAAACAACAATTCTTGCCACAAATTCCTTGCAAACCTGCACACTGACTCTGCAAACCATCTTCAGATGACAGTTAATGTTCTGACATGTTCAAACTCCATGACTATAATGCTGCAAAACACTGTGGAAACCTACATTTGATGTTACGTGGTTAAAAATCAACACTGGAAACATTAAACTAAATCATTGCTGCTCCATTTCCATCATATCACATGCATCTGGGACCTTAAGTATTATTATATCAACAGCACAAACCTCCTCCTGCTTACTCTAATCTAACATCATAATCCCACAATGCTGGCGCCATGCCCGACCATTATATCCAGTGGGTCTAGTTTACTGATAGCAGAGAAAGCAGGCCACTCATCAGGGGGATTATGTGTCTTTATGGCCCACTAACACCTGGCCCAGATGCCATACATCTGTACAGACATGCTGGAACCAAGGACACATGCACATTTCAATGTGAATGGATGCAGTGCTATGCAAATTCACACTGACTTAACATTACATTTACTACTCTATATGTGAATTATAAGAATCTTCTTCGCTAACTCTCTGCAACAAAGCTAAGATGTATATTTCCCCTAGAAGTTGAACTATGCCTTTCAGAAATCGTGTTTAATGATTTGATGATGATGTTTGAGCCATTTTCCTGTGAGCAAACAAAGTATCTCTGTGTGTAGATGTGTTACCCTCATCATAACTTTAGTTTACTGTTTATTCTATCTGCAAACATTGCTCAGTGTTTCCCAAGTCCTGTTTCATAACTCGGACCAAAGCTGTCAGTAGGAAGTGTTTTTGTTTAATATAGTAAGAGAGTGGGCAGTTCGTCCTCCAACTGAGAAGTGAAATACAATAAGTCAGTGCTGCAGCAGCAGTACACAGGACAGGAATTAAATCCTTCAAGTTGCTGTAAAGAATTGTTTCTGGGCAGAGTCTACCTTGCAACAATGAGTGTGTGTGTGTGTGTGGTCATCAGCAGTATATTTTGATGTGACCTGCAATGAACCCTGCCTCACACTGCCCAATAATAATAATTAACACTTTATTGATCCCCTTGGGGAAATTGTTATTTGGACAGCTGCTAGACCTGTGTGTCAGCGCTACTACGGGGTTTCAGTGTCTTGTCCAAGGACACCTTGACATGTAGCTTGCCAGGACTGAGAATCAAACTGCTCACCCTTGGGTTGGAAGATGACTGCTCTACCCACTGAGCTATCATGCCGCCCAAAATGATCTGCTGCCTAAAAAACTGCTTTGCATTTATTCATTGGACTAGGCATTGTTTTGAATAACTAATAACTATAGACTATGTCTTATGATGATGATAGATAATGCTATCTGATGTGTGATGCTCACCACAGGCCAGAAGAGCTGTATGGATAAAAAATGGGAAGACAATCTGGCTATTCTTAGATATTTACTACTACAGTGACGCTAAAACATGAAGTATCCCATGAGAGTGGTGTTAAAATCTGTAATTTATATTCAGTGTTTCAGTCAGTTGTGTGCACAAAAGAAAACACTGTTTGTAATTTCTCCTTAATGTGTTGCTCATGTTACTTACTCTCCAGTAACAGCCTTTCTACTCTTGCAGCAGCATAGGCAGGCCAGTACTGCCAGGAGGAGCAGCAGGAGCAGAGGGATGCCGATACCCAGGACCAACCCCAGAATAAAGTCCAGCGCTACAGCGCTCACATTATCTTTGTCTGCAATGGCTAAAAAAGTGGTTACTGGTAAAGCATACATGTGTTTCATGCCATTTTTTGCCATTAAATAAAATGCTCTCAGAAAATTAAGTCACATATCACTTTACAAAGTGAAGAAGGACAGGATAAATGTAAAAGTGTCATTTAAAGGTCTTTAAAATGCCTATAACACTATTAAAAAGGTTTTCTTTATAGGTTTTATAGGTTTTATAGGTTCAGGCTCAGTCGTAATATTGATCTGCCAGTTTATTAGTCTTAGAGACGTTGCTGTAGAGACAGTGCTGTGCTCTCACCTAATACACAGGACTGGTTTGCATAAACCTCTGTGCCATTGCAAACACACCTGTAGCCACCGTAAGTGTTGGTGCAGAGGGCAGGATGGACACACACTGCCACACCGGCCTTGCACTCATCCAGATCTGTAGGGGAGGACAAATACACAATCTTAGCAACACTTTTCAAAGTGCTGCAGTGTATTTCACACTTGATACTATAGTAGTATAGCAAAAATAAATGTATAATTGATGCCAGTCACATGTTTTATGTGGAAGTTAATGTGCTGTTACTCCCCTGCTTTTCCTACATGTCGATCCTACGTATAAACAAAATAAAAGTACTACTTAGCATACAAACTATATTGTATTTACATTACTATATTTCCATTGCAGTTATTATGATAATGACCTTTTTTTTTTTTTTTTAGAGTGGGGTTTAAAACTTGAAATTTATGATATAAAGTATTTTGAAATGGATGTTTGCCAGACCTGCTGAGCTTATAAATAGAAATGCAAATCTTCTTTCCAAAAAAGAAATCGCTAAATAAATAAAAACCCATGAAAATCACAAAAAAGTATCTTACCATCAACTTCAATGTTACTGATGTTATACTGGCTGCTGGCTCTGGCCAGGTAGTCTCTGATATACCAGTGAGGCGTGTCACTGGACACATTTATACAATATTCATCCAATCCAGGGGTGGATTCCACTCTTGGATCCATCATACTGGCGTTGTAAAATTTTTTCTGGAAACCCATCGACAAAATGTCCTGCAGCTGAGAAACAAGAAGAAACACACTGTAATTCTGCAGGATGGAAATGTGTTAAATTATATGGTTAGTGTCACATGTTACTATATTCTGTGTCCCCCCACCCCCCCACCCCACCCCCCACCCCCACACACACACACACACCTGTTTGAGTCCGTCAGATCTGTTCTTCTTCCATTTCACAGACACACAGAACACATTAAACCCTGCAGGCACAGAGCAGCTTGATGACCACGTCTTAACCATCTATAGGCTTGTTTAACATGGCAACAGCAGAGGCAGAGCCCAGCTACAATAAAGCTAATAAAGCCATAGAATAAAGCACATGGGAGCTCTTACCTGGAGGGTTGGCTGAGTCTCCTACAGGGAAACACATCATTCACAAATTACTTAAACACATTGTGACACACTGGATGTAAACTAGATTTAGAGCATGAATACAGTTTACAAAAATGTGTTTCAGTTTGTTTAGTTAATATACAGGAATTAAATTCATCTTTTCAGCTGAAAATGAATTATTCAACATTTTCCTGATACTGCATCATGTCATATTCTTTTCTTTATATATTTTGATCAGTTATGGTTCACTCTGAGGATTTATGCTTATATTTACATAGCATTTGTTGCTGCTAAAGCACACACGTATTTCAAAGAGCATTTTTACAACACTAGCAGTACTTCAAGGTAGTATGTTGTAAATTACAGGTTTAGAGAGGAGCTAGGCATATTGTGGAATTTGCAGAAATACAGCCAGGACGTTTGAAGTGATATACAGTAGTGCAACTAGTATAGCATGTGTCCTGGTTGTAAAACTGATTATGTACTGCAGGTAAAAGTGAGAACTGACTGCAACCAAACCTGAGGCAGGACAGTAATACTGAAGCACATGATCATTCATTCATCATCATATTGTTTTAAATGTGCTCTATAAATAAATTTGATTGATTGATGATCAAAGTAAATAATAATATGTGTAACATTCTGAGTAGGACATGGTATTAGGGTGAGGAGTATTTACATTTAAAGCAAATGTCAAATAAAAAGCAAATCTTTTTCCAAATGTCAGTTGACTTCACTTAACCACTTTAAAAACAGAGGTGATACCTGCACACAAACTCAGTACTCAAGGAAAAGTGCAAGCACTTGCCTATAAATGTAATCCACTACAACTCAGAGTACCACTTAATATTCTTTATTCAAGGTGAAGTACTAAGTACATGCACTAAAAGTAATGTAACGTTAATTTTGCTGCATGTACTTTGATGCTGTTGATAACATGAAGATGCCAGACTAGTCAAGATTTCCAATTAATGAAAAACAAAGATGAAGTTACCTAGAGACTTTGTGTGGGATAAAAAACAGCAGCTGGTAAAGGTGGAGCTGATTTTAACCACTTCATGTATATACAGCTGGTTAATTCATAAGAATACGTCAGCATCTATTAGTTGATTATGTTTTGTATTGAGCATGTACATCTGCTAAATAAATGTAGTGGAGTAAAAAATATTTTAGCCTAAAATTGTAGTAGAGTAGTAGAGTAGTGTAAAAGTAACATAGAAATTCTCCAATACTTCAGAATTGTACTTAAGTACAGTACTCGAGTAATTTAAGTATTTAATGTACTTGCCACCTCTAATTATACAGACAACACTGGCTATAATGTACTGTATGTTTGTAGCACACATTTTACAAGAATAATAGTAACAGTATAATACCCCTACAGGGACTGTAGATGGCGCTGTTTGTCATGTGCTGTCTAGCATCCCGTCATTGGCATGTACATACAATAACACACAAGTGTAAGTAATACAGTATTCAACTGCTGACTAAACGACAGTGAAACATGTAATTGTGCACATACCACATCCATCAGTGAAAGCAGTTTTCTGGTATCTGCACAAGCAGTCATAAGAGCCGGGATTGTTCTTACACTCAAACTTGGCACTTGGACAGACTGAGAGTGTGGCACACTCATCTATATCTGCAACACAGACAAATAAAGCTGCAGTTCAAGTATTATATATAGTAAAGGTGTGAATAGTTCATAGTGAAGAGCTGCATGTTCAATACCTGTGCAGTTGTATCCATTTCCAGTAAACCCAGGCTTGCATGTGCAGGTATAGTTTTCTTTCGTGGTTTTGCAGTGGGCATCTTTATGGCAGGGGAAGGGGAAAGGAGGGCTGCACATATCTGAGAAGATATACAGGGAAACAAGAAGAATAGATCGTAGTGCACTGATTCTTTTAATTTCTCCAAACCTGATAATGCGACTGCACAAAAACATGCTGCAAACAAAAATCATTTAGCCACAGACCCTGCTCAAAGCATTTGTATCCCTGTTTCCCCTCAGAGAAAGTATTTTCAGGACACTCTCCACAGGTGAACTGGCCGGGCTCTGACTTTGGCTGGCATTTCACCCCTCGGAAACAGGGCTTGCCTTGACATATGTCTGAAACGTTCCCACAGAACTTCCCACTGAACCCGTTTGGGCACAGACACCCCACCACCTGCGAGGAGGAAAAAAGAATAAACAGAAAGGACTTGTCAGAGTTGTGGCAATTGTGAATGCAGCCAAACTCAGAGAAGTCCTTGAAGAAAACCTGGCCCACAGTGAGACTGAAGATTCACCTTTCAGTATGTTAGTGACCCAAAGTGTACAGAGCAATGCTGAAGTGGACAAGTCTGAATATCCCTGAGTGGCCTTGACTACAAAATGTATACATTAAGGCGTTAGTGTAAATCATCAGTCTCAGCAATGAAAAGCCAAATATCCCATGCAAGCATTAAAGTAAAAGTAGCGTTTAATTTCTTTTTTTTTATTGAAAAGGTCTTAATAGGTTTTACTCATTAAAAAATATGATTAAATCAAGATTCAATGAATACATTAGATTAATGAATCTACATGCAATCAAAAATGTACCTGGAACTTTCCCTGCTGGTGGTTTTCAATGATGCTGTCATACTGACATGTTCCTCCGTTGATGCAGTTGCAGACGCGCAGGATAGGGGTGAACAAGGAGCTGGTAAGGTCGTCACTGACCTTAATGGTCAGTTGGATAGGCTGGGTGCTGAGGGGAGTCCATGTCAGGGAGCCTTCACCTGGTGTGGGAAGCATATGACAGGAAAGCTTGCACAACTCATGCATTATATTACTTTACATGATGCATGTGTGTGCGTGGTTTGTGTGAGTGTGTCCCACCGCTGCCAATAGAAGTCCGTGGAGGCCTGGGATAAGTGAGTGAATAAGTGATAGAGTCTCCGTTAGGGTCCTGAGCATTGATCTGAATGTTGACAGTAGAGTTGACCTTACACCTGATCACTGCTGGCTCTGTCACTATGGGAGGCATGTTACCTGTCAGACCGCAGACAGACCACAGCCAGTTAGTGGAGGTCAATGTGTCACACACAAAAACGTTACCAAAATAGTATAAAAAGCTACCATAAATCAGGGCCAGATTTTGGTATTGAGTCCTTGCATCAAGAGTCCGCAGGCCCAGGTCAGAGCTGCCGGATGCTAAGGTGTCGTAGACACATTGTATGCTGCCTTTACAGGTTCTCCGCAGCTCTTCCACCTCAGTCGGACTGATACTTTCCAGCAGGTGCCCGGAAGAGATATACCCCAGTGGACCCGGTAGAGTCTGAGAGAACAATAGGCTTTCTGGAACTGGGACTGCCCCTAGAAACATACACACCCAAATGTAAAGAGGTTGACACAGAAGTCAGTAAGGACATTCTCAAGATGTCTGTCTAGATGTTGTGAGAAACTGATGTGATATCTTGTATTATGTAAGACAACTAAATATTTAGTATAGAGAGTCCAAATGTCTGTGTGAATGTTACAGGTGTGGTAGGTTTGTAATAAAATTCTTCAAAGTATAGGTGAAAGCAGAGTGAATGACGAGTTGAACATAAAGATGTCTTGACTTGTTCCAAGCCCGTACAGAGCAAAACTGATGCATAAATGTAATAGTGCATTCAGTGTTTTTTGCCGATTGGGGGAAGAAGATCAAGCTTAAACTTATCTGCAGTCAACTGTAAAGTTGATATTATGAATATATTTGCCACAAGTTGTCCATTCACACATTTAAGAAACACATAAGAATTCAAATGGACAAATGTTTCTGGCCACTTAATGATTGTCTGGCTGGTTGTGCCTGTGACCCCAGGGAACATCAGTTTCATATTAGTTTCATATTTGTGTTGTACACTGCCATGTTATTACCTATTTTAGCTATACTGTGGCAGCATTGAGTAGATGTGGTTGTTCTGCCAAGACACTGCCAATAATTGCATTGTGGGAATGTTCTTTCTGTTTTGGTTTGGAGATACCAGAATTACGTGGAAAACTTTTCTCTTCAAACACAAATTAACATCATAAGTGCATGCATTCATGGTCCACTCACAAGACAGGCCAAAGGACTGCAGTCCCTCTTCTGTGGGGGGGTTAAGGTCCACTAAGGGAATGATTTTGCCATTGGACATGAGGAAATCGTCAGAACGGTTGGAGCTCCAAAGACCCATGAGACCCACAGTGCGGTTGTAGAAGGACTGAGGAATCTCTACAATGGCTGCCAGCTGACTGAAGCCTACAACTCGCCACACGACCACACGGAGACCACCAACATACACTGCTGCGCAGCGATCCAGTGATGTACAGCGCACAGCAAAGTCCTTCTCACCTGTGAAAGCAACACCTGAAAAGACAGTAATAACATATGTATAATTTATTAGTACAGCACACTTCAGCTTTTAGGTCTTAAATACATGTTTGTGTTGGCAGGACTGGATAAAAGGCTAAAGTTTTCTGTTATTGACTTAAGTACAGGATTGTAACTACATACAATTGCTTTTTTATTTGAACTATGGTATTTCACATAAAAAACTAAACAAAATAGCGTTTTAATTGCATGTAAGATGTGTGAGCTGTTATTACCAATTATGACTCGGACCTCAACATTATCCACAAACACCCGGAGTCCATCTCCTTTTTCTGTACATCTCCATTCAATCTAAATATAAAACATAAAAACTAGAGTTAATTTAAAGTATGATTTATAAATATGATCAAATATTTATTATAGCCTGCTTTAACATCTGGATGGGTAGGTTATCCAGATTAATAACTCTCTATTACACAGAAATGAGTCTAAACCATAATCCATAAGGTAACTGTGCCTTTGATTTATATAGAAATAATTTACACTGTATATTGTACTTTCCAAAGGATAAAAATGTGCTGTCTTTCCAAGAGATACACTAATAAGTACAGAGAACTTGCATCTAACACACAGCTATATAAACTATATAAACTAAAGAGCAGGCAACTTTGGGCAAGAACAAAGACCCCCATGAACTCTGGTGTAGCCTTCTAATGCTAGAGAGACCGCTGAGCATTGAAAAGCACGAAGGCCAGTGCAAAACGGGATTGCACAGGAACACAGGAGTTTTGGAGCACGCACACTGGATGGACTAAAGGGAACAAACTCTGTTTCTTCTGGACCTGTGCATAATTTGTTGGCTACACAAATTAAGTTTCCGTTAACTTTTTAATTTGTAAATACATGTTGTTGTTGTGACTTAAGTTATAACAGTACGTAGTGGAAGGCATGTATTTTTATTTATCTGCCTGTGATAAATGGACTATAAGTAATGATTTTTACAGGTGTTATCTGGCATATCTTTGAACTTTGAACAGACTCAGGGAAGTGATCTTTAAACCATTCTAGGTCATTTCTCAGCTCCACCTCTGTACAAACTCTCTGTAACTCTGTGCGACTGTAAATGGGCTCATTATTAAACTATTCCTGTAACACACACAAACTATGTGTGTGTAAAGTGCACACACGCTTCCAGTGTATTCTCTCTACACACACAAACATTCTGACCTTGCCAATGCCCTGGTGGAAGGCAGCCAAGCGCACCACCACTGGGACCTCAATGATCCCTTTTCCGTCTAAGCGTAACTTGTCAGTCTGTCCTTGCAGGGTGAAGATATTAGAGCCAGTGGTGGAGGAGAGGCGCAATATCACAAACTCTCCGAGGGCTTTGAAAGAGTACTCTGTACCATCGAAGGTGATGAAGTGGAAACTGCCGTAAACCATCGCTGCAAGGAAAACATAAAAAAAGAGAGGTTTTGTGAGAAATTATTTAAATTAATCAAATGATAATCTACTTTAAATTAAATTGAGAAAATTGAGAATTGTCAGACTACTGAGTCTCTCTTTATGACTCACCGACACCCTGTGTCGTCTTGGCCTTAGTGTAGCTGTCCCAGCTGTAACCTTGGCAACGGTCCAGTGGTCTCTTGTTAAGGTACAGATGGCATTGAGGGGATTCCATACAGCACCACTGGAAGGGCAGGAGATCTTCATCTGGAGAGAGACATTTGATTAAATAGCATGGGTTAGTGGTCAAACAGACTGGTCCCAGCAGCAGCCATGTGTCTTACTTTATCCTTGAGCAAAGCACTACTGTATTATTGCCACTTATAATCATTGATTCATTCATTTTCTTAACCGCTTGTCCTCGTAAGGGTCCCAGCTGTCATCGGGCGAGAGGCGGGGTACACCCTGGACAGGTCGCCAATCCATCGCAGGACACATAGAGACAAACAACCATACACACTCACACCTACGGACAATCGTAGAGTCACCAATTAACCTAACATGCATGTCTTTGGATGGTGGGAGGAAGCCGGAGTACCCGGAGAGAACCCACTCAGACACGGGGAGAACATGCAAACTCCACACAGAAAGGCACCCGGCCGACCCGGGGATCGAACCCAGGTCCTTCTAGCTGTGAGGCGACAGTGCTAACGACTACACCACCGTGCCGCCCTCACTTATAGTCATATAATCTAAAAAGCTAACTATTCTCTGGTGTGTGGAAAATATTTAAAACTAAGTGATAAATGCAAACTTCTTCTGAAATCTCAAGTAAAAATGCAGTACCACATGGTGCATTACCGATGTGCATCTGTATGCTGTTTCTGGAGAAGTAGCGTTCACTGTATCCAGCCAGCAGAGGACCTTCTGGATCATACACACATCTCTTTCCTGAACCATACTTGTTGGACAGGACTGACTGGAAGATGTGCCCCCCTGCACTCCCCCACCGCTGAGCCCTCAATGTCTTCACCCTTACTCCCGGATCAGTGGTATCCTGCAAGAATGACAGGTCCTCCAGCACCTGGGTGCGGGTGCAAGGGCATGTAGGCAGCTCTTTTGTCCACTCCGTGGGGTCAGGTTCTTTCATTGCCCATAACCGGCACCTGATTTGGGGATCCACGTCTGACCCCGCTGATGCTGTCAAATCATACACCAGTTGGCCTAAATTCCCCATGGTCCCTTTCACTTGCTGAGGCCTGTATCTGCCCCCAAGCCCAAAAAGGTTTTCTGGGGGGACAGTGGGCTCCTTGAAGGAGAAATTTCCATCTTTGTAGCCAATAAGGGCATCATGGTATAACATCTGGCCATGATTCCAGCCCATCTCCCCGTATCGCAGAAGGGCAAAAGAGCGGATTCCATCCGTAGTCAGGATACACTGGAAAGTATTAGTCTAAAAATAACAAATTAGAATTGTACTGTGAAAACATACATAAACTATTCTCTGAAGTGTGATAATTGTGTTGCAATTTACTCTGATTTTATTCTACCAGTTATCACAGAATAACTCTGCTTAGTAAAACTATTCCCATCACACAGGAACAACAAAAACAGTGTCAACAATGCAAGAAGACATGTTGTACAATAGACAGATAGCAGCAGATATCACTACTTTTTGTGTTCCAATACTTCAGGGTGAAACAGCCCCAAGGTGGCACCAAAGTAAAACAAGAGTAGGTGTTTTAGGCACAATGGCTGAATACCTGCTTTCTTTAACATGAGAGTTAAAGGGCTCATAACAATAGCATTTAAATTGGACAAGAAGGCAAGAAAACATTAATACTCCCTATGACACTTAAAGACCAGTCAAATGAGAATATTTTCTAATATTATGGTGTGTTTGTGTGTGTGTCTTGACTTAGGAAGTAAATTCTTCCTTTAAATACAGTATGAATAACTATCAACATGTTTTACAACATTTTCTGCCATCTTTCTTTTGGGATCTGCTATTTAGTAGGCTACGCAGTGAAGACAATATGGCAATTTTGGTTGCAACTACAGCTCAGTTCTGATATGTTAGAATAGAAGTCACCAGGATATGTGTTCAGCCTTTACACTGAAATGTTTGCATGATTGTAATGCTTTCTACCTCTGAGACGTTAATCTTCTGGAAGGAGACAGGCATCACTTGGTTCCAGGTGATCTTGAGGACCCAGGTAGGCGTAAAAGCAGGCTTACCTCTCTGCACTTCAAACTTTGTCACCTCATCTGTCGTACGATTAAATACTATCTGGGAGTACACATCTAATATATCCAGGTTATGGTATTCCTGGAAGATAAAAAAAAGAAGAATCATATACAGGACAGGTTGCAGCATAAATCTGTTCTATGACCTCATCTTTGGTTTTACCTCATTCTTTCTATTGAAGTGCAATGTGAACCTTAACCTCTGATGGCATCTAACCTTATAGAGCAGTTGTCCGTCCCCGATGGTGAGGTCAGCGTCATCCCAGAAAACTGCCAACAGAGCCCCACTCACGTTGCCAGGGAAACCATTGGCTAAAGGAGCAGGGAACAGGTACTGCTCATTCTCAGCAGCAGACTGAAACTGGACAAGGCCGTTGTCGGAAAACTGCGAAAGGAAAAGGAGAGACGATATTAGACAAACATCAAAAAGATGCTATTTTAACCTTGAGCAAGGCATGTCAGCCTCATAAGGATAAAATATTCTATAATTCCATCTACACATGTACTGTAACTGTAGTAAGTCATATGTAAGTAGTAGCATCGTCTCATAAAAAATTTACCTCCTTCTGTCAAGGAGGTAAATTTTTAATTCCTGCATGCAGAATTAATGTTAAAAATAATAATATTAATACTACTACTACTACTACTACTACTACTACTACTAATAATAATAATAATAATAATAATAATAATAATAACAATAATACACTATATGAACTATTATATATTTTTTTTTTGTTTTGTAGGTAATTCTGTTTAGACTCACAAAAACCCTGTCGTACAATTTCCCCTTAAAAGGGAAACCCATTGGTGGTGTGATATACAGTGAATTTCCATCTTCTGACTCCATCTTTACTTCCTTATCACCAACCTCTGCTCCAAAGGGGTACAGGGTGCTCTCTGATGAGGAAGCAGAGACAGTCAATAATAATTATTCATATGAAATAACAATTTCATATTGACTATAATGTATTCAAGGCATGCTTTCAAATGGTAAATATAAATTGAAGTAAAATTATTCTGCTGAATATTTGGGCCACCCAGGTTCATATTGGACCAGACCAGACATGTTTGCCAAAAAAAAAACATCTGAAATGTCTCTATTCTCCTTGTTAAAATCTTGTCCTTCCAATTTTGTTCCTCCAATATTTTGATTACATTTACCAGATTTACTTCATCCCCAAGGGCTGTTTTAGCTCATGTGATGGTTTTGTTTTTTTGGGTGGGTGGGACACAAGATATTCACCTGACAAAAATGACATGGCATTACAAAATTTTAACATTTAACAAATCATAGAAAATATAAAAACTAATTAATCAAAAGGTAAACACAGACATTAATGTATGATTATTAAGACAGGTATTAATAGCCAACCGTTTTGAGCCCTAATTCTGCACATTGCACTGTTTTGAGGACAGGAACAGCTGTAAGACCCTAGCAAGTTTGTACAGGATGTTTGCCCAGGGCAGGCTGTAGCTGACACACACTCATTGAAGTCCATACATCCCTCTTGTCCCCAACCATTTTCTTTGGTGGCATTCCAGCCACGATTGCATGAGCATCTAAAACCTCCTACATGGTTGGAGCATGTAGCAGCAGAGTGACACTGCCCATTAGCCTGTTGGCACTCATTAAAGTCTACGCACAGCCGACCAATACTCATGAACCCGGGCATACACACACATACAAATGACCCTGGGGTGTTGAGGCAACGAGCGTGAGGGTGGCACGGTTTGGTCAGGGCAACGCACTCATCAACATCTTCGCACCAGTAGCCATTTCCAGCGAAGCCCATAGGGCAATGGCACGAAAAGGAGCCAGGGGTGTTCCAGCACCGTGCCAAGGGCTGGCATGGTGAATTCCCACATTCATTGGTGTCAACACATGCCTGTTTCCCTTCATGATACCCCAGCGGACAAGAGCAGTTGTACGCCCCTGGCAAGTTGGTGCACACCTGGTCCAAGCGACAGGAGGTTTTGTCTCTGCATTCATCAATATCCTCACAGCCTATTCCAATGGGTGTGTAGCCAGGAGAGCACAGACAGAAGAAGGATCCTGCTGTGTTGTTACATAATGAGTGCTCAGGGCATGGGGTGCCATTTGGGTCATCACACTCATCCACATCCTGACACTCAGAACCATTCAGAATAAACCCCTCATTGCAAGGGCAACTATAAGACCCGGGAACATTGACACATGTAGAATATGGCTGACAAACTGAAGAGTTGAGGGAGTCTGAGCATTCATCTACATCCACACACTCCATCTCTGTCCCGTTACTCCAGAATCCTTTGACGCATTCACAGTAATACGAGCCAACAGCATTCATACATGTCCCATGAATGCATAGCTCCCTGAGCTCCAGGTCACTGCATTCATCGATGTCTACGCACAAGTCATACAAACTGGTAAATCCAGCATCACAAGGACACAAGTAGCTCCCATTGGTATTGATGCAGGTGCTATTCTCGGGGCAGCTGGAGTTGTCTAGGCACTCGTTTATATCCTCGCAGTCAGTGTTGTTGCCTTGGTAACCTTCCATGCACTCACAGTCAAAAGACCCGACTGTGTTTAAACAGCTGGAGAAATTAGGGCACTGGATGAGGCCAAGGGAGCACTCATTTATGTCCAGACACAGGGAGCCGTTGACTAAGAATCCTGTGTTACAGCTACATTCATAGCTCCCCTCTATGTTAGTGCAAGTACTGTTGTCAGGACAGCTGAAGTTCCCTGTCACACATTCATCCATGTCCTGACAGTGTGTCCCATTGTCTTGAAACCCTTCCCAGCAGTTACACATGTAGGAACCATTAGTGTTAAAGCAGTAGGAGAATGCAGGACAGACTTCATCTTCTGATTGGTCACATTCATCCACATCCTGGCAATCAGTGCCATTTCCTTCGTAACCATCTTTGCATCGACAGAAGAAAGAACCCTGATATGAGTGGCACTCAGCGAAGGGGTGGCAGACTCTACTAGCATTCAGGCAGGCGTCTTCACTCACGCATGTGCTCTGGTCATACACAAGGTCTAATGTGCACGAACAAGTGTAGGAACCAGGGGTGTTGCTGCATGTCATGTTCCTGCTACAGGTTGTGGTCAGCTCACATTCATCCACATCCTCACAAGCAAAGCCGTCACCCTGGTAGCCATCCTGGCACTGGCACATGTAGGACCCATGTTTGTTGAGGCACATAGCCTGGGTGCTGCAGTTGTGTGGAAGGGTGGAGTTGTGCTCGCATTCATCCACATCCTGACAGTCAAAGCCATTGCCCTCCATGCCAATTGGGCAGTCACAGTAGAAAGATCCAGGTGTGTTAGTGCAGCTGGCAACTGGATGGCATCCTCCATTTTTGACTTGGCACTCATCAAAGTCTATAATTTATCCAAAATGGGACAGTGTCAGGGAAACAGACCTAAATGGTACTAAAAAATCTCAAAAGTGACACCACTTATTGGGGCAAACAACAACCGGTACTATAGATGTTAACAATGATTTTAAACTTACCAGAGCAGTTCTTCCCGTCACCAGTGAAGCCACTGAAACAGAAGCAAAGGTGGCTGCCCATTGTGTTAACACACTGGGCAAACTGGCTGCACTCCTGCTGCCCTGTCTCACACTCATTCACATCTAGAAAGGTGATAAATGGGGAGAGGGGTGGAGAAGGGAGGGGAGAGGGTGATATTTAGGATTAACAATATTTAATCATTAGAGGACAATCAGGTTTAATGAAATTTGACAGGTGAACTGAAAGGGAAAAGATGTACCATTGTTATTTGGGTAATGTCATGTAAAGCTGAAATATGTGGAAACTCATCTGTCTTAGCCAGAGTCAGAAGGAGTGGGTGGTGTGTCACTCCCTTTCCCAGAATGAAAATCATCTCCCACAGCAGCTTTCCTCAGAAACCAAATTCCTCCTTGCTATTATCCCATTACTGACATTGTATGTTTATTTCCTTAAGCTCTCCTTTATGAGCAAAACTGATGATACTACAATGAATACTAACTGTTTAGTATGTGGATGGTCTGTTTGCAGACATAGAAGCTTGTGCAGTTTAGTCTCTAACATTATTTCTAAAAAATTTCTAAAAAACAACCCAGAATAAATCCTTGAATGATTCATTGAAGATGTGCTTTTGGACATTACATTTTTATTAAAAAGGAATAAAAGACGTGTCTTTTACCAGCACACTTTGTTCCATTGAGAGTGTAGCCTTGTCTGCAGATGCAGGAAAATGATCCTGGGATATTCATACACTGTGTTTCACTTTCAGGGCAAATGTTTTCCTTCTGGCACTCATCTATGTCAGAACAAGTCAGACCATCACCCATGTAACCCAGGTCACAAACACACTGGTATCTAGCAGGTGAACGGTGGCACAGGCCATTACTGTGGCAGGCAGGGTCACACAATGAACTGGGTGGCACACAGGTGTCATTGAAGGCCACTGTACCATTTAAACATGAGCAGACATAAGCACCGGGAGAGTTGATACATTTTGAGAAGGCTGGGCATTTGGGATCAGAGAGGGTGCACTCGTCCACATCCTCACACACGAAGCCATCACCTTTGAAACCCTGTTCACATGAGCAGTTGAAGTCCCCTATTGTGTTAGTACACTTTGCCCGTGTGTGGCAGATACCTGCTGCTAAACACTCATCTATATCCTTACAATGGGTGCCATTTCCTACAAAACCTAGTTTACAGGTGCAAGTATAGGACCCTATGGTGTTGAGACATGTGGCGTTTACATGACAAGGCTTGTCTTTACACTCGTCTATATCAACACAGTCCATGTTGCTTGCAGGGCGATAGTAACCAACCTGGCACCAGCACTCATATGACCCATCTGTGTTCTTGCATTCTTGATTCACTCCACAAGGGTTATTCATTTCTTTACACTCATTTATATCCTGGCAAAGAGTCTGGTTAACCAAGTTAAACCCTGGAAGGCACAGGCAAGAGAAGGAACCCTGGTTGTTGACACATGTAGCCTTGTTTCTGCAGCCTCCATTATCTACCAGACACTCGTTCACATCATTGCACTGGAGTACCCCATCTCCAGAATAACCCCCACGACAAGTGCAGTTGTAGGATCCAGGAAGGTTGGTGCAAAGGGCATTGGAGTGGCACTGCTTAGGCTGAGAGCATTCATCCACATCCATGCAGATAAAGCCGTCTCCCCTGAACCCTACTGCACACTGACAAGAGAAAGAGCCAGGTGAATTTTTGCAGGCTGCAGAGGGGCTACAGAGGCCTGCCATACACTCATCAATATCATTGCACTTGGAGTTATTGAAGATGAATCCGGTGCCACAGTCGCAGCGATAGGACCCGGCAGTGTTAACACAGGTAGTGGTAGAGGGGCAGATATTGGGTGTTGCGCACTCATCAATGTCTTCACACCGTCGTCCATCTCCTGCAAAACCTCCCAGACAGGAACACTCGTAACTTCCCAACCTGTTGATACAAAGAGCCTTGGGGTCGCATGGATTTTTTTCACACTCATTTATGTCTGCACATGTGAATCCATTTCCTACAAAACCGCTTTTGCATGTACACCTGTAAGACCCCAGGGTGTTAACACAGTCTGCATATGGGCTGCAGATCTTGCTTGCACATTCGTCGATGTCCACACAGCTCTGACTGTTACTTTCATAGCCACTGTTGCACATGCACTGGTAGGTGCCCGGCAGATTTTTACAGCCTTTGTAGCCAAGAGAGGAAGAACAAACATAAGGAGTATCTGAACATTCATCTATGTCAAGGCACAAGTAATTTCCATTCCCCTTATAGCCGACATTACAGGTACACACATAGGAGCCAGGGTTGTTGAAGCAGGTGGCGTTCCAATGGCAGATCCTTTGGTTAGTGCATTCATTAACATCAGTACACTCAAACCCATTGCCAGTGAAGCCAGTTTTACACTGGCACAGTCGCCCTCCATCAGTGTTGGTACAGACGGCATTTGCGTGGCAACCTCCATTTCCATTTTGGCACTCATCAATATCCTGGCAAGTAGTGCCATCTCCAGAGTATCCACTGAGGCAGACACAGCTGTAGCTGCCCGGGGTATTGCTGCAGCTGGCCTTTGAGTGACACTTATGTAGACCAGTTACACACTCATCAATGTCGCTGCACAGCACACCATCGCCCTGGTAGCCCAAGCGGCATGCACAGGTGAAGCTGTTTTTCACCTGCAGGCACTCAGCCTGAGGGTGGCACTTCATGCCCACTGCCTCGCAGTCCCTCGGGTCAACAGCTGCAAGGAATGAGGGTGAGAGAAAACAGGTTGAAAAATATATAATCAGCTGATTATTCAGCTCTCAATTTTATAAATATGTCTACAGAGCATATTTATCTACTTGGGTAAAACAGTATGTTACCTGCAGTGCAGTATTCCAGCATTGCAAATAAACTGATCAGCCACAGGAGTTCAAACCTGTGAGAGCAAAGTGACAAGTATACCATGAGAATTTGCCAACACCCCTTTGGAGTAATACACCTCTCTGTTTTTCAGAGATACTTTCAATTACTGAAACTAAGTACAACAGAGATATGAATGTACAAGTAAGAAAACAAAATCTGTGTAGAGGTGAGGACAAGTTTCATTCACTTTGTGGTTACTGTAGCACATATTCAAAGAACAAGATGCTGTGGCTTCAGTTCTGAGGTTTATGTAGCCATGGATCACACAAAGTCTGAAATGTCATTCAGTTTTGTTCTTGAAACAGAGTGTGTGTTACCTTTCTTAATGCACATTGTGCTAACTACTTCCATCCAGTTCACCAGAGAAGTGTCAGGTGTCTTTTCTTACAGTAAGTGTAACAAAGATAAAACTATTGTTGTGTCCTGAACATTTACAGTAATTCCGCTCTTGGTTAGCTAACCACCATTCAATCACCACTGATTCTTTACAGATAATGTTTGGTAATATTTTTTGGGGCATGTTTGCCTTCATCTAATAGTAGGAGTAAAGAGACAGACAGGAAACATGGGACACAAGACATACAGCAAAGGTCTCCAGCTGGACTGGAACAAAGGCCGCTTGGGTTATGTGGCCTGCTCTGTAACCATGTGTTACAGGTTTAAATTTAAGTTTGTTTAAGTTTAAATAATATATTTTCAAATGTTTAGGTCCATTCAAAATGAGTGCGCTTTGTGTCCAAAAGGTAATTATTTACTTCTGCACATACTAGATACTACAGTGCCACCAATAATCACAACAACAAAAAGTAGCACTGCAATACACAAAAATGATTACTTATTTAAATATTAAAGTCAGGTTTTTACCTAATAATAAATATGACAGTTTTACTAACTTTTAATTGCTAGTTGTATCAAAACAAAGCAGGTATGCCTGAATGTCTCGCACAATTACACCTGCTGTCAAGGTGCAAGGATGAGGGAAAGCAAACTGAGAAGCTCAAACCTCTAGCAATACTTGCAGACTGAGCAACCATTATCAATTAACAATTATCAAACTATTGTTAGACCAACATGCTTCAGTATGTGGTCTTCACCAAGGTTGTTAGAGGTTGTTATGAGTTTCTCTCTAAAACACCATAAAGCTACTTTCATTTCCAGGTCAGCTTTGTTGCTAATAAGCAGAATACACGTATGTGGCAAATTATTCAATAAATCTCAGAAATAAATAATTTTCAGGACCTTTTTAGGTAAAGTGACCACAACTTTGTCATTGAGTAAAATCAGAGGCTTTGCATCTGCAAACTTCTAATAACTTACATAAATTAAGTTGACAATATGTAGTTCTTAGTTCACTCTTTGGAATACACAGTATATTTCACTGAAAATGATCTAGTTGTTTAAAATGGTCATTCTGAGTCTATACTAAGTCATGAGTATATCTAAAGTAATTTATCAAGTACTCCGCACACTCAAGTGTAAGTGTACCACACTAAATAAGCATTTGGTGGTACAGAAAACATTCCCTATAGTCCACTTTGCTATTTAAAGCAATCACTTGCTGCTTTTGACTAATCAAAACTTACAGTACAAGGTACAATGTTATCAGTGAAAATCATTATAATAGTTATTTCATTTTTCAGCCCTTCTTTGTAAGATTATGAAGACTTTCCATATACTCCCTACTACTACAGTTTCCTTGAGAAAGACTGAAATTTAGTTGTATTCAAGGTTTGGGGTTAACTGGTAACTGAGAGGTGTGTTAAATGATGACGTTTAATGATGTTAAATGACACTGGAATATCTGCAAGGTCAGTTTGAATAAAACAATGTTTTAAACCAATCCCTCTCTTGTTTTCTATTTTATTTTCTATACAGTATAAGAATCAATTATTCTTTGCATATTGTATGTGCAGAATCCTATCTTAACAAAGTAGTTCAGGCATTTTTGGAAACAAGTTAAATAAATAGAAAGCCTGTAAGTGTTTATCTTAGCTTGAGAGAAGCTTGAGAATCTAACCCAAGGAAGCAAATAGTAACTCAATTAAACAGATTAATAAGATATATATAGAGAGATAGTCTCTTATAAAACATAAATGTTGTGTGTTCCTCTAACATCATTTTAGATTAAGAAGTGAATAATAACATGAAGCAAACCTTTTAAAGAATAATCTTAATCTGGTGAATGAACTCAATGAAGACATAGATAGATAGGAGAAGTTTTTCATCTATTGATATCTATCTAGCAATTAATGAGACATTTTGTTCAAATGTCTTTAAGCTTTAATCCTACAAAAATTACATAAATGCAAATATCATGAAATATAATTTGGGGTCAGAGTCACCTATGGTAACTTCCCAAATGAATGATAACTGTGAATGCGCATCAACCAAAAGAAGAAGAACAGTAAAAATGTAGAAAGGCACAGGAAGAAATTACAGAGTAATGTCACAGAGATTTTCACTTACCTCATATTTCCCTGTCACCTGGTGGACTTTGTGTCTTTTGTGGGGGAACAAAGTGGGGTCTCCCCTCTTCTGGATCTTTCTGCCTCTCTCTGTCTTTTTCTGCAGAGTTGTCAAACAAAGTTGTCTTCGCCTAGAACTTGGGAACAATGGGACATCTTAAACCTCTGGGAACGGGAACACCCATATTCCCCTGCTTATGTGTCACTTCTCACACAATAAGTTGACCAGTTTCCCAAGGCTGTTATTTGCCTGCTTCACCATACAAAAGAAGACAGGTCACAAAATGACTTTCATGCACCTGTGTGCCTTTTAGTGACATTTATTCTTCTGTGTTAGTCCTTGATATCAGTTTGCATCTAATATGTGGATCACACTACAATCAGCAATGACGCCAGTTTAATCAAACAATTTAAACCACTTTTTTCCGGAGCTGCCACACTGTTAAAACGCATATGGTTCTGGTTTAATTGATATTTTGTAATACAGCTTGGTATTATTGCATCATTTTATCCTATTAATGTGAACTGAATGGAGTATGTTCTTTTCAACAACTGTATTTACTGTATTGTCTTATGTCTTATTGTCTTTTGTGGCAAATCCCATCCAGAAGATATGGATTAACAAAAAAACATGTAAAAAAACCCATGACAATATATAAAATGTCTAAATATTTATAATCATTCCAAAGTGACTCTTAAGATTTCATTAGATCCGTGAATCTTTTCAAAATGTAGACTGTAATGGCCCTGTGTGCAGTATATGACATACACAGTAATAAATCCATGGCAGTAGCCACTAAAGAGATATGGCAGCCAGAGATACTAAGTAGGTTTATGAGCTTCGTCCACAGGTGGGAAAAGTCTGCCCTTTTTATGACATGTTGCTGTGATTTACGTATCTAATCACTTGGGCCTGTACAGTTGTTTATCTTTGTTACACTTGTTATTTAACTCATAAGGCCCTCTGTGCATTATATTGGTTTCACTCTGTGGTGTCGATGTTCAGAGAGGAGGTGATCATAAAAGCACCCACAAGAGCCTTCTCTATGTTACGCTCTCCCCAACCGATCGGGGCAGATGGCCGCCCATCCTGAGCCTGGTTCTCCTGGAGGTTTATTCCTTTTATTTTTAAATAGAGCTACATGCTACAATGGTTTTGTTGATAACAGCAGCCAAGTGCAGTGACCTTTAAGAATATTTAGTGATTCACACTGCCAGAGCACATGTCATTTTTATATTTTTTGTTTGTGTATGAAATTAAACAAATAAGATATAAAGTTGCTCAGAAGCCTTAGATGTATTTTGGACAAAAGCCAGGTTGGCTGTTTCCTGTGCTTTCAGTCTTTAAACTAAAAGCCTCTTCTTCAGTTCCGTACTAAACGTGCACACATGACTAATTCTTGGTAAGAAAGCAAAACACTAAAACTATTGCTTTAAAATTTGGTCAGAATAGATTTTGCAAGATGGCTACCGGGAAATACACATATCTTTAAATATCAGATAATTATTTACTGTAATTAGCACCACTGAATTTTTTGGACCTGGAAAGACAATTTAGCCTCCAGAAATGTGATTCCAAGCCAGTATAGCGGGGGCAGATCTGCAGGGTAGAAAGGGAGGGCAGCTGCCCACCCCCACCCCCCCATTTATAACAAATGTAGTGACAACTAAGGTGGTCAAAATTTTTATCCCCCATGTGATTTTTTTTTACTTTCAAAACACAGCTGACCAATCAACTTTTAAAGCCCACCTGAGGAATCAGTCAGCATTGACCTTTACTTAAGGGACTCCAGTGAACAGGGCTAGTGACACTTGATTGAGAGGGACTACTTATAAATTCATAGTAAGAAGTAATTTCATCAAGGCAAAATGTAATAAAAAGCAGTTTGGAAGTGAGTTGTATGTTGCATCATCGAAAAGCACAAGAAGACAAATTCTGTTATAAACAAACCTGGGTGTGGTCAAAACAGTCAGAGATCAAGAACCCTTGGATCTCTGCCAAGATGATTGTTGGTGAACTGGCCTCTTCTGGACTCGATGCTCACAGCAGCACATCTGATTATTCTAAACTTGAAGCGTTTGGGCACATGGATGCTGCTTCAACCCTTCCCACAGTTAAACCTGGTGGTGGGAGCATAATGCTGTTGGGCATAATGAACCTTGTTGGGGTGTATGGGATCATGAAGAAAATAGATTATGTTGGGTCTTCCAGCAGCATATGTCCAAATTGGTCCAAAACTATTGAAGTACACCAAAATCAAGGTCCTGGTGTGGCACTCTCAGAGCCTAGATCTCAATCCTAGTGTGAATCTGTAACTGGAGCTCAAGGTTAATGTCCATGCTTGAAAACCACACACTTTGGATGAGCTGGAACAATACAATTTCCCATAGAAGAATGAGCTAAGATCCCTCAAGAGACCTGTGCAAACCTAGTTAGGAACCACCATAAGAGGTTTTTGTCAGCTATGGTTCAGAAAGGTTAAACTATTGACTATTCATTGTCAGAGGGCTAATAATTTTACCCTTGTCATTTTTGACAAGGGTAATGAGTATTAGCATGAAGTGTATGTTTTATGTGAATTTGGGACATAGCAAATTCTTAACCACAGGTGTCACTGGAGTGACATCGTATGGTATAGGCACATACAGTATGTGCAAACAGACAGACACACACACTGGCAGAGATAGATATGACACTGTAGGAGGTGTGGTGAGGTATGCAGACCAAAAAACAAGACACAATTGCTTCACACCTTGTGAATGCTTACCTGGAATAATTGTGGAAGCCAACATCTTAGAACTCAAAATGAAAACACAAATTTGAGACTAAAAGATTGTGATTTGCACATTAAATACAGGTTCATGAGGTAAAGTACTTGCTTAGGGAAAGAAGATTGATTGGTGGGGGTGGCTCATGGGACCTGGCCCTTTTCCCGAATTCATTCAAGTAACACAAATGCTCTGGGGCCATTTTTCCTTTTCCTAAAATGTAATGAAACTCAGTTTTATTTATATAGCATCAAATCACAACAAAAATCATCTCAAGGCACTTTACACAGTAAGGTCAATAGCTTTCAGAATTATGTTGAAAACCCAACAAATCCACAGGTGACAGTGGAGGAGTAAAACGATTCCCTTTATAGTCTCATATTCACAACTGTGTGAATGTGAAACTCACTGTTTACAAAGTCTAACAGGAAGATATTTCTGTTGTATTCATATATGTAATAGCTCTCAGGACAGGACTCAAAGAATAGAGGTGTTTCTTAATATTCTCTCTGGTGTCTTAAGTGACAAACAACATTTCTCTAAATTGGTATGTTTTAAAATGACATACAGTAGATAGGGGTTGCACATTCACGGCGAAACTTAAAAACAGTAACAAATGAAAAACCCTACATCGACTAACTTACACTACATTACTGAATATTGAGACTAATAAATTGTGAGTGAAAATAATGATTATTGATCGACGTCAACTAATGTATAAAGAAACTAAAGAAACTGCTGGTGATAGGATTTCTCACACAGATACTGTCTGTGAGACCTGAGGCTGTGACTCAGTCCTGTCATCCAGCAGAGTGTGACTCACGATACCTGAAATGTTTTCCCAACCTCTGGTTTCTGTCATGTTAGATTATCTGCTGGAACAGGTGATGATATCATTACGTCACAGTGTTTATCAGTTTTTCAATAAACAAAAACACGGTTACACTTATTTCTTAAAACACGATGCATTTTAAAAACACACTCAGATATGTATGAGGAATAACAACACACAACTTTGGACTGAACTAAATAGTTCAAATGCATGAAACATTTTCACTGTTGATGTCTTAAGGATTGTGTCAATAGGCTGCCTAGACCAAAGTGCAAAAATATGCAACAAAGAATATATATTATAATATAATATATCATATTACAATATAATATACCATGTATTCTAAATAGAACACATTTAAATACATAAATACATTTACATTTACGTACAGTAAGTATTGCATAGGCATATTAAATGGTACAATAAAAACATATGACATTTCCGCAAAAAATGTTAGCATTTTACAGAAACATGATAAAGATTCTTTAAATATAATGTTGGATGAACACAGTCTGCAGAACAAGAAAACTAGCTAAACTATACTGTACTTGCCAAAAAGATAAATACAGACATTTTCTGTCATATGAAAACATCATAGTAACATCATTAGTAAATTAACATATCAACAGAGAGCGAAAGAGAGAACGAGCGCGCATGACTAAATATGGTCATACCGGAGAAAAGGTGCGTTTCCCACCTGCCGCCCCTCCCCCTGTGATCTGCTATGCAAATCGGAGTGACGTCACGAGCACCTAGTCTTATAAATGTACATCATAACAGCTCAGTGTCAGTTCAACAGGAAGCTGAAAAAAGAGGATTGTCGCAGCTGTTACGTGCACACAGGAACTTAACATTTGGTGGAACTCGTGCTGGTTGGCTGGAGTGTGCGCGCGCTCTCTCTGTGTGAGTTTCTCATCAAACAGGTTGGACCAGGACACACCTGCACGAAGAGAGAGGAGGGGACAAAAAAAAGCCTGTGCGCTTCCACTGCGTTCTTTACTCCATTTTGAACCTCTGTGGACGACAGACTGAGAGAACAACAAAGAAGGCGACACTTGTTAATTTTTGTTTTTAGGTTTTGTTAGTTTCATCATGAAGATTTGGATTGCTGTATTTGTCGCTGCCTTCGTGGCGGGAGCCGCAGCTCAAGAATGTAAGTTTTTTTTCTTCTTCTTTTTCAACTTTATTATTAGACCGAAAGCAGTTTAGTGTTAATCAAAATGAGAATCTACAGTGTCATTCCAAGAGGGTTTCATTGTCCAATAACTAACACTATGAAAGGGCAATACGTCAAATAAGGTTTCCTAACCACCTTTCTTTCGGTTTAATATTTATCTTATGAAGCGACGTTACGGTGGAAAAGTGAGGTTAAAATCTGTTTGGTGGTCAAACGCAGGTAGTTTAGTTGGTGAGTGGGGGTTGGGAGAGTGTTTCCGCCCTTTGGGGACTTGAGTGTTTGGAGAAACCAACGCCCAGGTGTTAGGTAAACCTGCCTTTCTACCTGCTGTACTTGGCCCTCTGTTGTTTTTTTTTTTTTTTTATGGGGCTGTTTAACATTCACTACAATAAATCTGAAAGTGCTGTATAAGCCTGCCACACACTAAACATAACGTTATAGTGCTTCTGAATATGTTTTAATTAATTGTGTTTCAGTGTGAATGACAGATTGTGTTCTTTCTTACACAGGTACACAATGTGCTACTATGAAGTGGGCCATCTGCGATGGACCTCCATGTGTGTGTAAACTTCAGCTCTCTGAGAACATGTCACAACTGGTGGACTGCAACAATTGTAAGTAAAAGACACAGCAGATGGATTTAATTTTTGCATCCTTCCTGTTGTGGGTTGTTTTGTTGTTGCCTCTTCCTGATGTACCTTTTTTGTCTTCCTGTTCCACCTTCAGTGATCTCTAAGTGCTACTTGATGAAGGCTGAGATGTACAGAGCTAGAACAGGCCAGAGCACTCGCTCAGTAGGAGGAAAGCCTGTCGAGTCTGCTTTTGCGGACAACGATGGCATCTACGACCCAATCTGTGAGAACGACGGCAAATTCAAGGCCAAGCAGTGTAACAACACAGACCAGTGCTGGTGTGTCAACAGTGCTGGAGTTCGTCGTACTGACAAAGGAGACGTAAACCTCAAGTGTGACAAGCTGGTGGAGACCTAGTACGTAATTGCAAAGTCTCTGTATTTGGAAGAATTATTTAAATGTTCAGCATTAAAATGGTTTTGTCTCTTTCTTTTTTCCAGCTGGATCCGTCTTCAGCTGACACACAAAAAAACGGCAAATCCAGTGAATGCTAAGAATTTGAATGTGTAAGTACATAAAACCACATCATTCAAAAATAAAAGACAGCAGGATTGTGTTTAGATCAGATTTTTTATAATTGTACTTTCTTGTCTCAAAACAGAACCATTTCAAACGCCATTAATGCTCGTTACAAGAACTTTGACCCGAGCTTGGTGAAAGGTGTTCAGGTGAGTGACAAATTAGTGAATTGTGGAAGAGTGTGTTTGCGTTTTCAGATATATATTTTTTTTTTTTTACACCACTAACCTTTATGAAATTCCACAGTATGACCCTGATGCTCGGATGATAGTGGTGGATGTGGAAAAGCCAAAGGGAAATCGCAACATTGACCTGCCAGGAATGGCCTACTACATGGAGAAAGATGTACGTTGAATTTATTCTTAAATGATGCACTGTTTGTTTCTTACGCTTTAAAGGCCAATTGACTGACCCCGTCTGTTTCCCATCATCTCCTTTTCCCCTGCAGGTGAAGGTGCTGCCTCTGTTTCAAGAACAGAAAAGTTTTACAGTTGATGCGAACGGCCAGGACCTGCAGATGGAGACCATCCTGGTGTACTACGTCGACGAGGAGCCCCCAACCTTCACCATGAAGAGCCTGTCTGGTGGGATCATTGCTGTCATCGTTGTGGTGGTGTTGGCTGTGGTTATTGGCCTGCTGGCTCTGGTGAGTGCACTCCTCGACATAAATGTCATTAAATGAGGCACAGCAGAGGTTTTTTTTTTATTCCCCTTTGAGGTGTCAGTTTGAATCCTAATTTTCTTTTTGTGTTTGTAGTTCTTCACCAGGAAGCGACTGAGTAAGAAGTACAACAAAGCTCAGGTGAGTTGAACTGTAGTGTCACTCAGTCTGTGTAAAGGTTACCTTTGGGTTATAATTGCATAGAATTAACAGCCTTTTTTTGTTCTCTTTATAATTCAGCAAAGAGAGCTGGATCCCATGTAAACTCATCATCACTGCAGGAGTCTGAAGACTTAGCTTTGTACATCAACTCTGGAAGAACTTTTTTGTCTGTGTGTAGTGGGAAGGCGCCATTTTACCTGAGCAATGCAGATTGTAAAGGAACAATCTGTGTTTTTGTTTTTTTCTGTTGGCACTACTGGTACCATCTTTATTTATGAATTGTGTAAAGTCTTCATCCAGATCTACATGCCATAAATAACTGCTTTTTAAATGGTGCATTTTTAATGCTTAGAACTTGTTTAATGGTTATAAATTCCACATTATAGATTGTACAGTGTCTTTCTTACTAATGTCTGCGTTTGATTGTTTTTAATAAAATGTTCTAAAAGACCTAAACAGATTCAGGTGCAGGATTTTTTTTTTCTGTTATGACGGTTTGTCTGCAGACTTTTTGTCATAGTGGAAGTGTGGGGTGGGGCAGCAGAAGCCTGTTTACATGTTGTATTTAGTCTGAATATGATCAAAATCACCAGCTGTTCACCTCCTTTCAGAACTCAAACCTGGTACATAAACACTTTTCTTTGCTAATGGTAGACTGTGTTCAGGGACCAGTCTGATAGAGGTTCCTTACACTCAGGTGAGTTGTGGGAAGGGTGTGGCAGCCATGTTTTGAATGTGTCACTGTGCTGGTATTGTTTGAAGGAACATTTAATCCCTGCTCTTCTCGGGTCACTTTTCATTGTATGAAAAACACCTGTGTATCGGTGTGAATAAAAGTAATGAAAACAAGAACCATGTAAGAAAAGATGAGACTGAAGAATACGAGTGCATTTCATGTGCTGGTGATACTACTTGCTGTATGACACCTGTTAGCAAGGTGGGAGGTGGTTGATCAATTCTGGTTCGTCTTTTTGAAATCGTCATCATGCTCAACCTGTCCGACAGGTTCTGTATCGACTCATAAATGACTGCATGCAGTGTGTACACAACAAATACTGGGAGAGGCTCGAGTTTGAATGGGCCTGAAGCAACACTGCAGGAGCACTTGATTCTTCAGTGTGGTTTCCTCTGCACTTATGACAGGACAAGGTGTCTTAGATCTGTGCATCAATTACTTTTAACTATTCCTTCTTTAAGACTAGTAAGAAATGGTGCTTGTTTTTGCTGTAGCAGCCCTGAAGCTTTGGAACAGTCTTCCTATCTCAATCAAACACTCATCTTCTATAATTATTTTTAAGGCTAAATTAAAACCTCATTTATTCTCTAAAGCCCTTGGGTGTTCTTAAGTGTTATTATTAATAACATTTTTTTTAATTAAATTTGATGTTAATTTTTGTCTTTTCTACTGTTTATATATTTTTTTTATTTAATGTTATTTGTCTATATATATTATGTTTTGTTGTTTTTATGTTATTACTGAAGCTTTTGTCAATTGTTCAATACTTTAGTCAACGTTGGTTGTTTTTAAATGTGCTATGCAAATAAAGTTGATTTGATTTGATCCGATAAAATGGACACAGGTGGGTTGAGCTCTAGGTGAACTAGGAGAACTACGTGAAACTGGAGGCTAAATAAAATTCCTTGCGTGTCCTGTCACGACATGATCAGTGTTTTGTGCTTAGTGTGCTTGTGCTGTCCCCAAAGGCAGACCCAGTTTAATGAAGTCACAACACACTGAAAAGAATGGCTGAGAACAGCCTCATACTGGCAATTAATGTGGTCCATGTGACCTTTATTTTGAAAGTACACCTCAGTGGTACATTTGGTAAACATGAATATGGATTTCCTCTTTTACTCTTCTCTATTCATGAAAAGCCAGCAGAGTATCATCTGCAAATAAACAATTGTCTATAGTATCTCAGTTCCTTTTTGCCTCACCCAGTTTCTCTCCCCCACGAGCCCTCCCTCTGTCTCCATAGCAACACAGGGACAAAAACGCTTCTCTAACTAGTTCAGCCAGGTTAGGTATCATATAGCCTCCCTCCCCCCCTCCTCCTCTCTTCTTCCCTCCCCCCTCTCTTTCCTGTGAAACACTGCAGGAATGAAGGGTGTGTCAGTTACCTGTTGCAGGTATCAGCATGTCAGTTAACGTCTTTCGTATCGCTGAAGCCGGAAGAAGTTGAGAAACTGAAGTAGGAAAAAATGAGTGAATGTTATGGTTTCTGTGGACTTTTACTGGGAATAAAGTGACGAGAACTCACTCAGCAGCTTGCTTGGCTGTAGTTAGGTTTATTCACTACCTTACAATAATTAGATGATTTAAATACTTTATGTTAAGTGTGACAAATAAATATAACACCTGACAACTCTCAGCGTGTACAGGTGTGACATAATCCCAGAAGGGGGAAATTGTTTTTTTTAAGTATCTTGCATGAAGAAATGTTCTGTTTTTCCAGTTACTTTATTAAAATACTGTTGTCTGTGCCACACCAGGTTAACAAACAGAACAGGGAACATCCTATTTCCTTCACCACCACATGTTTTGATACATTACCTACAGCTATTCTCTCAGCATTTGTCACATCCTCTTAACCACCTTCCTCTAAACGGACACACTGTACATAAATGCAGATTTGATCTCACTTCTCACTGCGCTCCTACATCATGTCTTGGTATCGTGCTGATTTTAGGTCATTCATTCTACCAGAGAGGCTCGTAGTATTTGTACGTGATTAAAGTTTTACAGCTCTCCTGGCTGTTCAGTAACTAAGAGCACACTGCTTTCCTCTCATGAGTGACAGTCTATCACGTCTGTTACATTGAAAAAGGACACATACTGAAGAGCACTTCCATTTTCTTTGGTTTATACTATTGTTGTACTGTGTCTTCTGCTGCAGTCTGGTTACCTGTTATTGCATCACAATTTCATCATATTGTTCAGTATCCTTCATTATTATTCCAACAAAATCTAACACCGGAAGCATTTTAATTCCTGGTAGGGTTATTGTGCTCTGTAACCATACAAAAATACCACACAGCACAGGATAACAAGACATTTCAGTGCACTAACTCAGTCTGTCAATAAATACTGTTGAGTGTTCTCTTTGGAGTCAGAACATGAAAGCAACACGCTCGCTGGGGAGACAGAAAATGTCGCTGGACAATGTTAAACAAAGCAACGGTTGAAATATAGTTAGAGGATGGAGGCGAACTGTTTAAAATTAAAGAACATCAACTCCCAGAAATCACCTGTGTGTTAAAAGCAGTAAACTGCAGTTGGTTTGTAAGGTCAGCTTATACCAAACACACATGGTAGAAAAGTCCAACCTGGTCTGGGTGGAGCAGTCATGGTTTAGTGAGACAAAGAAGTGACCATTCTGCATACCAGACGTTCATCTGGCCCAGTGAGACAAATAACAATCCAATCAGGACCCAAACTAAGTGAGTTGTCACAGAAGCGTGGGGGTCTTACTGGGACGTCCCAGTGCTGGTGGGGATTTGCTCCTGAGCTCTTTGCTCTTCAGGCTGATGGGCTGGGCCACCATGAGGGCTGGGGCAGAGAGGTGGTGGGCAGCGGCCTTCTGCTGATGAGCACTGTTGATGTAACTGGAGATGAGAAGGGTGATTTCCCTGATCTGTTGACGAAACAGAACCAAAGGTGGTGTTTGTTTGCATGGATGAAATTTTACGTTCACAATTCACGACGATATTACCGACCTGTGTTTTGTCTGCTCACATGTGTCTGAATTAAACCCCAATCCCCAACAATACTGGACATGGTTCTAATTTCTGACAGACATCCAGATACCAGATTTCGGCTACAACATCGTGTGAATGAAAACACTGTATAGTTTAAACTAACACTTGTAATTAGGGATGCGGTGTTGTGACTCTAATGCTGTTAGTAATGTTTATGGAGATGTAAAGTCCATAAAAGAACCTGCGTACCACAAGTGGTACACGTATCATAGTTTGAGAACCACTGTATTAGATGGATGAAACGACTCCTACAATGCATGTATTGGTCAGTGCTACTGGAGTCAATGAGTTGTCACTATGTGGTAACAGCTTCTGCAGGTGTGGAGCTCTCACTGACCTTGGAGGCGTCCATAGCAAACAGATGTTTCTCTGTAGGTTTGTCTTTGCCAGTGTTGGTACCAAGGCTCTGTCCCACCACCAGCATGAAGTCCTGTTTAGAGCCTCCAAACATCATCAGATTCTTGTACGGCTGGGACATCAGAGGTTTCTGAACACACAGATGCACAGATATTCATGTTATGATGATGTTCTGATAAAAAAAGTGTGACAGAAAACAGTGTACAAAGAAAGTTTCAACAGCCACATAAAAGCTTATAAACCTATATGCAGTGCTTATACAAAGTATTCACCCTCACAATGAATCATGGTTGATTTTATTTGGCTTTTTTGTTGAAAATTTACAAAAGACACAAGTAGGGAACTAGTGAGGAAGGCCACCAAGACACATTCTTGCATGGGTAGGTTTATACATGCGCTTTATTCTTTCTATTTCTTAAAGACTGATTTAACTTTACTCCAGGTGTTTTGGAAATGTTCCTGTATCCAATAAATGTAATTTTATTACAGCTAACTAACAGATGATGAAGACAGCACAGAAACGTGTCAGCACGGTTGTCAGTGGCTCTGCTTACGATAGAGTTGTGCTCTAGAACACTGACACCATCTTCATGCACTGCCAGCCAAACACGTACGCCCTGCTCTGGAGACGGAGTAATGGACTAAAAAGAGAGAGAGAGACAAGAAGGAAGATCTAAACTCCAAATTCATTTTCATAATATACCACATTTTGATACAGTAGGAAATACAAGAGATTACACTTCACATATGCACAAACTTACTTCTGCTTCAAATAGTTTGGCACCGAAGAAAGGCCACTTCCTGGCAACGGTCAGGTAGATCCTGACACACTCAGATGAACTCCGACCTCTGAGTGAAGACCAGCGGGCAGAGAGACGCTGCAGCAATTGTCTGAGACATAGAGTATGAGACGATAAAACATCCATCATCATGATGTTATATAAAACATCCAATCTGTTATGACAGCTCTTTTTTTTGTTGTGGCCTGTACACCACCTTTAAACTACAACCTATACAACTACAGGACACGATCATGTGGCCTGCCCCTCTCAGCTGCACCGGGCTGCACAAAGTGACGTAGGGAGGTCAGGTTAACA
Organism: Sandelia bainsii; assembly: GCA_032362345.1. Lineage (NCBI taxonomy): Eukaryota > Metazoa > Chordata > Actinopteri > Anabantiformes > Anabantidae > Sandelia > Sandelia bainsii. Next base: position 3,420,352 of record JAUMHL010000007.1, on the reverse strand, counting down.
GTGCTTCACTTGTACCTGAAGTTCTGTGAATGGAGGACATGTCCCTGCTACGTTTAGGAGGGGGAGGGGTGGTCCTTGATGAATGTTCTTTATTTGTCAACTGTGATTTGAACAGTCTGATTCTGGCAGTGGACAGATGTGATGATTTACTGTCTCCAGTTTGATTTCTAAATGAGCTGAAAGTGTATTCTAAATTTTTGTTTTATTACATTTGCTATTGCTAGTTCTTTTAATTTTCTCAAGTTGTTATTCAATTCAGAGATGGTGTATTATGAAAGAATTTGTTGCAATAATTTATACTTTTTCAGGTGTGGTTGATTTCTAATTCTGCTCCTCAGACCTCCTTTGTGCTAATTACATTTATATACCCAGTATATAAAAACAAAACTTTCCACAGAGATAAGATGATGCAAAAACTGATTACAGTTATTGTTTGCTCAGTATGATGACAGGAAATTAAGGAGTTAAGTGTCAACTGAGTTAACTGCTAAAAACCTTCCTACAATGGAAACTAAAGTTTACAACTGTGGCAATAGATTCTGACAACATAACTGAGTTATCCAAAAGTAAAATTACTCCAAAGACGACAAGGGCCTGGTGGCAGCTACCGAGTTTCCATACAAAACATCACAATATGTAGATAACTAACTAAACAGATGCATACAGAAGTAGGAAATGTACGTAGAACCAATCAGATCCACTTTTCAGAATGCTCTGGTACCTGAGCTGCTCCTCTGATGTGGTTCTGCGGTAGTGTTTTGGGTAGAATCTGTCCAGGACCTGTTTCAGGGTTTGGTTAGACTTGGTCTGGGCTGATCCATGAGCAGAGAAAGGACGCTCAAAATCCCCAAACTCCACCTTAGCACAAACACAAAGGTGTAGGTTTTATTTTTGACTGATTTTTAAGGAAAGGTCTGCGTTATCAAAGATAAATACACAATTATATAATAATTATAGAAATATACAATTACTCATATTTCTCTTACAATAGAGTGAGAATATGTGCATTAGAAATGGCAGTGTGGTGTCAAATTATCCCCTGGACTATAGTGTAGTGTAACATTCCAACCTGGGCTAGCAGGGCGGCCATTTCCATGGCCAGTTCCTTGTTAACAGGAAAATGTCCCGCTACTATGGCCTCATTGGTTTGATGAGCCAGCAGCAACCTCTCCCTCTCCGACTCCCCCCTCACCTGCAGAGCGAAGTACAGCCTGGGAAAGAAAAGGAAAATTGTAATAAAACATAATAAAGAGAGAACATGGGACAAAGAGAAGGAGAGAGTGGTTGCAACAAAATACTGTTGCTGGGACATCAGTTTTGAGTCTGCAGTGGAAAATATTTTAGCAAGAAGTGATTAAATAGTGAATGAAATATATTCTTCTGTTTTCCTGTAAAGTGGACCACTATCTGATATTCCCTGACCTCCTGAGAAAATGTGTGACCTTGGAATATCAAGCTCTTGTCAGTCTCTGTGTAAGATTGGCCATCAGCAAAAGCCTGTGTGTGTGTTGTTAATGTCAGTAGGTGTGGGAACAAATCCTGAAGACAGACTGAATCATACTGACTAATCTCCTCTCTGCAACACAACAAAGTGTAACTAAGTGAAATGTTTCAACACAATAAAAACAGTCCTAGTAAAATTCCAGGAGCCTACATTTACTGTATGTACGTTATATCCGGTATATCTGGTCCTTCTTACCTGTTCTTGTAAGTGAGACGAACAGTCCTGGTGTTTTCACACTTTCCAGGGTGCTGCTCCTTACAGGCCTGCTCCCATTTGGAGATGATGTCACAAATCTGTAGACAATATAAAGAAAGACTTGCGTTGAGAGTTACTGTAATAAGTAACTTCCTACCTTCACAAAGTAACAAGCACTTAAATAAAAGATGCACCTTGATGCCTCCCTGCAGACAGTGCTCCAGCTCTCGTCCTGTGGGGTCGTCAGTGTACAAGCTGAAACCAGATAGCCCAGTTTTCCTCATGCTGGTGTCCTGGTTGAGGCGACACTGGAACTCGTCCACTGTGGTGGAAGCATCAAAACTCACCACCTGTGGGAAGAGAATAAAAAATGTACTGATGATTGATGAAATTCCCAAGTTCCAAATTTTGAAAAATGAGATTGATGCACAGGCTGTAACAGAGACACATACTGATTTACACAACACTAGAGTCCAGGCATGCTAACAGCTAAATGCTAACATCAACATGCTAGTATGCAATGTTCAGCAGTTGGAAACCTAAACATGGTCACTTTTTTTAATAAGACACCTGCGTTGTTGTAAGGTGCTTAAAAAAAGTTTGGGGTGATCATCAAAGTTTTTGCAATTCATCCCGAGGGGGCTGTCTGTACCAAATATCATGGCTATCCATTCAAAATAGTTGAGACATTTCACAAAAAATTTGGACCATAGGGCCAACCCATGACAATATATTTGAATACTTATTACTGTAATGTACAGTATTTGTGTAATGTTAAATATTCTCTTTATTATAAGTTACTATAATATGCGCAGCACAGTCAAAGAGTGATTAGCACTCCTGCCTCACTGATAGAAGGACACATGTCCAGTGTGAAGTTTGTATTTCCTGCCCTCGCTTGTGCGTTTCATTTAAGTACTCCTGTTTCCTTCCACAGCCCAGCGACATGCAGTTAGGTCAATTGGTGACTCAAAAATTGGCCAAAGGTGAGAATGTATTACTTGCCTGCGAGTATTTACAGTATATGTGGTATAGATAATTAATGAATTCTAATATTTTCAGTCGCGATAAAGGTTTGTGAATCTGGAGCTGCTACTAGGTACGTTTCTAGGCTATGATCTCATTACTTCCTGCAACATAAAAAGAGAGAGACAGGGAGTCACAAAAGCAAACACACACCCAGGGAAACATCTTCAGTGTAAGGAAGCAGGGTGGAACAGTAGGATTCACAGTGACAATGTGCATGACACTTCCAAGACCAACTCTGTTTTATTAGTCATATTGTGTGATGTATTATTATTACCTGGTAGGTATTGTTGAGGAAGTGAACAGGGACGCTGAATGGCAGTGAGTGGTGATAAGGATTCCTCAGCAGTATAGAAAGGATCTCCATACGGGACGGCCTTGCCTGCCTCTCACCCTTCTGCTGTGTCCGCTCCATAGAGCGCTGGCAGTAGATGGCATACTTACCCACTTCAGTCCTGAGAACAACAGGGAGACACCGATACAGTGGTATATAATTGGCATGTACATCATGAATAGTTATACAAATACGTGAAAGTTACTCAGAGCACATGAAAACTTATTTTTTAGAAATTAAATTATGAATATAAATGTATTATTATATAATGTTAATCCATTGTTACAGATTAAAGTTGCACTTTTCTCTGTGGAGTCTGCAGGTACTGTGAATGCACCATGACAACAATTCCTCTATTTTACTTGCAATAAACGATGTAAACTATTCAAAGTTTATTTATGGGACAAGCTACAAAAACACTGTGTTCTACTTTCCCCTAATGCACCACAATGGCATCTTTAGTTAGGTCTTCACTGACTGGTAAACACCCATGTCTTTCAAGCTCCACGTCTTCATGTTTATTTTCTCAGACCTGACAAAGCTCTTCCAGAGGCACAGTAGACAACACATAACACAGTTAGTGGTTTCACCAGTTGAGTCACTGTCGTTGTGGTGAGTTAACCGATCTTAATGTGAGGATCAGAGGAGTGCCACTTCTGTGACATGATGCTAAATTGCACCACAATTGACTTCTGCATTTTTTGTACCACAAACTTGCACAACAAGATACAGTGACAGATGCTAGCTTTGTGTAATGCAGAAGATCAGTGTTGAGCTTTAGCACAGCAGAGGGAACCCCAGGAGTTAGTGCTGCATCAATGGTCTGGACATGTCAGTAAGATCAAAGTAAAGTATGTCTGAACCATTTGTAGACAAATGTGCTCAGTTTGAAAAGGTCTCAAAATTGATTTGATCTGAGGGCGGCACAGTGGTGTAGTGGTTAGCACTGTCGCCTCATAGCAAGACGGACCAGGGGTCGAATCCACGGGTCCATGTTCTCGACGTGTCTGCGTGGGCTCTCTCCAGGTACTCCGGCTTCCTCCCACCATCCAAAGACATGCATGTTAGGTTATTAACTGGTGTAGGTGTTAATGGTTGTTTGTCTCTATATGTCAGCTGTGTTTTACACTGGCAACCTGTCCAGGGTGTACCCCGCCTCTCGCCCAATGACAGCTGGGACTTGGTCTAGCACTCCCACAAACCTTAAGAGAGCAAGGGGTTAGGATAAGGGATGGATAACAAGGCTTATCAATATGTTTTAAGAACCTGCGATTTCTGTGTTGTACTGAGTGCAAAAGAGTATTTAGTGCAATGTTTCTTAAAAGCAAGAATAATTTAACTCGTACTACCGTTCCTATTTAACTATGACAGACAATATACCAGAAAGATTCGGGCCGACTTTTTTTAAAAAGGAAAATAGCCTCTGCAGAGTATTTATTTGATGTTTTCTTCATTTTGTGCACTGACTCTTCATGTCAGCCCCCTGGCTGATGTTGTCTTCTCACCTGGGGTCACCGTGTCTTTTGAGGTGAACCTGGAGCAGCCAGAGGAAAGGATGCTGAGGCAGAAACAGTCCAACACATAAGGCTAGAAACTGCCAGCCCTGAAGAGGGACACACAGACACAGTGTTATCTAACACAATCTTTACAAACTGTCACACATAGAAATGAAAACACCACAGACAAAGTGTTGACTGTAACTTCTCCTTGGTGTGCACTGTTTTACCATGAAACAGCCACACATGTAACTATAGTTGATTCAGTTAATCAGCTACACTGACTATATTCACTCACAGTATCACAATGAGACACTTTTGTGCTGTGACTCATTCTGTTGTTGTGTGTCTGGCTGAGAGACAATCACGCCTAGGAATCTCTTTTGAAATGACAAGTAGTGCTGAATGTTAAACTTTTATTTCTGCCATCGGTTGGTGATGTAACTGCAGGTGTTATAGGTATCTCTGGTTACTGGATAATGGAGCTCATATGACTACGTTGACAGTTAGGGAGGAGTTTCTGCCCTTCAAATGCATTTGTGGAATAGAAACACATTTCTGAGAGCTTGGCCTCTGTTTGTAATTCCACTTCTTGTAATATGAACAATAAATCCTCAGTTATGACTAGAAATATAAACAAATAAAATAAAAATACACAGCTTTGATCTGGATTTTCGTAAGCAGTCGTGATTTTTACTTCATCTGTGAACTGGGTGATTCCCTTGTTGTTTTTCCACTCTGTACTTCCTACTTCACATCAGTGTTTCCAGTAAATAACACAAGCTAGTGCTGCCACCGTATGGTGAGATTACAAACCTGCAGTGGTCCTGGATGGCTGTGCGGCTGCCTCCTGCGGGTCTGCTTGATGAGCTGGCAAAAGAGCTCATTCTGCAGCTCTGGGTGGGCCAGACACACCTGCAAGGCACTCTGGGCCAGCGAGACGTGGTAGTCGATAGCTGGGGCATCAATGGCCACATTGATGAAAAGCTGACAAGTCTGAGGAGATGTTTAAACTGTTTACACTGTTTAAACCTACAGCAAACATCAACCTGTTGTCAGCAGAGGTTTAAATAATCAATGAAAATTGTGTAGATTATTACATTTGATTTGTATCTACAGTAATCTACAGTATCTACAGTGCACGTTTGTGTACCTTGAACAGTTTAACAGCTTCTGTTTGCAGTGCTTGCGAGGGCAAGGTGGTGAGAGGAGATGACAGAGCCTCCTTACTGAAACACAGCATGGGATGTCCCCACATCTGAGAGTCTGAAAGACACAGAGAGAGAGAGAGAGAGAGAGAGAGAGAGAGAGAGATGTATGAAAAACAATACACATGACATGACAGGTAAAGCTAACACAGGAAGAAAGGATTACATGCTAAAAGAAAAAAAACAAATAGCTACCTCGATAAATAAAGGAGACTTCTATTTATTATCAGACACATGAAAAAGAAAACCATTTGTAGGAGATACTCACTTGGATCTCCATCCAGTTGAAAGAGGTTTCCCACCAGTTGTTCAAACTCAGTGCCAACTTTACCCACTGTGATGCCTGCTGCAACAGATAGATGGTACAGCCAGGAGTCCTACAAAGCAACACATTAACATCAGTGATGCCAGGGACAATTGAAGCACAAAACCAACACATAATAAGACTTTACAATCAGGTCACAGCTTAAATTTGTAAACACTGAAATATTCCTTTTGGATAAAATACTCATACTCCCTATAAGACTAAGTAGACTGGTGAAGAGGGCCAGCTCTGTCCTGGCCTGTCCCCTGGACTCTATAGAGGAGGTGGGTGAGAGGAGGATATTAGCCAACCTAATGTCCATTATGGACAACAACTCTCACCCCCCCTGCATGAGACCTTGGGGGCCCTGAGCAGCTCCTTGAGCAATAGACTGTTACGGCCACTGTGCAGGACGGAGCACTACCACAGGTCCTTCATGCCGACAGCAGTCAGACTGTACAATGTGCACACAGGAAAAATACATGCTGAAATACATACAAGTATTCCTGAGACGTGTCCTTAGGGCATTTTAATGTATATAGTACAACTTGTATGTTGTTCAAATTACTCTATTTGTACTTCATTTTTTAGAAGTTTTGACATCATAGTGTTTTCTTTTAATTGTACATTAGTACATTTTTATTTCTCCATTTTTATTTACTTATTCTATTGTAATTCTAATCACTGGTCACGTTCCTTTTCTGTCCCTTCTGCTGCTGTAAAGGGTGAATTTCCCCAGTGTGGGATTATTAAAGTCAAAGTCTAAGTCTATTACTGTAACATGATAGAAATTCCTCCACTATTGAATTGTGAGGGCCCAGTCACATGTATTGTAGGTGTGTGGCTTCCCTGTGCTTATAGATCCATTAATTTGATATTTGATTTAGTCTATCAATCATTAGTCAAAGTTACCCACTTCCTTGTGTAAAATCTATGTAGATTTCCTTGTGTAGTAGTCCTCCAGCAAAAGTAAGAGCGATGAGCACAGAGCATGGAGTTGACTACCATGGGTGTGGTAATTGGTCAGAATCAACTCTTTAGGATTCAGGGAGGGAATCAGAAATTATCTCAAACATTATATGTATGATTCTAAGCTAAAACTCCTTGAAATGTGGAAAGTAAGGTAATATTGTGTTTTAAATTTAAACTAATTACATTTAGTGTCTATGTTAGTTTGTTAATTTGTGTATAGTGAATTGTAATTTATAGTGATGTAGTTTCTCTACCCTTTCTGTGTTCATTGTCTGTCAGACAGCTATAAATGTTCCCCTGTGTGTCTTTCAGTGTTTTTTTGTGTTTAGTGTTTTGCAATGTCTCACTGCTTGGAGCTGTCACTTTGTCTTCTTAGCCTTTGAAGGTTAAGGAGATCTGTACTATTTTGTCTTTTGTTCACAATTGAGTCAAATATGATCATTTATCCTTGAACCGCCACCTTATCGTGGTGGAGGGGTTTGCGTGTCCCAGTGATCCTAGGAGCTCTGTTGTCGGGGGCTT
>JAUMHL010000007.1:3388104-3408745 GCA_032362345.1 Sandelia bainsii | reverse complement strand
TTACTAACAAGGATTTAGACGAGAGAGATCTGATATTTAATAATCCACATTTGACTGTTTTGTTTTTATTTTGTTCTGTAGGAGGAGGAGTTTTTATTTTTATTAAGTTCTTATGATTCACTCCTCTTGTGTTGATTTTTGATTTGTAACATTAACATGTAACACCTAACAACATTACTCAGAGTGGAGTAATGGTGTGTTGGTCAGGCACTACTTTCAGCTGTGGGTAAGCTGGCTAGTATTACAACAGCTCCAGCTTCCCCTCACATGAAATGTTGGGCAGTCTTACCCATGAGGGCAGCCTGTGTAAAGGAGGTGTTGGAGGTTTGTTGCCAGGTGCTGAACTGTCAAACAGCTTCTCTGTATCTCTCATGTCTGTCTCAGGTTCAGGTAAGAGCTCCCAGCTTGTGGGTGTAGCCTGTGAGCTGGAAGGGACTTCAGCAGGCATGTCTTTGCACCTCTCCATGCTGACCTCCTGCTCCTGCTCCTGCTCCTGGTCGAGGTCAGTTTCCTGTGGCTGGAGGGGGCGCAAAATGCTGAAGGCATTACGAGTCCGTCCATGTGCTGCCTCAGTACTGATTGGTGGCTGACTCAGGTGTTTCTTGGCCAGAGACACGTTCATCAACCCCAAACCTGCTGGGATCCGTAGGCGGGGCTGTTTGGGCAAGGCAGGGTTGTCCTTTAGGTCCTGGGGTGGGTTGGGTCTTTTAGGTGTGACAGCTGGCATGAGGATGGGGCTGGGAGTGTTAGGTTCGCTGGAGGAGGACGAAGAGTCAAGCCTTTGTGACTGGAATCTTTTGTTGAGCTCCTCAGAGGTACAGTCCTCTAGTTTGGCCCTGTGAGCCTCCTCCTCCTCCCCCTGCTTACAGTCTCCTAGCATCCCATCTGATGATCCGAGCAGGCTGAAGCTGGGCCGCTCCGTTCGCTGCATGTCATCATCAAACAGAGAGCTGCTGTCATCTGAGGCAGTCAGGTATGTCTCACTGCTGGGACGACTCAACTCGAGACCGCCTGCTCGGCCTCTGGCCTCACAAGCTCCTCCTCCCTCTCCATCTGATGTAGCGTTTGAGAGCACTGAGGAAACACCCCGAGACACAGATCCATATACATTTTCTCCGAGGCTCTCAGATGCACTATCATCCTCCAGAGGAAAACACAGGTGTCCAGTTGGGTCTGGTCTCTGGACTTCACCATCTGTCCCTGAGGGGTTCATCTGCTTACCTCCCTTTTCTGTAAAAGCAATCATCAAAACACACGCAGGAAACCCACAGTATGAGTGAAAATAATTACAATTTAATATTTAGTTTACATTTCAACTGAGCTGTGCAGCAATCTAAGATCCTAAAGCTGAGTTATGGCCAGTTTCAAATCAGTCAGCTGACAAGTATCAACAATCTCAATGATGTTTCAATAAATTTCTTTGCCCCATTTCTTCCTTATCTTGGCACTATTACAATTTCAATTCAATTTTATTTATATAGCGCCAAATCACAACAGAATCATCTTAAGGCACTTTACAAATAAAGTCAAAAGTATAAAGTTATAGAGAAAGAAACCAAACAATCCCCCTTGAGCAGGCACTGGGCGACAGTTTGGTTTGAATGGAATATTTTGATGGAAGCAAACATCAGCAAGTTCTTGTCAGCGTGCTTTGCAGTCTCACAGAGACTCTAGCATGGCTGCACTGTCAACTCTTTCTTGGTTCACAAACCACTCTCTGGCCCTCTAGTTATATGAAATGAGCAACTTCACACTTTTATGGGTGACATACAGTGTGTGGTGAAATAGTTTAGTAGTGAAACCCTTTTCCTAAGATGCCATAGATATGACCTAATGGCTAAAATGTCTGAGTCACTTTCCACTATGAAACCATGTCTTCCTGTGTCCAGCTCTTTCCCAGTGTCTCATTTAAACCAAAAATATCCTGACTCACGAAGCTGTTTCTGTTTCCATAGTTGTGAATCTGTGGGGACTTACCAGCTTTATCTCTGCCCTCAGTCTCTCCCTGGGTGCTGAGTGTCCTCTGAGAGGGTGCTGGACCTGTGAGGACTTGGGGGTTCTTGCCCCTCACCTGGAAACAGCCAAACGTCAGGCTGCTGAGACGCTGGGCCTCGCCTGGTTGGCACAGGACTCCTCGCCCGCCACCACACCTCTGCTCAAAGGCTGTAAACACACACACAAAAGGCAGATTTTGTGACTCCGAAGCAAAGCTGGAAAGAAAAAGGGAACTGGGAAACATGGATAACTCATCTATAGTAAACTTCAGGCTCTTACCCTGAACTTGTTTCTGTAGCTCCAGAATCTGAGCCTCCTGTTGCTTGTTGGTTTCTCTTAATGCAGCGTTCTCTGCCTCAAACTGAAGAATAAACAACTTGGATGATGGAATATTGATGACCCAAACTCACATTAAGCTTCAGTCACTCTCAAAAATATGAAACCTGAACAAAAAGTTGCACGTAACAGAGTTATGCAAGTTGAACATAACTGAGTTAAGTTTATGTAACTTAGTAGTTACGTTTATTTTTTTTACCAACTATTTTAAGTTTATCTCACTACAAAGTTAGGTAAACTAAACTGAGTTATGTTCAACTTACATACCTCAGTTAAGTGCAACCTTTTGTTTAGGTTTCATTTTTTTGAGTGCACATACATAGGTTTGGGTACCATTACAACAAAGACAACAATTTACTGTATTTACCTCTGACAACTTCAGCATCACCCATTCCTTGATCTTAGCTGCTTTCTCCTCCACTGTTTTGGCATCTTGAAGTCGATTCTGCTTCTGGTGAAAGAAGATCAGTTCGGGTCAAAAGGCAAAACAACACAGTGTAAATATAAAATATGATTTAATATAATAATAAATAAATATAATAAATAAATGACCTAATAAATAAAATAATATTAAATATCACATGTTGTGTCAACTGCTGTCTTTGTCTGGTTGATTTAGATTGGTTAGTTTATTGAACAAGTTAAATCTATGTCAGCTTCATTTGAATTTGTGCTTTTTTTTTCATCAAACAATCTTGATCATTCAGTAAGCTTAAGTGCCCATGAAAATGTCCTCACTCCATTTTAAGAGTTAATTCTTCAAAGCAAGAAAGCAATAAAAAGAACCACAGTTCTGCAGCTAACATGATCTGATCTGGCTTCTGTTGGAGCCACATTGTAACAAGGTCAGTACGGAAACCATCACATTACTTATTTAAATAGCTCCCAGTGACTAATAAATAAAGTGTCCAGAGCTAAGGACTGAGTTCAACATCAACCTTTGTCAGGGTTCGCATTGTTCATTATTGTGAAAATAAACAGCCATAAACTGCACTAAAGACATACAGCAAGTTTCTGCCATGTCTTTTTAAAACAACAAAAGATCACAATGTTTGGAGAGCTTCAACTTGTACACAATGCATGCTGTCTACTAACATGCCAGTTATATTTTTTTATATCTACTTCATTTAATGAGTTGAGTGAGCTCAATAAAAAATAGAAATTTAGTTTCTTACATTAGCTTGAATGTATAAAACTTATATATTTATGTTAATTAAAAAAACTTTAGCTGATTCCACAAAATTCCTGATGTAATCTGTCTTTCTGGGTGAACACAAGCAGCCACAGAATATTTTGAGATACAAACAGCAGATAAAGAAAGTTAGAAGATTCAACGTAGAAGCGAGACAGTGAATTTCAATAACGATGCGGAATGTTTCTGCACAGGGGGACGATGTCCAAATAATCCCTGAGAACAACATTAAAAACTGTAGGAGAACATGGGTTCACAAGAAGGTCAGCAGTAGTAAACAAAAGGCCTGGATTATGAATATTAGATAAGATGAGCTCAGAAAATGCATTTGCTGTTCTTACTTCTTCAGTGTTCCTGGTGAAGGATTACAGTAAATCATTCCAATGTCCAAGAGAATCAAGAGTTTGGTACTTTCCCAGCTCACATAAACTCTCCTATCCTCATGCTTCAAGAAACAAACTGAGGTCTGATTATCCAAAATAATTATTTACATCCCCAGAACATTGCAACATTACAACAGTCTCTCAGCCAGGTGTGCAGCTGTCACAGAAAGATTTGTTAACTCTAAAATAGTGGAGCATTTGTGTATTTTGTGTGTCTGCAAAGACAAACTACATTCCACATCTCCTTCTATTCTTTTGCTCCCGGACAGATGGAAAGAAAAATAATCTACTGGCACTAAATCTGCTGCTTTGATGATATTCCTCATGTGTATGCATTCTACCTGCTCCTCCAGCTGTTGCTCCAGCTGGGCGATGACGTCCTCCTTCTCCTGCACCAGGGCCTGCAGCTCCCGGCATCGCTGAAACAAATGCACTTCTGAGTCTCCAGACCGACCATCTGGAGCTTTCAGCTTCTCCTCCATCCACTGCACCTGGAATCATCCAGCATACACACATTAGGCACATGTACTGTACACGCACACACACAAAGTAGAGGTAGACACACTTTTGTTTGAATCCTCACCTGCTGGTGAGCGGTGAATGCTCGCTTTTCTGCATCGATCACCTGTGTCTCCAATTGCTGAATCTAGAAAAAGAGGACTGCATTTTAATTAGCCATTTTTCTTTAATTTGAACATGTGAACTTTTCTTTTTTTCCTTACCAAATACTTCACTACTCTCTGACTGGCTGAACACACCTGATCCAGGTAATCAACAGTGGTTGCCGACCCCTAACCTAAACCATCCAGCCTTACAGGAACACTTTTCTTTCCCAACTTCTTCTGACCACATGTTTGCATACACATGGAGGTGAAATATCAGCTCCACGTCTCTCCCAAGCCAAACACAACAGCACCAAATAAAGACAAAGAAAGAGCTCCATGCAAGCGACGTAATGAGAACTCCAGTCAAGATAACATTGCCGGAAAATAACAGATGCTTTTCAGCTGGTCTTCGACATTCTTCATTGTATGTGAGACAAAAGGGCATTTAAAATCAGACTTAGTTACATGCTTGACATTTTAGGCATTTATCAATTTATTCCTTACAAAACATTGCTTTCATAGAAGCTATCAGATTAAATGATGTAATCAAACCCAAAATTGTTGATTCTCCAGATACTCAACAAAAGTCTAAAGAAGGCCAGTTTTAGTCCTTCTTTAATCAGCATAAACATTTTCTAATGATCAATAAGCCTTTCAAGTTGGTAAACTTGCATTAGCAAACACAATTTTTGATGCACCTAGGTGAAAAGCTACAGCACATGTCACGCAACCGCAGAGTCCCCGATTTGAGTCTGACTGGGCACTTTTGCTTTATGTCATACCCCCCGCTCTTCTCCCATGTTTCCTGTCTTGTTCAAAACAAGGATATTTCTAAGTGAGTCCAAACTTTTGAATAGTAGCCTCTACTTAGTCCAGTAATGTTTGTATTGTTCCAAACAAATTTCAACATTTACACTCTCTTTGTGCTCGAGAATCAGAGCAATCAAAACTCTTAACTGTAAAACAATCCAGCAGATGTCCCTACTTATAGTATGCCTTTATCACATCTTTAAAATTCACTGTATAATCAGTTGTCAAGAAGAGGTTTCCAGTTCATCTTGGTAATGGATATATTCGTTTACAACATACTTCTGTCTCTGAACTGTTAAGACTGTTTTATTTCGACAGAAGTGCTGCACATAGCACCTTTATGCGGTTACATAATGACTATGAGGTGTCACATCTATGACATACAACCAGCTCTTTGTTAGCAGAGCATGTGGAACCTGTTAGGAGTGTGCTAAAACTGCAGAAACACCAAAAGGTCACACAGCTTTAACACACTGCAGGTCCAAACACACACAAACAAAGGTCATACGGAAAGATAACGGCACACACACACACACAAGAAATGCACCCACATAATAATGAGAAAAAAGAAAACCTGTGGGAATCGAGGAGAGAGAGGTGACTTTATGAGCAACATGCCTCTGAAATTCCTCAGCTTAAAGTGGCGGAAGCAGCAGAGAAGCCAGTGCCTTCTGAGGCAACTCTTTCAAACCTCAGCAGCTTTATGGTGAATAATATGTAGAAATGTCAATGGAAATTCTCAGTGTTAGAATATTTTGGTATAATGTGCACAAATACATATTAGACCAGAGTGCTGAAAATAATGATATCAGGACCCTGAAAGTGATGACAAAGCCGACAAGCTTCTACTACTTTAGCAAACAGTGATGATGCTGGCTGATACAATCAGAACAGAGCAGCCACCTGCAGCACAATCCACCGTCAAAATCCCACTTATAGTTTAAAGGTGACTTTTATACTTTATAGGCATGACATCATAGCCCACAGAAAATACAGAGATTTTTAAATTAAGTTTTGTGATTTTTTTTTTATGTCTCATGACCTGCATTCTTTTAAAAAACAGGTTTATTTTGGTTCAATTCAAATGTTTGCACATTCCTAAAGGCAATTCAGCTTTACTGCTACTTTGACTTAGTACATTGTTAAAGAAATGGAAAATGGTGTCCACAGTAGCGCTGTTCCTCATACTGCAGAAAATCACAAATTAGTGCCTAAAGCAGGAGCTCTTCAGTTTCATAACCGAACTGTGCATAAACTACCATCCAGACTAAGACTGCAGCCTTTGGACACTGGGATGGCCGAGCTCCAGTTTTCCCCTGCTTCTGTTAACTTTAAGAGACCAGGAGAACTGGACCGAGCTCAGTTCGAAAGCAGCCACACCCTGTGAGAGGCACTCACTGTTTCCACTTCACAACGTTTTCTGGACCAAAGCAGAAGCAAGACCTCTCTGGAGCCAGTGCTGCACTTGCAGTGTTTTCAGTGTCATTTGGAGAATGTGATTCTAGGCACGAGATTTTTATGACATTATGTCACTGTGTGTCCACAGAAACGGCTGTTACAGTATGTCTCCTGTACGTGTGTTTTCCCATCTGGTTTTCAAGATATTGTGATAAAATTCATCCTTCTGTGCTGATCAAAACTTCACTGAAGTAAAAAAAAAAAAAATAGATACATGACTCTTCTACTTGAATTCTCTTGATCTGCTGCTGTGGTCATTTGATCTTACAAACCACAGAAACACACAGATTACTCACATGAAGAATAAGCATTTGCCAGTGGGACCTACAGCACATTTATGTTCTGATCAAAAGCAAGACATGAAAACGGTTAACAAGTCTCACACACATACAGTAAATACACACACAGACATACACATATGCTTTCTCTCTCAAGTCTCTATATAGATCCTCTTCTGGACCACAAATGACAAACCACATGTGCTTCTCTCAATAGCAGATATAGCATCTGGCAGAAAACAGCATTTTAATTACAGGGCATGTATAGTGTAGGGTACATTTGGAACCGACACACAGTCAGTCTTATATACACACCAGAAATAACAACATATAAAAAGCCATAAACTCATGTCTGATGTTGGTGATATTCTCCTGTGTATCACCACTGAATCTGTGTGTTATATAGGATGACCAATGAGAGGTTAAGGTTTCACTTTTAGGGCCTACCCCTTGATCCCTGCACCCATGAGAGCTTCTGCTGCTGCACACACACACACACACATACACGACCTCTATCCTCTCAGCCCCAATAACCTCTGAATAATACTTTATCACCTCTGCAGTTGATTCCCTCCTCAGATCCAACATCCATTCCTGGAATTCCACAACTGGCGCTCTGTGGCCAACCTCCCCCTGAACTCCATCCATCCTTCCCCCCAGCGCTCTATCTGCCGCCAGCCAGCCAGCGCACAAAGCCTCTTTCTGTAGCCGCTGTGACCCACAGTGCTTACCTACAGGTTTAATATGAAATAGATCATCAAATATATTTACAGTTAGAACTCACTCTCTGCCAAATAAGCTCAACAATGCTCTAAAGTTCTAAACTCATTGATTGTCAAATATGTTTAAGAAAATGACAGCTGGGGACAAACTCTCCCCAAAAACAAAACTTCTTTGACACACAGTGTACAAAGACTTGGCTGTATGCACGTAATAACATAAACAGTGCATGTTGAGATGGACACGCATGAAGAAAAGCAACATTTGTGTTGAGGACAAGAAGTAAGTAAAGTCTAAGTAAGTAAAAAGTAGCCATAAGCCTCTGTGTCTTGGTGTACGAGGCGTCTAAAGATGAAAACTGCACGTGGATGTGTGTGTTGAAGAGAGTGTGTGTGTGATTTTGACATCCCATCTGTTGACGGACTGATATTTCTGATCTGACACATAATTGGTCCTGCTCACATGTGTCTGAATTAAACGTCCCCAACAAAACTAGACATGGTTCAAATTTATGACATTCAGATACCAGATTTCAGCTACAACATCATGTGAATGAACACACTGTACAGTTAATTTAGAATAACACTTGTAATTCGGGATGCCATTTTATGACTCTAATGCTGTTAATAATGTTTATGGAGATGTAAAGTGTATAAAAGTCTTACGGTCAGACGTTGTCCAGTGAGCAGGAGACAGTTCACCTGTAAACTATAGTAGTATTATGTCTTTAATGTTATTATTTAATTTTCGTAAAACATTCTCAGGTGTTCCTGCGTTCCACCAGAGGGAACCTGTGTACCACAAGTGGTACGCGTACCATAGTTTGAGAACCACTGATTTATCGTTTGCATTTTTCACCAAATTCAAAATACTTTATTCACAGTTTTTTATTTTTCTGAGAGATGCACAGGCCGACAGAATTTAGAAAAATGTCAGCGAATGTATTAGGTTGGAACGGGGGGAGGACTGACTGAATCAGAAAATCGAACACACATCTCTTTGTCTCCACTAAGAGATGTGTAGACTACTGTTACAGCTCGAGGCTGTGCTGGCTAGAAGTAAAGTCCCTCCCAAATAACTACACACAAACACACACACAGACAGACACATCCCCTTTTCGAACAATGTACAAGTGAAAGGAGTTTAGAAATGAAATGCATACATGTGCATAAACAGAATAACTGACTGACTGGACTGACTGCAAGCTCACTTCCTGTGAAGCACACACACACACTCACACACATGCATACTATTTACTAAACTGGGTATTTCCTCCCTTGGGAAGCTTAATCTTTACACAAGGCTTCATTTTTTTCTCTGTTTATTTTTCTTCCCCTCATTCCCTATCCAGCCCCTCACACATGGCTTTCTAGGATTTCAGCAATTTGCCAAGTCTACGTGGATTAATGTAAATCCATTTTCAATTGATAATTTCCTATAGTGAGGATTTTTATCTAAAGATATTTTAAAAGTAAACACATTTGCATTTTGCACAATGTTCTCAAACAACACAGACTGCTCTCTACCAGTAACCGGGCATCAACCTACGGTCATTTTCAACACCAGAGGCCTCAACAACAGCGAGTTAGTGAATCACCACTCAAAGTCACTTCTCTTAACCCACTCGTCAGCTTTTTTACAAGCCCACCTCCACAGTGACATTTTAGGGGGGATTTCTGTAGAGACATGTGTACGCCCCCACGCAGCTTTACAAAAACAAGATGAGGGAAAAAAAGTGGGAAAAAAGCTCATAGCATCAGGAGGTCAGTGAACACAAGGCACTATGCTGATGCTCCCAAACTTTTATAAGGTGTTATTATAAAAAGCTGTTTTTTTTAAACACTGCACCTGTGTGTATTAACAGTATCTGGCTCATTTTAGCTTGATATTAAATCACATTCATTCATCTCTGATATGATGGATATGATACAATATTGACTGTACTGTAGAACTGATGTGGGATACACTGGCTGTAAATGGAGAATTTCAGTAAACATCAGCACACAGTATAAATAGTCCCTAGCTGTAGTTGGTAATATTTTGTCACTACAGGTCCTTAAAAACAGTCCTGAACTTTGGTTGAACTCTGGATCCTTGGGAACTAAATAAGCGATGTACTGTGTGGAAGGATGACAGGATTACAGCTTTCCGCACAACAAACACAGTGACCACATACAACAGTGTACTGAGCAAAACTGTGTAATACAGGTTAAAGGCTGTGTGGTGACACCAGTTTAAACAGATGAGGCGACTACTCTCTAAACTACTAAACTGAAGTTGAGGTAACTTCTACAACATCTTCTTGAAAACACATTGCTTGTTATTCTGAGTTTAACAGTGTGTTTTATGACACTGAGTGGAAAAAATGCTTCAAATGCAGTTAAATAAAACCTGTCAAATAGGATGGATAACTTCAAAAATATGCAGCGGAGTCTTTCACATGTGCTACGTGGGCTGCAAAAACCCACCAAAGCCAATCTTTCTTCCAAGTCTCTCCGGGAGTTTTGTTTTGCTGTCCAGCTGAGCTTACTTTGACTCTGTAATTGACTGGAGCTGGGTCAATCCCATCATGCAGTGCGTGGCAGAGCCCTGTGGTCAGACTGCTGTTTACATTAGAGCTCTAATCAGCATCCCTGGAGAGCGGCTTCAGATCTAGGCCACTGAACGAGTTTGGGCCGGCCCAGTGTCGATCAGCTACAGCTCTCTGTTTGACTGCGGATGTCTTCCTGTGCTTATGTGGACATTCTTTTGGTGCAATACTCAAATCTTCCCAGATCTCATGCTATCAAATGATGTTACCAAAGTCAAAAAAAAGATGTAAAGTGAAAAAGTTGTTGTAGGGGACAATGATTCCTCTGACTGCCTGTGGAACCACCCTGTTCTCCTGTTTATTCCTGACAGTTTCTAGTAACAATGGTTCTGACGCTTAATCTTAGAAAACCTTTTTACTTTTCATTTTAGTGACTGCAGCAGAGGGAATAATTGAACTAATTAACAGCTAACTACGCTTCCTACTGTCCTCACTCCATTCTTTAGCTTGTACCCTTGAAATAAACCGAGATTTGACTTCACTGATGAGGTTCCAGTCCCTTAAATGCATCTCGGAGGACACACGGAGTGAGGAAAGACCCCAGGTGTATTCTCTATAGAAGGTTTTACCAAAAGGAAATAACAAACCCAAGTGACTGGTTAGCTGATCTGATGGGACAATAAAATTAAGTTAATAAATAAATAAACGTTATAGCATAAATATTGGAGCTTTATCAAAGTACCAGTGGAATAAAGTTCATTTGGTAAATACAGTTCATCCATTCCCACTTTTCTTCGTCGCACCAGTTTAGCTTTACCATACACTATATACTATAAATCACAATCACCTTTTCCACCACACGTTCTCAGTGAGATGCACTGGGTGTGTCATTGACTGGTGAACTGAATAAAGGTCACTTGAACTAACCTTATCAGCAGTGAGTTCCCGAATCTTGATTATCTGCATCCTGAATTTCATGAGCAGAGCCTCCAGGACCATACACTTCTCCTTCCAGTCCTCCTGGCTCATGGCCTCCTCCCCATCTGCCATGCTGGCTGAGCCTCTGTACCAAACAGACACAGACAAACACAGTAGTGAGAGAGAGAAAATATATGGACATAATAATACAGCAATCTTTTATAGGCTTCCTGTGAGAAAATTCACTTTTCATTTCCTCTGCCTGAGGGAGATAAGGTCAGTTAGATATAACCATCCTTGGAGGGGGCTCGGAGTCAGTGTTTTCCTCAAGGGTGCTATACGGTACACTATAAAGATGTGCAGCATTTTTTAGTTGATGATAAACATCTTTTACTTTCAGCCCATATCTCATAGTAAAAACACTGCAGCTCAACTTACAGTAACGACTCACACAAAAACTATATATATGTATATTTATATATATATATATATATATGTATACAGAGAGAGGTCTGTTGTTGTACAGATGTTTGTCACCACCAGCACCTGAAATATTCCAGGGTCGAGGCCAGTTGGACCTCTGTGGGCAGTGGGTGTACCTCTTAGCTCAGCCAAACATAAAAAAAAAATACCACTATTGCTCCAAAACACCCCGACACCCTCCCTGGAACAGACTGCATCACATTTTCCATGGCTAATGTTGGGAGAAGAGGCAGTAAATATAGAAAGACAGAGACATAGAAGATACGAGAGAGACAGATGAGGATCTCTGATGGACGAGAATGGCAGGAGGAGGAGGAGGATAACGACGACAGAAAGAAAGCTTGGGTTTCTCTTCCAAGTAATAACCTCTCATTACCAGCCTGGCCTGCACACAAAGAGACTGCAAACATGTGTGGAGGAAGGCAATAAAGTGGTTTCCACTGGCTTATTTCTGGTGCTTGTTTGCTGGGATAAACACAGACGAATGCAAAAAACGAAAAAAGAACTCTCCCCAAACAAAACAAAACAACACAGGAAGATGATAGTGATAGCAGAAATACTGTTCATATTAAATTATGAATCATAACATAAATTAGTATATAATAATCAGTATTAGTATATTTTACAATGCGCTGTAGTTGCACTCATTCTGCTGTTAATCATAACATAAAGTCTTAGTATAAATGATGTATCTTGATAACAACAACAATAATAGTATTATACAACCTGCAATGCCTTCGATATTGTTAGAATATTAAATCTATTTTTATTCACTGGTCTTTTGAGAACTGAAATGTCCTTGTAAGTATGTGATTTGCAGAATTGATCCTATCCTATGAGAATAAAAGTTACTTTTCTTTAACGGAGAGCATAATTGTTCTGCACACTCATCTGTTTCCTCTGCTCCAAGCATCATTCCACAGCGATGACAAAAGGATGTAGCTGGTGGAAAACATTAAAGGACATCTGACCCCTGAACTCTGACTCTCAGTGTCTCTTTCTGTCTTTCTGTCCGACTTCCTGTTGAGTAAAGTCAGTGTCAGTGTACAGAGACAATGGACTGGAGTGCGCTGTCTGGACTGGTGATGTAGTGAGACATTAATAGACCTAATAACCCAATTACCCACTGTTTATGTATTCAAAATGAAGATTTATAATATGTGGACATAATCCACTTAAATTAGTAAATCTTCTAAAATTATTTCTCCAGATTCTTCAGCATTTATACATAAACATAAAATAGTGAACAATAAGTCCCTCTGAGGCAACACTTCTTAAGCTTGTGATATTTTACACTGACTATATAGAGTTAAAGGTTATGTATTCACATTTGATGTAATTTGTTATTTTGTTTAATGTTGAATACTTTATTTTGTTATTTAATAAAAAAATGATACATAAACACAAACATAAATGTCTAAAGTTTAGGGCTACAGCACTGAAGATGTAGCTAAAATAAAACGCTAGCTAACTAAAGCCACAAATTACACAACTTTATTTGCGTCACATAAGTAAAGGCAGACAGTAAAGACTATTCAGTGATTATTCTATTCAGTGTCCTCAACTAAATCATCATTTTCATATCACGGTTATAATAAAAAGCAGCCAAACAGGTATTAATCTTAAAATGTTCAGTGCTAACAGTGTTTGAATCATAAGAAGACACGTTAGCTACAAATGTCACACAAACCACTATTCGACGACTCCTATTTAATTAAAAATCAGCTATTTTCATCAAATGTCTCGACTTACCCTTGAGAATATTGATGTGAAAACACTTTGTGAGGTACTTCACGCCATGTCGACTCCAGCGTCTATATATATGTTATTATTCAAATGAAAAAATCCTAATTCAGGAGTAAAAACTGAATTTCTCACTTTCTCAGAGGTTTTCATTTTAGCTCTCAGGCAAAAGTTGGAGACGGGTTGGGATTAAGGAGGTGTGGCTTCGAAAATACGTCCAATCATAGACGTGGTAGGTGTGTTCTTTCTCCCCGCAGAACCACGAGGCCAATAAATGATTGACATATGAAACCACAAATAAAAACCCGGAGCGCCACTTTACCGACAGATCAGCTTTTGAGGGCGGGACTGTAACACTGGTCGGAAGTGACGTCTCAAGTGTGAGGCATGGACCACAGGTGTGTCAAGTGTTCGAGAACATGGCCGGAAACCTAAAAAACATGACTGCGAATTCCAAATTTTACAACACACGTAACCCTGTATAGTATGCTACAAAATAATAAAATATTAATGACTAAAATATTTCCTATAATTGTTCAATTATTTCAAAATTAAATTTATAAATATTAACCAATAATTAAATGCTTTTTTCATTTGTTATCCGGATTGGTAGGTTTTATTCTGAAATATACTTATACCGGAAGTGGATGCTTTTATCGTCGACTTGTCGTTAGTTACAGCTACAAGCAGAAGCATGAGCTAAAGCAGTAGAGCTTAAAGTGAACCACATGCCGAGTTGAGGTAAAGGCTAATGATATTTAACTGCACATGTTTCTGAAGCTGTTTCACTATTTCTACGAGGTCTGTTGTACTGTTTCAGTGTTCGTCTCGCTTTTTAATTTGGTATATAGAGTCAGTACCGGACAGCTAGCAGTAAGTTCGTTGGCTAACTTTTAGCCAAGGAAAAGGAAACATGCAGTAACAGTTACAGTACGTTAACCCTGGAAAATGTGGAGATAAAGTGTGTATTTGTGTGTGTGAGCGAGGGGAGAGAGAGAGAGAGAGGGAGGGAGGGAGTGGGGCGTGGGCATGACGTCTGCAAAGGAAAAACGTATACTTTGCAAGTACTCTTTTATCCCAAGGGTCCATCAAACAAGTGAAGACTCAGTGTGACAGATATAATGATCTGAATGAAAAGTTATTGAATTTGAATTCTCAATTAGTGTGCCCTATATTCTTACCACATTGCAGATTTAAATATATTTGACATATCATTTTAGATCAACATGATACTTGAGTGAAAATGATTTAATTGATGCTGTTCTTTACACAGCCATGGTGGTGAAGAAGAAGACAGCTAAAGTAGAGGCTGTGGCGTTGGATGAGGAGAAACTGCAAAAGCTGATGGGTACTGTGGCTATTGATGCGCAAACTAACTATAGTTAATATTGAAATAAACAGATGTTTAAGAAATCCTGTAGCTCTTCAAAAATATATTACATGTCAGATAGATAGCACTCTCACTTCAGTACTATGTATACTCTCCACTAAATGTTATAGACCTCATGGTATTTATTTTTGACAGTTTTTCACTGACTTTGTTTTCAGAGTCCCTTTCTGTAAATGGCAGAGAAGATGGAGTCAGGCAGGTTGCACAGACTCTACAGTCCTGTTTGCAGTTGGCAGAGCCAGTGCAGCAGATCCAGCTGGTTAAAAAGGTTAGTGTGATTAATGTGTGTCTAGCATGATGCGTATTGTGTTGTCATTATTTAACAAACTTTATGTTTAGTGGAGGTAGTGTTACCATGCAGTATATGTGTGTGTGTGTCCACATCATCACATCAGGCAGGGTCCCAGATGGAGGCACTGAGCCAAGAGCAGTCTGATGGAGTTCTTCTGGAGGCTTGTCTACACACCTTGGCTCTGGTCTACACCTCTCTGCAGGCTAAGAACCCCCTGCAACGGGCCATTGCTAGGTACAGAGCAAAGCTTTAGTATTTTCTGTTACAGCCTATTAGGTTAAAAACGTTTTCTTCTTAAATTCACATTATCAAATGTCAATTATCTGACCAGAAATGTATAAAACAAATATTTAGGTAATCTTTAATCATGACATCATCAAAACATGTACTACTGGCAGGATTACACTTATATCTGTGATCTAGTACATTTTAACTTTGTCATTCATTAAAAAAAACATAGACATCTGTTTGTAAAAATGTAAATGACAATGACTCTTTCCCTACAATGACTTAGATCTTGATGAGGTGAAGCTTGTGACTGTCTGTATAGTATATTGTTAGGCTCTGATAAAAAAGATGTCTCTGTTTTACTGTCCTTAGTGCTTTGGGTTCAGTACCAGCCTGGCTACAGGAGCAGACTGTAAACAGTTTGTCTTCGTGCTTGTCTGACTGTCTGTCCAATGCAGCTCCAGACAAACACCCACACATCGTAGACACCATCACTGCCTATCTGGATGGCTTCCCTCTTGGTGAGTGGGTTATCGCTCACCTTTACTTTTCACTGCACATTTATTCTGTGGATTTTAATAACATCAGCTATCTGGTAAATTTAATGTCTGCTTGTTGTTAAGATAAATAAGCATCTTTTTGAAATTGTCAATTTTCAGGTGAGAGATGCATTAACAAACTCCTGCCTAAAGGTAAGTCTATGTTTATATATTGTCAGATTTTGAGAAAAGCCACTCTTCTTCCTCAAGTTCACATACTGTCTTCTTACCTCTGTAGTGTTGCAGTTCCTTCACAAGGGATTGAGTGAATACCTTCATCAGAACAGGTATATTCTGACCTCTGGACTGTTTACTTTGTTAGATTTATGCCTTTCATATAGCCTATGCCTTTCAAATAGTTTTTCAGAATTAAATATTAATCATATTTTTCTTGCAATGACATACAGTACGTCTCTTACACATAAGTCATCCTGAATAACTAGCACTGCAGCTGTGTTATTTCTCTTGTGAATATACACATGAACATTAGCTTTTTGCTGATCTGTCTCTGTCGCCCCATGCTGTCCTCCAAGTGGTTTAGCAGGACGTCACATAGCGCAGGCCAAGCTGATGCAGTCCTGTCTGGCAGCGGTGAAAACCTCCATGCTGGTAGTCCAGAGATCTCAAGAGACCCTAAGTGCTGCACTGCAGGCCGAACAGGATCACTGCATGCTGGAAGAAGCACTAAGCAGCCTCATGAGCTGCTACATACACATCCTCACTGATGGTAGGAAGCAGGACAGCTGATGGAAGTAACCTAACTGCCTTCAATTCAGTGCAAAAATATCATCTTACTAGTCATTTTTGCTAATTCTTAAAGAAGTATTTATATCTACATAATCATGCTTTCCTCCCGTGTCTTTCCTTCACTGTTTTTTATCTATTTTTAGAGGAGTTCATCCAGTCAGTCCAGAGTACAGCTGGCATGGCTGTAGTTTTGTTGATCAGGTCTATCATGGGTTGTGGAGATGAAGTTGCTTCTGTGGTGAGTTGAGAATGAAGGATCATGCTCATGCATACATTTTGGGTATATCAACGTATTTTTCAGCACACAGCTTACTACCCAGCTACATAAAACAGTAGAACAAATATTTCAACAAATTAAACTCAAAATGTATGCACAGTTAAATTCATGTGTAGCTGCTGTATTGCCTGAACTGAAGAATCTAGAGTTGCATCTAATGTTTGTTTTCATTATCGGTTAATCTTCTACTTATTTTGTTAATTAACTAATTAATTAATTTTTTTCTATGAAATGTCAGAAAGGTTTGCAAAATACCCTTAAATGGCCAAAGTAATAGCCGCATAAGTAATGCTTGTTTAGTCTGACTAACAGTCAAAAGAAGCTGAAATATTTTCTCGCAGAAACCTGTACTCAGTCTCTTGAAATGTACTTGATTATTCTTGTTTGTTTATTGTATTTCAGGTGTGCAGCTTGCTGCGTAGCTCAGTGCAGGGTTTGCCCCCTGCAGCCCCCACATGGTTAAAGCAGAGGTGTGAGGGTCTGTGCAGCAGTGGTCGCCCGCCGGGTGTGTCTTTGTATCTGTGTCATGGCGCTCTGGCTATGTTGAGCTGGAAGGGCTCTCTCCCTGGACCACAGTGGGAACAGCTGCTGCTGTTGGTTCCAAATACTCTGTTGGATCTAGACGTCAGGTAGATCTACTCAGTTGATCCCATTCAGAACTGACACATCTAAAACGGGATGCTTTTTATTGTAGAGAAAAGTTTCTTGCACTGCTTAGAGCTTGAAAAAATTGTAAAAGCAGCATTATAGGCAGCATTGTAGGATGTAAGTTAAATCATTTATGTGCTTTGCAAACACAACTAACAACTAACTTTTTCCCTATTTATCCTCCTGGCTGTAGTGTAAAGGAGTCCAGTACAGCCATGGTGGTAGCTCGGGTGCTGACCCTGTGGAGTGGTGCTGCTCTGGACTGCCTGCAGGGAGAGGAGCAGTGCTGCCTTCCCAGCCTCCAGCAATCCTTCAACGGATGCTCCAAGCTGCAGCGACACCTGCTGGAGCACATTTACTCCCACTGGGAGCATCCTCTAGATGGAGTCCGCCACCAGACACGCTCCCTGTTCCGCAACCTCCTGCTCCTCCATCAACACACCAACCCCTCCACCACTGATCCAACTAAGGACCCTTACATCACAGAGATCACCCAAAGCCTGATGGGACTGGAGTGGCACATGAGAGGGAAGTACGGCTCGTTGGGCTGCCTGGTGGAGCTGTATGGAGCAAGGTACCTGCTTAATATGCAGCCCCAGCTGCCTTCATGTCTCCTGGACTTGATGGGTGATCAAACCCTGGCTCCTTATGCCAGTGACCTGCTGGAAAGGCTGTTTGTTAGCCACAAATCACAATTGGCGAGTGATGTTGGTGCAGCAGGAAAGACTGAGGACTGGATGGAGTGTTGGCATCACACATGGGTAACCCCACTGCTACAGGTTCTGTGTCATGCCAGATTGGACCAGACCACATATATCCTTGACTACTTCCTGCCCAAACTGCTGCGCTGCAGCCCCTCCAGCTTGGCTCACATGGTACAGGCCTTACAGGACACTCCCCCCTGCAGCACAGGTAAAGGCACAAATAAAGTTTGTAACATTGACTGTGTTTACATGCACAAGTAACCAGGTTACTCGTAGAATAATCAGGGAACGAGTTTACATGCACTAAAGAAACCTGGTTACTGGAAATCTGCGTATACATGCAGCAGCTGAGTAATCTGATCCTCACTGATTTTAACTGCATAGAGACCGAAGAGACTGCGTCCTGACTTTTTTTTCCTTTCAGATAACTGACCGCACTTTGAGAGAGACAGCGCTGTCTGAATTAAAGAAATACACAGTGAAACTTTACCTATTTAGATGTCTGCTGGGCACTTTGTGTTGGTTTTAGTTTTAGTCTGATTATGGCTGGATTTAAAAACGAGGCAGTAATGATCTCCCCTTTCATCCAGTCGCTCCTCTCTGCTGAAAGTAGTAGAGTAGCGAGTGTCTGCAGCCTTTGTTATACACATGTACACTTGTAAAAAGCTGATTAGAAATCTGGTTACACGTATTTCCTGTTTACATGACAGTGTAATCTTACTGGGGAAGGCTGACTATAACCTGGTTACTTGAGGGCATGTAAACACGCTGATTGTACTTAAAACATTCTTTATCAGAGTCATAAACAGTTTTGTTGAACCATTGTGTAAACACTGTTTATATAATCTTGTTAGGTCCTTCAGGGAGCAGGGGTGCACTTGGAGCTTTGATGACGTGCCTACGGGCGGCCAGGGCCCAAGGTGTTGTTCCATCCTCAGAGGAGGGTCTGTGGGGAGGACTGGTGCCCCTTCCTCTAATTCAACAAGCCCTTGTACACAAACATGATCAAGTGAGTATGGGTCTATTCTTAAGTCTTCAGTTTTGTATTGTGTTTTTATGCATTTTATCTGACCTTTATACTTCATTTCTGCTGCGTTTGTGTGTCGCTATCATCGCCCAGGTGAGGATGGACGCTTTAGGTTTGGTGTGTGAGAGCCATCGCAGCACTGAGGTTCTGACCTCACAGGAAATGGACCTCATCCGCCACTTCCTGCTGCCCAATCTTAACAGTCAATTACCAGGGGTCAGACAGCAAACAGTCAGCCTACTGAAGAAGGTCAGCCTGTTTGTCTTTATTTTTGAAAATATGAAATACAAAATGTACATGTGTTAGGTCTTAATAACATCAGAGCTGAAACTTTAAATCTCCTACAGTTGCTCTGCAGAGTGAAGGACAGCGCTCTGCTGCTACAGAAGAGACTCAGCCAGGAGAAAGACCAGGAGCGGAGAGACACAGACAAACATACACTACATCTGTACAAGGTATACACACACAGACAGAACATAAATGCAGAGTTTTTACTGAGGGTAATCAGTGCTCACGTTTTCCCTCAGTGCTGATACTGTTTCCTGATGTGGTCCTTTTTTTAGTTTAATAAATGAAGATTTGTTTTGTTGTTTATGTATAATGTAGGAGTTCCTGCGCTGGCTGTGTGTGAGGCTGCTGGAGGTTTTGGTTCCTGGAGCTTCCTTCTCTAAATGCCTCATGTCCCTCCACCTGCTGAGTCTGCTGGGCCACTTCTTCACCTTCAGCACTGGTACACCTGATAACTAACAGTTTTAAACAAACGCAATATATTGTAAAAGTAAATATGGAGATGTCACGAGCTGATCCTGAGGCTCGCTATCGGCACTGATTTGGACAGATTTTAAAAGATCAGTATTGGTTAAAATTAAGCAGATACAAATCAGATCCTTTCTTTACTGAACTCTGATGTGTTTTACCCATCTCGACTCGCGGCAGTTGCAAAACTTCTCCTTAGCGTGAATGCGAAAAATAATTTGGACACACAGTCAAGTAACTGAGGTTCAGACTCTTAAGAGCCTTCATCAGGAATTCAATGGGGCTGTGGAAAACAACCCTAGACGCCAACTTCTAGCCAATTGCACAGGTTACCATCAAGTGCAGGATTTACCAAGGAGATGCCCTGTCCCTACTGCTGTTCTGCTTAGGCCTGAACCCCCTCAGCCAGATCATCAACAAGACTGACTATCTCAAAAAACGGTTTTCAGTGGCAACTGGACTTGTTTTTAGTTCCTTGACTACGTTTCACCCTTCCATTCCAGAGGGGTGAAACGTAGTCAAGGAACTAAAACAAGTCCAGTTGCCATTGAAAACTGTTTTTTGAGATAACCATGACCTGGA
>JAUMHL010000007.1:3377476-3388004 GCA_032362345.1 Sandelia bainsii | reverse complement strand
AGGAACGACATCTGATATCTCTGTCCAGAAGATCGCGAACCTAGGAACAACTAAGATACTGCGCAGGACCCTCAAGCTCCCAGGCCTCTGGTAGAGGACCCAAGCTCGAAGGACAAAGACCGCCCGCAGGGGGGCGAGTGGGGAATTGTTTGTTTTTTTATATATAAGCGACAGAAAAAATTTTTTTTTGAAAACTCTCGCAGGCCACATAAAATGAGGGGGCAGGTTGGATTTGGCCAACCCCCTTATTAGATCAGGGACAAGACAATGTATAAGCAATAGATTTTTAAAACATGTTTAGACTGGAAATGGGGAAAATGTTGCAGTGAGTAATTATGATCTCACAAACGCTGTACAGAGGAACATCGGCACAGATTTCAAAGCACAGTGTTGTATTCTGTTTAACACTCTCAGAGCTGTTTGGAATTCAGTGCTTTACTCAAGGGCACCTTAGTGATGATGCCTGGCACATTTTTTGTAATACCACTGTCCAACTCTAAGCTCTTGAGTACATCTTTCTGTTGGTGCCTGAACCAACAGTCTGTGCGTTACTGGCTCCTTTCTTTACTTTGATGCCAGCTTGATGCTGCTGCTCCCTGTCTCGCTGTCTTCTCTTGTGTTTCTTCACCTCTGCCTCTCTTGTCTTTTCCTCAGGTTCTGATGCGTTCGCCCTCGGTGGGGTTGTGACCTCTGCACATGCTGCGAACGTCCTCTACTGCATTGCCAGCAACTTCCAGGAAGTCAAACATCTGGCGTCAACATTACTACAGCAACTCCCTCCGTCAGCTGTGGGGCTGCAGGTTAACATGACCTTCCAACCTTTCATTGCGAAAAGGAAAATAACCTATGAAAAACATGCAGTAAACATACTTAACAACCAAATGTCAAGGAAGACTCCTTATCAGTTTCTATATGTAAATTGACATATTGTTATTATTTGTTGTTACTTATTGTTATTTTACTGATCTGACTCTGGTTCTATTGTTAGTTGCCAGAGAGGATGTGTAGTGTCCTTCAGGCTGCTCTGGACCTCAGTACAAGCACCAAACCATTTGACAGTGTTACAGCAGCCCACCTTCTCAACCTGCTGCTACACCAGCCAGACCTGAGCCAGGCTCTGCTGCACTGTGCCCAGAAGCATGGCCTCGATTTCCAGCCTTCCTCCCCACCGTCACAGTCTTCTGAGTCACTCATCTTGGAACACAACACTCTAGCTGGTGAGATCCAGATATATAGCCCAAATCAGCAGATATGTGTGCTAAATGTACACTCAGTTGATCACATGTATGGAATTGTCTGTCCTCAGTGGTTCAGTACTTGCTGCGCTGCCTGCAGTCAGAGGTGTCGAGGGCTGAGTCGTCTCTCTTACAGGCAGCTGCTTCCTATCCTCTTTACGGCAGAGCTCATTGCATCACAGCTGTACTGCAGCATCTAAACACAGAGTAAGAATAGCAACAGCATATACACGCTTATTTACATTTAAAACTGCAGCAGCATGTTGGATTTAATTAGTAAATGCTGTCACTACCTTAGTTGCCTTTGTCTCTTTCTTGTGTGACACATATGTGATAAATACATGTTTGTGTGTTTAGGAGTTTGAGCCAGACTGAACAGTGGAAAAGTCTGGTGTCAGAGCTCATTGCTGTGTGCTACAGGATGTCTGATGTGGTCTCACCTGTAGTCCAGAGCTCCTCCCCAGAAGGACTCATCCCCATGGATACTGACTCGGGTAATGTCATTTCTCCATATTAGTAGTATATTATGTGAGCAATAAAAAAAAAGAAATTCTGGGAAACAAATGAGACTTATGAGCCTCACTGATCAGGAGAACTCAGAAATACAATATAATACTGAGGTTTTATTGTAGTGCAGTTTTGCTGTAGACTATGGTAAAAATAATGGAGGTATAATAATGGTTACTTCCCCAAAAATAGTTGAATTTTGCTTTTCTTTTTTGTTTTGGTGTGGTTCTTCTCAGCTTGTGGTTCTTTTTTAGAGCAGCTGTAACAAAGCACAGCATTTTCCCTCGGGTATTATTAAAGATGTTTGAATCTTGACTCTTGAAGCTGGCTTCATCACACCAAAACAAAATATTGAGAGATTTTTATTATGAACAAAAATATACTTTCAACCATTTCAGTCATTAAAAAATATCGTCCATTAAATATGGAAAGTCATGGCAATGGTTGCAAGGACCATGAAACAATATTAAGAATATGACGTGTGTGTGTGTGTGTGTGTGTATTTGAACAGAAACCACAGCAGGTCTGCAGAAGATACTCGAGGAGATCCAGCCCAGAGACACCAACGACTTCTTCATCAGTGCCAGGGAGCTGAACACACACCAACACACACAGCATCAGACCACACAAACACCATCATTGAATACAAGTGAGTTACAGTTACAATATTGTGTTACGCTGATTACGTTTAATATCACACAGGAATATACCCCAAAAAAATTGTCACTCGTGTAGTTGGATTCAATCAGATTGATTTTAATTGATTTTCCTAATTTTGCATAGTTCATATTTAGCTGCTATTGCTAACATTGTTTACCATTCTCATATAGCAGAAAAGCAGTAAGCCATCCCCGCATGTGGGTGGAGTACTCATGTCCTGATGGTGGCAGTGTTTGTCCTTTTTTACTTGATACATTCTGACCCAGTCACTTGTAGGAGACATATTTACGTGGACAACAGTAGTTTCCCAGTGATAGTGAAAGTAAAATGACTTGGTGGTGTGTGTGTGTGTGTGTGTGTGTGTGTAATTTATGTGATGTAACGACATAAGTGACAAAAGCTAGCACATTGTGTGACTTTGGGGCTTTTCAGAATTTCCCTGGATGTGTTTTAGTCTGGAGCATTACATAATAAGACAAATCAATCTTTTAAATTATTATGTAATAAACTACAATGTGATCAAACTTTTCCCACATTATTCTTTTCATGTGTCTGTGTGTCACCGTGGGTGTCTGTGTTGGCTCCAGGTGGTGAGGGCTACAGGGTGACAGCCCAGATGGTGCTGGTATGTTGCTGGCGGAGCATGAAGGAAGTGGCCATGCTGCTGGGACAGCTGTGTCAGAGCCTGCCTCTGCACTATACCAGTGACAATGCACATACACACCCTGGGCTCATCACAGAGGAACAGGTGAGATCATGATGAACAGAACACACCTCATCACAACAGAAACTGAACAACCGTCGCTTTTATTGTTGTGTCCCAACCACTAACACTGAAACAAGCAGGTTTGTGCAAGACAGACTATTAAAGCTCACTTAGTGGATACAAACAGCTTAACACATCAATCTGTGTGAAGATACTTGTGAGCCTTCCATGCTCCTCCGTGTTGTTACTTTTGAACACTAGTGGGGGTTGTGGACTGGTCCACAGTAGCCCATCTGTATGCTGCTGTAGACTAGTCCACAGCGCCCACTAGTGTAGAGAAGTAAAACAGGCGAAACCAAATGTTGCAGTTTTGTGTGAAAACGTTCAACAATCTCTGTGCTGTATGTAAGTGATGTACAGCATGTGTGCTGGGTTTTACTTATTTTTTGGCACATCCGCAAACTGCAAAGCTTTACATTTTGAGAGGCACGTGCCAAGTCTACAGACTGGCTGCAGTTATGTAAATATGGAGGTTTGGAGGCATGGATGGGGGTTTGCACTGCTTTGTGCAAAAGCATGCAGATGCCCTTATCCTTTTGACCTGCCTCTTGACCCTTTTGTCATTGCTGTCCATTTATTTTATATTTGTTAATTATTTTATTAAGCATTTGCTGTGTAATTTATATTTTCCAGCCCCTCTTGGCTAATAGTGAGACTTTTCCAGTTCAAATGACATAATCAGTCTCTCAAATGTGTTCTGGGTTGGTGCAACCAGAAAGCCTCTAATGGAAAGCGTCCAGCTGGCATCTTGATCAGATGCCCGAACCATCTCAACTGTCATTTTTCAATGTGAACGAGCAGCCGCTCTACCTGTCAGGTGTCTGAGATTCTTTTACCACGGTCTAATGAAGGCTTTTTTTGTTTTCTAATGTTTCAAAATGTATGTAAATGTACTGTAGCAGGGAATGATGTCAATCTGTGTGTGTGTGTGTTTGTGACACCACGCTGGGAGGCTCCTCAATTAGCATCCGGCCTCGTTAACGCTTTCATTTGAGTCCCGACCCTGCTGGTTTAACGGGCTCGACGTCCCTCTCTTTCCACTGCATTCTTTCCAAATCACTTCCACTACCAGCAGGAAAACCCTCAGCGCTGCAAACAACACACACACACACACACACACACACACTGACAGACTCGCACAGGAATAGTTGTCTGAGTGGTTCAGCATGTGAATGTACATAATAACAAGGGTACC
The DNA here is from genome assembly GCA_032362345.1 of Sandelia bainsii. Classification (NCBI taxonomy): domain Eukaryota; kingdom Metazoa; phylum Chordata; class Actinopteri; order Anabantiformes; family Anabantidae; genus Sandelia; species Sandelia bainsii. The sequence goes on along the minus strand of JAUMHL010000007.1, from coordinate 3,383,641 downwards.
AGACATAGGCTATGTCTGTCTGTGTGTTTGCTTGTTGACTGTGTATTTACTGTCCTTAAAGAGAGTTAAAGTAGAAGTGTCATGTAGTACTACAGTATGTGTTCAATGTGTGCTCTCACTAAACATTACACACTTGTCTATGTGTGTTTACTCATGTAAAGTTATATACATCAGTCAGGATTAAATGAATGAAACATTTTAGTTCCAGTTCTTGAGCAATACTCAGTTGACCGTTGTTAAAAACGGACACTAACTGGGTCTGAATTTGTTCTTGTCATGGTTTTGAACCTGTGTGCTTACTGTCACCTTTATATTATTTTGTTTAAGTTTGTATTTTAAATGTGGCTGTCAAATAATTTCCAGACACCTCTACAAAGACCTTTACATGTCTCAGATTTGGCAGTTGGTAGATTCTCTGTAATATAGCCAAAGAACCAAGTCAAATAAAAGGTCAACATTCAGTTTCTTGCAAAGTTTGATTTTGTTGACTTGTGGCTAAGCCAGGCCACCTGTTTTCCTCATTCCCCATTCTTTTTGCTAGGCTAAGCTAACCGGCTGTTCTTGGTAGCTTCACCAGCCAGACTGATGAAGTCTTTTTTTGCAGCTTGTGAATCAGTAGATCTTGTACCCAGCCACTGGAAAACTGTTTATGAGCTGTAAATTTATAACTTTTAAACTCATGCAAAATGAATGCACTCAGTCCAAAAAACAAGATAATTTACAATGTCCAGTTAGTGGAGGTAGTGCATCGTGATCTGTAAATCAGTGTTGGATCTATGATTGGAATTGCAATTAAATTTTGCCAACCTTCTAATCAAACAAAACAAAAGATATGCTAATGACATGGTAACCACCGTAGCAGGCATAGGTAAACGGAGCATGTATTTTATAAGATGGCGCACTTGTCCCCTACACAGGTAACATGGCATAATTTAACTTCACATTCTTTGTAGGCCTCAGTTTGGAACCTTAAAGTTTATCAATGACTTTTATAGTTCCATGCTGCATTTGAAAATTTCCTCCAGTTATTTAAATTCCCTCTAAAACAGATGGACACAGTGACAGGCAGAGATTTTCTTTAGAGAACTGCCAGGGTTGTCTCAACTGTCACTTGTGGCATTTGCTCTAATGATGTCACCACAGTGTCTTGAAGAGATAATTGATGCTGATATCATAGATACAGTGTTGTTCCCTCTGGTAACTATGGCTCTCATTATATAACCGATTCTTAAACAAACTCATGCTGAGGACCACGTGGTCAAGAGGAAAATCTGATCTCCTGTCCCCTCTGTGTTAACCGCATCCCTTTTCCCCTTTTCCTTTTTTTTCAAAAGTGTGTTTGTGTGTGTGTGTGTGTTAGCATTAACAGTCAGTGAGGTGATTCCAGTAGTACTTGGAAAGTTGGGTCTGGGTGTAGTTGAGCATTGGTGTGCGTGTGCAAGAGCAAAACACATCTTTCCAAAATGTGTGTGAATGCTTCCTGCGGTCCTCGGCCAGAATCCTGTGTTGCATCCTTGTTGGCTTGGCAACACTGCAGATGTTTCTGTCATTGGATGGCACCATGGCAACAGCAGTGGGACTAGAAGGCAATGGTAACAGATTTCTGTCTTCTGTTACTTTATTTTTGTTGATCATCTCTTTTAGACATTTTCAGCAAAGATTATGTATTTTATTGTTTTCTGTTTTCTATTGATATCAAGTGAAAGAGGAAACTATTCTATTTGTCCTGTAATAGGGAAGAAAAAGGAAGAGTTTGGATTTAGACTCACTGATACTGCACAAGCACTGTTTGTGTGTGTGACCGACTACCGAAGTAGTTGGTCAGCTGGAGTTTCACAGCTATGGTGTTTGGTGCTTGGCACAGCTCAACCAGAATTGGTTGGAGAGGAGACTGACCATTTGTTTGGCTGTTCTAAAGCTAAGGGAGAAACACACCCACATGCGCGCTCACACACACACATTCACTTACACACACTGCTGTTAACACAATATAAGTACTTTGTCCAAAATCACTCTATATTTTCACTGTAGTGCACAACATTTATTGTACGTCATTTTCTTTGGGTGTCTGAATTCCAAACATAAATTTCATGCTCCATAATATTGCCCTCAAAGGGTACCCACAGTGGAAAACAAGAATGCGCTTTTCAAAGCATGTGCACTACTTTTCCATGAAAGCCTCCTGAACCTGCCAGTGATGGTGCAGAGTGACAATGATTCATAAAAGTGTCCTAACCCCCATCGTGCTGCATACTACAGAGTAAAACGTGCAAACAGTAACTACACATACAGTAGCTGAGGACGGCTTAGACTTGTGCACTAGTTAAGAAATAGGACTAAAAAGCAGATTATGCACTGAATGCCTTGACGTTCCTATTATCACTGATAAATAGGTAATTATTTTTGGACAGTTTCTCTTTACAAAACCAGGAACAAATTCACTAATTATTGATAACCCCATGGTGCTGAGGACAAGTCATGCATGAAACACCTTTAGAGACCTGTCTCCTGCCTCGTGCTTTTTCTGAAAGCTCACATGGACATGGATTCCTAGATCAAGAAAAATCATAACTTTCTGTTTCATTAGATAAAAATCTTTGTCTAATATGTCCATGACTTTCACCTGTGACTTTTCACTTAAAGTACATATCATATACTTTAACTGCAAAAAACTACATCTAATAACACACAGTTTAATAGCATTGAATTGGAGCAGATTAGATTTATTCTGTAGTAACAATCACAATCGTCCTGTAAGCAGCAACAGCAGTAACAGCTCTCTAACCCTGGACCATCAGGGGAGAAGTTGCCTATTTGGGTCACGGCCCTGAGCATGTAATTACACTTGGGAAACTTCTCTCTCCGCACATGGAAGTTTTTCTGGGAAATGGGCACGCTTGCAAACAGGAAGTTGACATCTAAATAAAACCTCCTCCATTCGCAGGAAGCTTGCCTGTCCCTTTTAACAAGTTACACAGACCTATGGGAGGGAAGTTTTAAATAGGCGAAGTCGCGGCCCGGCTCGGCGCAGCTCAGCACCGCAGCGGTCTGGGACCGCCAGCCACGGGCCAACTAACAGTGACTGTCGCTTGCCATTTTTACCCTTGTGAGGTCAGGCCTGTCCTGGGAGTCCACTCTGGCCACCAATGTGATAAGTCACTGGGCTTGGTACTGCTGTGGTTTACTCAGTTCATACTTTGGTGTTGTAGTTAGTCCACTTTAGGTCTGCAGGGTCACTCAAGTTTCTTGACCAGTCATGTGGCCAAAAAATGGGCTGTCTAAGCCCAACATTTTTGTTGCATTTGTTTTTTGTGTAATATTTTCACTTTACACACTTTTTATTAATTTATTTAGTCTTTTTCAGCACATTTATCTGCTGTACTCCTTGCTGTAAACCCATCTTCATCCATTGTTTACCTGTGTTCCTGCTCCATCTGTGCGTCTGTGTTAATTCAGATGTTGTGTCTAACCCCACATCCCCTATGGGGCCATTTGGGTTTTTTTTTCTTTCCCCCTTTCGAGTTTTTTGCCTCAGGGCTTTGGCCCCCCTCCCTTTGCCCTCCATGCCACCCCTGACTAAGTCGGGGCCTGGCCGCCTCCGTGGTGGCAGTGATACCACAGCCGTAATGACAGGGCACTGGAGCTCTGCGTCCGCCTCGCCCTGCTGCCTCACCTGCAACACACTCACCAGTTTACACACTGCCACAGAAACAGCACTAAGTTTGTGTGTGTGTGTGTGTGTGTGTGTGTGTGTGTGTGTGTGTGTGTATATAGTTAGAATAATGTTGCTAACACTATTACTAACTGCATGGTTTTACTGACAGTGGCCATTATGTGGATGTCTCAGCATCCTTATTTGAACACACTTGTCACGCTACTGACATGCCGCTCTCACGCTTGACATGCTCAGTGCTCATTGGCTGGAAGCTAAGTGGTGTCTCTAAAACAACAGTGTGGCCATACTTGACTTTGGTAACATTAGGTAATGCACTACATCAGTGGATTGTTTCTACAAGCCATTACTGTGTTGTACTTTTTGAATTTTTTTCCGTGAAAATAACCCACTCTCTGTCTGAATGAGAGAGTCAGTTGGGTGTGTGGGGTAATTGTTTTTGCATTGTGTTGAATTTATTGCATTCGTTTATATGTAATTGCTTGAAATTACAAAATGATTCATACTTAAATACAAAGTAAGATTTGTTTTGTTTAGACCTCAGTGCTTTCCTGTTTTTTCATTGTGAGTTAGAAGAGTTAATGAGACATTCTTTCTGTGAGGCAGTTAGCCTTAACTTGTCAAATCATTTAGCATTTTGCAAATTGTATGTCATTAAATGCTTAAAGGACAGGTTCGCAGTTTTTTATGTTTGCCAAAAACAACAGCTAGGTGCCCATATTAACATTGAGGGGGAGTTTTGTGTGCTGTAATCATGTTTCCTGATTGAGTTGCCATCGGTGAAAAGTAACAAAAAAAGGTAGCTAAGATAGCTACTTAATCCAAGTTCTTTTGGAACAGCAAGCACAACCTATTTCAGTGTCCTTATAGGCATGTGACTGTTGACTTGAAAAGTTCTGATTGTATGCTTTAATCCAAAGTGAGTCATTGCTACCACTCCACCCACCCAACAGTTCAATTTTGGGTTTTTGATGTTCGACCAGACAAAACAAGTAACATGAAAATTAAGATATTAAGTAATTATTATTATATTATATTAGTTATGTCATTTCATTTGCACCCTATGTGTCAGGGTCACATCAGTGTTGATGTTGATTTTCCCCTGTCTCTCTCTGCTACAGGTGGAGGGGGTAGGTCTGTACTTCCGTCAGCAGCTCCTGCAGTCCCGTCATCGTGGCGCCTTCGAACTGGCTTATGTGGGCTTTGTACGCCTCACCGACATGCTGTGCAGGTGTGTATGTGTGTCTGTGTCTGTTCACATCGAGGGAGAAGGGGCTGAAAGGGAATACTGCTGAATGGCTGTGGGCATTAGCTTCCATCATGATACCAAGTGTCATTGTGCCTTGTAATTAGCAAGAGGCATGTTCTCTCAATATCACTCTTCAGATATAATATACTATAATTACATCAAGACTGGATAATTGGAATTATTCATCATCTGGTGCCCTCTGGAAGGCCAACAAATATGCAGGCATAAAAATGGTCAACATTGATACCACTCTCATGTCTTTGCTTGATACAGAGCTGGAATCAGGATAAAGTTAGCCTAACTTAGCACAAGGATTTGAGGTAAAGCACTCTGTCCAAATACCTGTAAATACAAATAATGTGCAGGTCATCAGGAATGCTAAATATATAATTGAGTAAAACCACAAGATTTATGTTGTACACCAATCAGCATATTTCCTAAATGTTTACTTCGTCCTATAATAGTCATTTATTGTATTATACCAGGTCTGACATCTTCCCCTTTTAAAACTGTAGTCTAATTATATAAATACTTTAAATAGCTGTACTGATATTTGCTGTGTTTTAATTGATTTAAGTGTTAATTTTACATCAAATCCTATCTTATTTAGAACATCATCATCATTCGTTTCATGATCTACTGTTAATCAGAAGCCCATGTCACTTTGACCACGTCAGAGACAACACGGTCATTTAGAAAGTGATAGCCCTTTCTTCTACAGTAACCTAATTACTAAGCACCCAGCAGTGTTTCCAACAGAATTTGATTTTACTTGTGGTGGTGGTGGCCAACCGCGCTGGGGTAGCAGGAGTAACACGGTGAGAAACTGGTGTACACTGAAACACACTACAGTGAATTTGCTTATTTATTTGAGTTGTTTTTTATATTCATGCCAAAGATGTATAGTATAAGTAGTAGAAATAAATATAGTCTACTGTAGACCTATACCAAGCAGAAGAAGACATAATATTGATTGTATGTTATGTGACTGTATTTACACATTAAAGTCTTCTGACTTTGGCACATTTTATTTTCCAACAGCTACTTGCTATGTGTCTGTGAAGATTTTCAATCATCCAGGAGATGACTATCCCAAAAAAGGTTATTCAGTGGCAACTGGACTTGTTTTAGTTCCTTGAACTTGAACTTTAACCAGGCGGTTTCATAGTCGTTCACACCCTGGCTCAGGTGGTCACAGTGACATACATGAAAGCCAGAGGGAACAACAACCCACAGGTGACCA
>JAUMHL010000007.1:3341232-3377376 GCA_032362345.1 Sandelia bainsii | reverse complement strand
ACTCATTTGAAATACTTTTTAAACAAGTGAGTTTTCAAATGTTTTTTAAAGGTGGTGATAGTCTCGGCTAGTCGAATTATAAACCTGTGTTGGTTATAGCTCAAGTTTAATTATGTATGTACTATCTTAAAGGATATGATGAAGTACTTTACAATAAATTACATTAATTTTTCTTACGTAGTTATTATTCCTGGCTACATCCATTTATAAAGGGTTTATTTAATCATTTACCTGATAACAACCCCTGCAGAAACAGTGTTCCTCTGATGTCATGGTACATCTTAAATGCAAGGTATGTTCTTGTAGCTGTTTTACAATATACGTAGCAAGTAAGCAGAAACTGTACTGTATAAGGAAGTCTTGTCTGACATAACCTTCCGATGTGGTAATTACCCATTACGTTAATAATAATTTTAAATCCTTAGTAATTAGGAGACTGTAAAAGGAAGGGTTACCAAAAAAGTTATATCCAAAGTTCCAAATAGTTGTGCACATTACTATACTGATGGGGCTTCTGGAGCGACATTAAACTGGCCAGAGTCAAATACAACCCATCACCTCTGCTATTCAGGGAAATAATCCCTCTATTGTCCTCCTCAGGGAACGAACAAAACAACTTAATTCTGAACCACATCAAAGAATTTCGCACTTGCTTGTACCTCCCAGTTTTCCTCGGTGGCGGGCTGTGGAAGATGTCTTTAACCTTGTGGCAGGTGACGAACCACAAAACCGTGCAGCAGCGTTGACTTTGAACCACCCAGAGCCGAGCACTTAAAAAAAAAAACTCACTTGTTTTTGTTCTTGTGCTGAAACTCAATGAGTCTCTCAATGAGTTGTGTAATGAAGGCAGCATTCTGTTGGTCATGTGTAGGAGTACGAGGAGTGTGTGTATTCTGCTCTGGGTGTGTGTGGATGTGAGTGCGTGTTTTTAGGAGGGTAAGAGCAGTGTGTGTATGGTATGCAGGCCGTGTGCTGGGTTATAGGGTGTTGATTGCGGGGTGCTTAACCACAGCCTTTTGATGCTCTGCCTTAGGATCTGGCTCTGGCGTGTTTCACTGTGTTTGTTCTGTCTCATGTGTCTTTCTTTTTCCTCATTGTTCCCAATTTTCTCTTTCACTCCTTCCATCTTTCTTCACTTTCTCTTTTGTTCTCTCTCTGTTTCCTGCTTAGATGTCTAACTATATCCGCACTGTGTACTGCAGTGGCTGTCCGATGTACCACCACAACCCCGCCAGATGTGCTCAAGTAGATGTTGCTAAAATATTTTCACATTTCAAATAACAGCTAAATGTGTAACGTTTTGTTTGTGTTTAGTTGCATAAGTTTCATACGACCACATACTTCTGAAAAACCAGCTTTATCAAATAGTAAAAACACCCTCGAGGAGTTGGGTGCGATTAAGACTTCCCCACAGTAAATCCAGAGGATTGACCACAAGATGTAAACAGGAAGAGCTGATTTGAGTTTACCAAAAAACATTCAAAATTGCCTGTGTAGTTCTGGAACAATGTCCTATGGTCTGATCATCAAAGACAGACTTCTACCAGAATGATGGGAAGAGAGGAGTGTAGATAAGGGAAGAACATGCTCATGCTCTGAAGCATAACACCTCATCTGTGAAGCATAGTTGAAGCAGGGTTACAGCATGAGCATGTTTGGCTGCCAAAGGAACTGGTTCCCTTCTATTTATTAAAGAGACTTCTGACAAAAACAGCAAGTGTTTAATGTTCAGATTTATCCAAATGCTTTAGAACTGATCGGATGGTGCGTGATGGTACTGCAAAAGCAACCCAAGACTTCTTTGAGGCAATGACCTGATTCTAACTGAGCATGTATTTTATTTGTTGAAGTCAAAAGGCCCAAGAACAAGCAGGAATGTAGGATGGCTAGAAACGTTTAGTCTAACCATGATTTGGAAGAGAAACAACTCAAGGAGACCTGACCTTTTGTACAAAGGAGTTCATATGGCCAGTGCCACCAATTTGCTTGAGACAGATTTCAGACCTAGAAATAGTGCAGAATCCTTTTTTTTTCTTTATTGTACATGCCATAACTTATTGTTTCCAAATCTTCAAACATTGATTATTTCCATGTTTGCATTAAAAATAGAACAGATTTTCCATGTGGTTTTGGAGCCCACTCTACCTCGGTCAGTGAGGATGTGTGTGTCCTTGGCGTGTCAAGTGTGTGTGATGGAGAACACTAGACTTTGTGTAGCAGCACTGCGCCCTTGCCGTGTCCTCCACATTGAATTGTCTCTATTCGGCCTTTCTGCTCCTCTGTTCTGTCCTGTTAAACAGCTGCTTCTTACACAACAGTGACTTCTTGTGGGTTTACGTTTGCCAGACCTGCTTCAGATATTGTTAGGGTACAGAGAACAGTAAATGTGTCAAATGGTGCACAAAACAATACTTGGCACACAAGAAGAAAATGTACTTGAACATGCAAATCTAAAATATGGAATAAAATGAGGTAAATACGGATTTTGGAAACTGTGACTTTCATGTATGTTCTGTAATCCTTATGTGTGATTAGACTAAAATGCATATTGACGTGATTCTATGATCCCACATTCAAAGAGGAAACCCCCAAAGGAACAAAGTTATTCTCCTCTTATTTATTACCCATGTTTTTCTGTGTGTGTCTGGTATTTGCATGCAAGGAGTGGAAGTCAGGCCCTGCAGTGGCTTCCGGCCCGCTGGCTGTCTGAAGTTCTGGAGGAGGTCAGATCCAGTGATCCGTCGTCCAAACTGTGTGCCACACGACGCAGCGCTGGAATACCCTTCTACATCCAGGTGTGTAAACAGGATTTTTTCCAGGTTTTGACATAAGTTGGGCTGAGATGGGCTCCTTGTGATGTTTCAGTCTTGATGCTGGTTGGCAAGTGTTGATTTTAATTGTTGGCAAGAGATTATTGTTCACATCGAAAATCTTTCAGAACACAGAGGATGTCGGCCTTTGTCAATAAGCAGTACATTCCCCTTATTCGTGTGTGGTTGCTGCTTTATGTGAATTCTGCTCTGATGTGCTGGTTTATGTCAGCTAAAATACGATTCCAATTTGCAGTGAGAGTTTTGAACAAAGCAGGAAAGTAACCTTGCGTGTGTGTTTCTGTGTTACCGCTTACATCCAAAAGTAGTGTAATCAGCAGTTGTTGGCATGCCACTGGAGCACTCAAGCTGGAAGAACACTGAGTTTCTTAATCCATCTGTCTTTTTTTTTTCTTCTTTCAGTGATTTACTCACATAAACACTCATTACACATTCATACAGTCACTCTCTGTTCTTTTGAGACACTCCTCCTAGTAGTCACCATCCAACACACCTCTAACAATGTGTTGTAATCCCTGATTGACCTACCTTAACACTTGACTGACTCAATTGTTATTCATCCACAGCCCACGTTCCCATCGCCCCCTGATTATTGATATTAAAACTAGACATGCAAGTTTTATCATAGCAGTATGCTAGGAGTGAGGTTGCTCTCTGTTGTGGTTGTGGTTAAAAGCTATACAACTGCTCCACTGACATCACTGCCTTTGCCTCTGTGTTTTTATGCATTATAGACAGCATGCTTGTTATTTAAAGAAGGGCTTTAATCTAGCTGGATACATTTGTTTTAAAATCAGTTCCACAGTTAAAAAAAAATTCTAACTGTGACTTTCTGGAACAAACACTCGTCCCTGGTTATTTATAGAATGAAGTTATTTATTGGAATTATCTGCTGGTAGTGTTGTTAGCCTCCATTTTGGCTGGCTGAGCTGACTTTTCAAATTAAAAGACATGATGCCTTACGTTGAGAACAGTGAGTGAAGAGAGATGCAACAGATGATAGGAAAGAAAAATGAATGACTTAAGATGAGGATGAAGGAGGTGGAGGATGTCTGGCGGGATGCACAAAGTCAACACCTTGGCAGGGCTTCGAGCTGCATTCCTTTACACAGAAAGTCAGAGTCAGATCCGGGACGGCTGGCTCCTGCTCTCGCCTCATGCTGGACTCCACCAACCTGGGGCAGACTTCACAGGAACCGCACTAGCCCTCCTTTTCCTCTGACCTACCTCCATCCCTACCCCCAAGAGTTCATCGGAGCCAGACTGTGCCGCCTCCTCTGCCTCCTCTGCCTCATCATCTTCTGCTTACCTCTATCCCTCATCTCTCCATCCGTCCCAGGCCTAAGTCTTAACTATAACCCAGGCCAGACACACAGCTGGCTCCTATCAGTTCCCACAGTAAGATAAGTCCTTTCTCACACAGCAGCCAAGTACTGTCACCTCTTTGCTCCCGCATTTCTAACTCCCATATACAAATTATGTCATTCAGTGAAGCACTCAGCATGAACAAACTTATGTAATGACTGTTGCTTTATGTATTATATGTTTTATGATAACATTGTATATGGTGGTGGTTTTATGCTGCAATTTTCAGAACAAAGAAATACTGTAGGTACGTAAATTGTACTGAATAGCAATGTAAACGTTACAGATTTACAGTGGTTCATGTGGCATGTAATGAAGTACAGTAACAAATCATCAGTTCTAATAATTATGATTCTTGCCTGCATATCTTGATTATTATCAACTATCGGTATCAGAATTACATCTGATCCTAGGCTTAATATTACATGAGAGATTCAATTGCAGTGCAGCTCCCATTGTTGGTATAAAGTTATTGGAACAAAGGAAACAAAAAACATCATTTTGAGAGACACTCAGAAATACTTTACACATCACAGTGGCGATCATTTAAAAAGCAATTTTTTCTTTTATGTTCCTTATTTTACCTGTTGTGCATCTAGTCTGTGTTTTTATTTTTCCCCAATTTCTGCAGGCTCTGCTCTCGTCTGAGCCAAAGTCGTCCAGCTGCAGTCTGCTGAAGATGACCATGAGAGAGCTGATCGCCCTGGCCATGCCGCCTGCTGACAGGAATACTGACGGTTCCACCGTCCCTCAGGTGCGCTCATTGAGGACCTCCATGTTAGGAGACATCTAGTCTTACCTGAACTGCACTGAAATTCTTTGAAGCTCATACTCAGTTTATTTCAGGATAGACAGTTTTGCATTCCAGTCATCCAAAGTCAAGTATGAACAATCTCACTGTGTGATCTCTAATAGAGTTTTATTCATTATTAATATACTGTATTTCTGCTGATTGGTCACTACAGGTCCATGCTCTGAACATCCTTAGGGCTCTGTACAGGGACACTCGCCTCGGGGAAAACATCATTCCCTTCGTCTCAGATGGAATGCAGGCTGCAGTACTGGGCTTCACCTCTCCTGTCTGGGCAGTGAGTTTCAACTTCTGTCTTTTCTGCCTTTACTCATCATCTCTAAGACTGATCTCAGCACTAACCTGAAGCAGGTTTAAAACGTTGTTATCCTCCAGTATGTCAATATGGACACACTGAATTCAGCAGTACTGCACACTGTAGCCCCAAGAATGACTATTAAATTAAACACCTCTATAAGTGTTTGAAGAGAAAATTCATGTCTATAACACTGATAAAAGATGGATTTCCAGCAATTCTGTCTGACTGCATTAGTTTTAGTTTTAGTCTGCTCAGTGACACCTCCTGTGTTACTTTTTTTGCTTTATTGTCACTTTTAATATTAAAATCACTCACACTCCTTTTTGTGTTTTCTGTCCTTCCCTCTTTTTTTCTTCCCAGGTTAGGAACTCCTCCACTCTTCTCTTCAGTACTTTGATCACAAGGATTTTTGGAGTGAAGAAAGGAAAGGACGAACACTCGAAAAAGAACAGGTGCTTTTCTTCTCCCTCTCATGCTGCTTTACCAATTCAGGTCTATCAGTGCAGAATGAAACACCTGAACACTGGAAATTCTATCCGGAGCATTGAATTTTGTACTATTACAATATCAATTTAGAATCAGCTTTAAGGGTTCTGAAAACCAAAGTAAAAAAAGCCTGTGCATAAACAGGAATTTCTTACACCACCGAGGGGTGCTGTTGTAACACCACACTGGCTGAAATGCAGTTTGATTTGCTCTAATCAGAACTACTGGCTAGTGTGGAGAGGCAGGCCTGCACTGCTGCTGGGACGGCAGTAAGGAAATTACACAGTAGGTAAAGAAGGTAAAGGGCAGCTTTGCTTAAGAAAATAAAATGCAAACATAGAATGTAGTATTATTATTTATTTTTTTTATTACTATTGTTCTATAAAAACTTGAAATAATTTTGAAGGTTGCTTATTGTGCCTTGTTACATACAAATGGGCTGTAACACGGCAAATGCATGTCATTAAAAGTACAATTACAAACAAATAGTGCAACCAGCTACTTGTCTGATCTTATAAGAGCCGGAAATGTTCACCACCAACACATCTGTAAACAGACTGTATCATCCGGAGGATAAAAATGCACTTATTATTCACAATGTTGGAATGTTCTTGTTAGGGTGGGAAAATGAGCTGAAATGGAATTTGGGGGCTTGGCTGCTTTGTTTGGTTGAGTACCAACATGCGTTAACTGTTTTTTACCATACGGTGGCTCAGACAGATTGCTGGTTAGCATGTCATGCTGCTAGTGTGCTACGTGGATTAAACATGCTGTTCTTACCAGGTAGGTTCAGGCAATATGCTGCTAGGAAGGCACACTTTGTTAAATGCTAAGATGAGATAGGTGAGAGTGACTACTTGGCTGTTGCTGGTGATCATATCAACATGTTGTGTAGTTGATATGGCTGTAGTCGATTACCATGCTGACAGCTGGAGGGAACTTAACCCATTATGGAAGGGTGTAGTGAGTGTGTGGGTGCACCTAGGAGGGTGGTGTTTCTTGACCCTTCTTGGTGTCATGGGCCCAACTCTCTGACACACCAGTCAGTGAAAAAGGTTACCCCCCTGATGATCCTGTAGACTTGCCTGCACTCACACTTGTACACAAATTAATTTTGACACCGTGCTACTTTAGGTGGTTAGGCAGGTTAGTCATACAGAGGCGTTGTTAAGTTGTTACTGGTGAGATTCTCAGATGAAGCTGCTCAACCACTGTAGCTAAACCTGAGGAAATATAATCCAGATATAAGGCCAGGTCATGCAGCCAAGTATTTACTCTTTGCTTCAGTGAGGTTAAAAGTATGTTAGCTCAGTTTAAGGGCATTGTAGGTTGGGACTACAACAGATTTATGATCCTGATACTCAGTGAAGGGCCTGATGATAGGTCAAAACGTCAGTTAACATGAATACTAGGCTTACATAGGAATGCTCACACAACGCTTGGCACATTAAACTGTGTATTTATAGCCAGACCACAAGCCACGGAGCACTAAGAGTTTGTACTGAACTTCAGTTTATCATTTTTAGAGATTAAAGTTTAGTTTATGATTTTAGTCAAAACAAAGTAATTAACAAGAATCACCTTTTTAACTGGCTACACAGTGTTTTCTTTGTTTTGAAAAAAATGCCACCAGAAATTCCAGTCAGAATCATGTGATGACATCCTTACGAGTTCTCGGGGCAAAATGTTTAGATTTCCAGACTTATTTAACCAAAAGCCACTATCCTTTGTCAGTAGAGGTCGAGTTGAACAAATGAATATGTTTAGAGGTTTAGCTGTCTCCATTTTAGTTGGAAGGTTATCAGTTGTTAGTCTTGCTCTGCTGTCAAGGATTGTTTGAAAAATTGTTCATTGGCTTTGAGGTTTCAAAAAAAAAAGAGGTATAAATAAAAAGAGGCTTCCAATTCCCCGTCAAACAGCCCTCCAAATATCTGGAAACCTTGATATAGAAAATGAAAGCAGACCTGGGCATGTTGGGTGGAGTATTTGGGATGCTGCAAGTTCCACACGATTACACAACCACAGAGAACGTTCACTGCCGTGTTTCCCTCATATGGGAAGAGTGTTAGAGATTGGAAAGATTCCCATGTTAACAACAGGCGAACGACCACACCATCACGATAGCTCTGTGATTGAAGAACTGGTCGTGTGAGAGTTAAAATACTGTGCACTGAGGTAAATTTGGCATTAATCATGTTGACTGGTTGTTTTTGGCTGATGCTTGTGGAGATTTAAGAACTTCTATATAAGTAACTGTGATATATTGGCAATTTAAAAAAAAAAAAAGCCCAAGCTTCGCAGTTGTAATTATAACTTTGTATTTGATGTGAACGGTATTTCTGATAACTCTAAAATGATGTGAATGTAGCATGAGCCTCGTTACACTAAACTAGACCATCCACGTCCTGGTTTCATCTCTGTACTTGATGTAAACAGGCAGCGTACCTGCTAAACATAAGCATGTTGGTGTCGTCACTGTAAGCGTGCTAACATTAGCATGTAGCTCAAGCACCAGTGTGCCTGTAAGTACAGCCTGACAGAGGTCCTAGCATTACAATTTGGAAAAGGAAATATCTGATTTGTAAATTTTTGATGTATCATTTATATCTTCACTGCCACCGTTTGAACATGATTATAAGCATTAATGTGCATATGCTGTTGTTCAGATGTACCACAGGCCTGCTCCTGCAAGCTCAGTCTGGATCCCTTTACTGTGTTTCTATTGGCTGCTTCTTTGAAAACTCTTAACAAAGCCAAGACTGCTCTTGTTTCTCTTGTCTGTTTTTACTTGAGTTTTTAGTCTGCCGTCCCTCCCTTTGTATGTTATTTCTCCCTCCTCATGTCCACTTCGTTCTTTCTTCTTCTTCTTCTTCTTCTTCCTTCTGTGTATTGTTATTTTTGCTCGTGGGAGAGATTGTAAGATGTGTAGTGTTTCATTTGTAATGTCAGTAAATCTCATTGTGTTGACCCAACAATGGTACAAACTGTGGACGTTAGTCAGAAACCTGCAACTCATTTATAATAACCTTTGAGAGTCTTGTCCGCAGTGAATTGAATGTCTGGTCTCTGTTATTACCATGATTTTACAATTGTGATCTCTTGCAGCAGAAAATGCATTGTGACGGCTTGTCCACTCTAATATTTGGCTGTGTGTGTACGTGTGTGTGTCTGTGTAAGGAAGCTAGAGCATAAACGTATTTTCCTCTCACACAACCCAGTTTACTTACAGCATTATGTGTATTTGTGTGTTTGGAAATACTGAGCTTCTTGCTGTCTGTGGGAATTTCTGCTGTGTATTTTATATAGTTCCTTGAATCCAGGCTTATTTGCTTGTAGATCAACGTTCCACCAAGCCCAGACTCTGGCCTCTCCGCCGTGCATTGATGTTGATCTGATATCGTTGATGAGATAAACAAAGCTGACAGAATGAAGATTGTTCTCTGTATTCCAACCAAAACCTCCAGCTTTATCTTAAACTTGAGTCAAGCTTTTGGTGCTTGGAGAAATGTCCAGATATGTGGTGGTTTTGAGCATTTTAGTACTTATTTTTTTCACTGACAGAAGAACCTTTCTCAGCGGCACCTCAGCTAGATTCTCGAGTATTCAGTACTTACTTAAACCTACAGTATTTAACTTCTTGTAATATTTTAATTGGTATAAATATGTTCCAAAACCTGGATAAGTGCTGACAGAGGCTTTGGCACAGCAATATTCCCTAGAGATATTCCCAAGTTTTCTGAGCAAGGCATGCCTTTCTAACCAATCCGAAAAGGTAATTATTTCTGCTTGACTTGTATGTTTTGTGTCTTCTTAGTTCTTGTAATTTCATAAGACTAATACCCGAAAGACTGGGGAGAGAGTAGAACAGGGAGGGCAGGGGTTAGCGTAGTGGATTGATTTTAAGTCTTATGCTAATGCTAGCTTGATTCCCAAGAACTGCATATAACTTTACATAAGGTACCAATATAATGCAATACAAATACTCCAAAAAGCGTTAACCATTAATGCTGTTTAAGTAAAAGTACATACAGTATTATCTGCAAAAAGTATGTATAAAATGTAAAAGTACTACCATATTGGCCCGAATATAGGACGACTCTGTTTTTAAGTCCCGCTCAACCTCACCATCTCCCTTTTCCAGCAGCTGTTTTTGAGACTACTTAGTTGTTTTCACTTATTAATTTATTTAAAACACATTTCAGAAGCCATCAGGTTAAACTAGATTAAACTGGAACCACTTGCTAGCCTAGAAAGGCTAAGTTAACAAACAATGCCTAACACATCAATGTTGCAGATGCCTAATTGTCCGATTCGCAAATGTAAGACAACTCACATTTGCTCTTGTAGGCCAATAGAGCAATTTTGCAGAAAAGTGAAGTCAGGACTATTATTATACTGACTGATATTATGTTACCAATTTTTTTTTGTGCAGTAGCTGTGAAATACATTTAGGGATTTAGTAGGATAAAAAAAATCAGTTGAAATATATGTTTCTGTTGTGACTTGACTGTGATCTTCAGCACACTTTTTTGCAATTTTCCTTGAAGCTAATTTACACTGTATCACAGCTGTGAGCTCATAAACACAGCCACATCTTTATACCAGCACCTCCTCTCTCCTACTTTGTGACCCTTACCCCTTTTACTACATCTAATCTGCTCTTACACAACCTTTGACCTTTGTCCTCCAGGCTTTATTCACTCACACTTCCCGTCAGGTCACAAGAGGTAAGGACTGTGTCACATCCATGGTAAAAGGGGTTTTGAAACATATACAAACACATGCATGACTCACTTTCCAACTATGACACTGCCTGTTCCTACAGTACTAAGTTCAAAAAGTGTCTGTGTGTGTGTGTGTGCGCACATTACTTCACAATCAGTGGCAGTCATGACTGAAGTGATCTCTCCAGTGTTGTGATCATATGTTTGGCAGACCAGAACGTCCTCCCTTTAGGAGCAATTTGATTTAGACGGGCATGGTTAAATAAAAACTTTATTGGCCCTGAGGCTGAATGGTGGTTGCAGCAGCAAGTGTTAAGTATTAAGTTGATCATTTTATTGACAGTTGTGTATGTGTTTGAGTGAATACATGAGAACAAACACAACAGTGGCACATGTTGCAGTATATATGTGCATACTCTATTTCTCTATTTCTAGCTCTTGCACGGTAAACAAACATAAAGGCTTCATTGGTTTTAGCAGACAGCATATGAAACAAGGCTGTCGCAACTTAACTACGTTTGACTATAATTACTCTGTAATATTTGCCCTCCTTGCTGTTTCTTACTCTGTCATTTCCTTCATCTTTTGTTTGGAGGAAAATAAGTAGAGTATGTGGAAGAAATGTGAAATTACAAACGATTAACATCTGGTGTGGGACTGAAAGACAGAAACTTTAGCTAAACTCCAGTTTAACTGGGGTTCACTACTGTTCCTCGTTATCTTTGTTCACTGTTGAGTCATACATGAAAGCAGCCAGTCATTACGATTTGATGTGATGTCAAATAAATTTCTGTATCCGCTGATTTACATCCACTTTCTGTCTGTTGTGGGTATGTTCCGAATATGTTGTTTTTTTCTTTTTTTGATAAAGGCATATCTTGAACAAACATTTGTGATGCATTTTTAACTCTTTGAAAACATATTTTCCAATCACTTATTACTGGTAGTAATGTGGTCATGCATGAACACACATTTCCTGCCTGATCCCGAACATTTCTTCCCTGATCCCGAACAGTTTTTTTAATACTTCTTTAGGTTGCTTTCATGGCTTGGTTGGGGGAAAAAGCATTTCTTTGCATCAATCAGGATTAAACGAACGTCAGATTCTGACGACAGGTTGTCTGCTCATGATGCCAGACTGCTGGCAGTCAAATCCAGTTCAACCATGCTCACACAGTACAGTGTAAAAACCAAAACTGCCTGCCAAAAAAAACAAAAAACAAAGTCTTTTCTCAGAAGGTGTGCTACCCATTACATCTGATGTAAAACTAACACAGCATTTCATAAAAAAAAACATCATACATATTCAACATGGTGGTGGTAGTGTGATGGTCTGGGACTGATTTGCAGCTTCAGGACTTGGACGACTTGCTGTGATTGATGGAACCATGAATTCTGCACTCTAATGTAAACCTATTCAAGTTAAAGCTGAGAGTTCTTTGGGTGAATGCATACAGTAAAGTCCTCTTGAGCGTCATGCTATTTCTCTTTGCTTCTCCCCTCAGGATGACGGGCCGGGAGTTTTTCACTCGTTTTCCTGCTCTCTATCCGTTCCTTCTGCACCAGCTGGAGGAGGCTACAGCCACGGTGGAAAGGTGAGGTGGTTCTTCTTAATCCACACACATGCACATATTCAGCCTTTGCCATGGATTTTCACACTTACTTGATCCCATTATAGGTTTTATTTTACTTGCATATAACCTATGCAACACAGCTTTTTTTGTTTTGTTAAGCTGATTACCAGTGGCGCTTTTGTGCTGGAGGCTTCCTGGAATAACAAGGACAATCAGGTGAAATTAGTGAACAACGTGAACTATGAACTCTTTGATCAAGTAGTGTTGGCATAGATTGAGTTCTTGTTTTGGACTCAACTTGTATAGTTGACAGACTATTTACTCAAACCACTTTACGAGTGAATAAAGTGTTATGGAAGTTTTGGGGTTTTTTTTGCAGGGGAGAGTCGAGTCCACTGAGGTTCATTGGCCTTATCTTTGTCAGCTCAGCCCAAACTCCCTTTTTAAAAGCATTGGAGTCGTCCAACTGCTCCCCAGACAGCCTTATCTAACATGGATCCAATTAATTGAATGCTCTTTCAGACTGGCTCTTTCGCTATTCCCCTCACTCCCTTCGACCCTTGTTAAAACATCTGCAAATTTCCCACGGAAACAGATTTCGTCTGCCTGGCTTCCCACACCATCTTGGTGTATCGTATCACCCAAACAGACCAACCGCATCGTACTTTAGCTACACACAACAGGACAGGAGGTAGGAAAGCTGTGGTTTTAAACAGTTTTGTGGAAGTTGCAGTATAAGTGCATTGCCGAAATAGGTCCACAATACAACAGATTATAGAATTGAGATTTGGAACTGCAAGGTTGTACTTTTAAATCCATGTATGTACTGTGTATTGTGCACTATGTAATTAATCCCTCCTCTACAAATGTTCTCCTCCCCCCCCCCATAAAAGAAATGCTGTAAAGAACAATAATGAATAGGAAACTATGCTGTGTGCATATATAGTTAGGTGATCAAAAATACTGAAATACATTTGGAAGCAGCATTGCAGTTGAAGTTGCACAATCAAACAAATGCACAAAAGTGCAAACAAAAATACATTCAAACTAAAAGTGGCTGTAATGTGCATACTAACTCATGCAAACTCCACTCTATGGCATGGATGTTGGCTGTGTATATTGGGTATAATGTAATCACCCACCGTAAATGGACCAAATATTATTTTAAAAAGAATATAGTGCTGGCCTAAGCAGAGACGTCTTAGTCAGAGAATGTTGCTTTTATATGGCCTGTGGATTCATTCATTTTCATTTATTTCAGTTCAGTTTTCTTATTTCACTGTAGCAAACTTTACATGGTTTATCTCTGAAACTATTTCACGTCAGTGACCACATTTAAATCTGTTGTGCAGTGATATGTTGCAGTATACACTGTCTTATCTGGCCCGGACTTCACATTATATCGTACTACAAGTACTTTTCTCTGATTTCCTAAACAAAATTTTAGATTTATCCATCTGAGAACTTACAAAATGGCAAACTGAAGCTTTGGTTTACTTTAGAGCTTCTTCTTCGTCTCAGCTACTGTGTCCCTTTCACTGCTTTCTAAATGAAGAACAAAAATACTTAAGGTCAGTGTTCTGTTGTAAAACAAAAATATCCCTTTCATCAAACACTCGGGTACTGGAGATGATAGAGGAGTTTAGGGAGAGAGGGCAGAAACTCATGGAAGACCTCAGCATGGTATTTAAGAGTGCCATTAAATGCCACAGAGTCTCTTTTTCATCCTGTCAAGCGATTCTGCCTCCAGCTGTATCCCAACATGGCCTAATATGTTTGCAATTTGCCTTGTGTATGCCCACCTCCTGTGTCTCTGACATCACATCCTACCCCGCTGCGCTTGACTGGAGTGTGAGACCGAACTGTGACACTAAACACATTAGACCAGCTACTAATTGGGCCGCTATAACATTTCCCGTCTTGACAATCTATGGTAGTCCCAAGAGATCATTTTCTCTGTGTGTTTGTGTGTGTGTGTGTGTGTGTGTGTAATGAAAAAAAGAATTTGTTTTCACAGGAGGGTCTGTTGTTCTGTCTCAATTCTATGAGATGCTCATGACTAATGACAGGGTCAGAAGGACATAGTGCTTTCCTTAAACACACACACACACGCATAAGCAGACCTTACATACCATACAAAGCTCAGCTGCAGGTGTGCCCTATATCATAAACAGCGCTTTCCAACACTATGGAGTATTCAACCCTGCTGAGCAGGACAAGCAGGAATATAACTGCCTCGAAGACCTTCTTCGTATTTGATTTTTATCTCCCCTGTTCTCAGTTTTTCATCCCTCTTTCCTTCTCTGTGACTGTGTCAGAGTGAAACTGTGAAACTGCTGGCAGACAGACAGTTTCCATTCTGTCTGAAAAGCTCAGCTCAAGGACGGATGAGGAGAGGACTGTACTGGAGTGTGGGTGGTTTTAGATATGCAGCATGTATTAAAGAGCCAGAGGAATTTAGGCCTGCTATATTTTGTGTTGGAATTATGAATATATGCGGTTTTCATGTTGCTCTTTAGTCCTTATTCAGAAAACGGATAACCCATTAAACTGCATCCATACTATTTGTTTCTCATATGCTACTATAGCAACAGCATATCAACACAGTTAAAAAAATAAAAGACTTTAAAGGGATGTTTTGGCATTATAGGAAATACACTCACTTTCTGTACGCTAAAGATGAAGCTTTTCATGGATTAAACTAACAAGCTTACATGTTTTAGTTTTAGAGATGGTGGTAGGTGGATGTTTTTACTACTCATTCAGTCTAGCTGTTCCTTCTGCTCCCAGTCTTTATGCTAAACTAATCAGCCTCTGGTTGTAGCTCCATATACAGGCTTTGCCTTTACATGCACTTAAGTTATCCAGGGGGACAGTTTGTGCTGTCATAAGGAGCCTTGTTGTGTCTGTCTGTCTTTGTCTCACTGTTGTCTTTCTGCTCTGACACGCACAGAGAGCTAAAAGTCAGGAAGCAGCATGTTCTGTTATTTTATTTATATATGTATAGACATAACTCTATATGTCTGTGTAGCACAGACGTAATAGAGTTAAATCAATGTTCCTTTCTCAGCAAAAAATGAAAAGAATCCTCTAAAATCTATGTAATATATTCTAGAAATGAATAATAGTCATTGTGCTTATCAGAACATCTCAGGTAGGTCATATTCTTGATAAAATACAAAAGAAAAATCCTAATAATAAGCTCAGAAAAAGCATGCATATAAACATGTTGATATGACTTCATACAGGATAATAGCTGAGATTTCGATCACACTGTATGAGTGCACCTCACAGCTGCATTGTGCCACTTTGGCAGATTTGTGTAGCTTACAGGTTGGCAGTGCCACATTTATTTGTGTGACTTCCTCAGCTCAGCCGTGGCCCCCCAAAAACCTTTCTAGTCAGACAGTATAGAAAACTCCTTTAGTTCAGTGTCGATGTGAAATTAAGTCCAAAAAAGCCATGGTTAAAATCATATAGCTCCACTCCACATTTACATCACACTCGTCTTAAAGCGTGATCTGACTGCACTGACTTCCACCCGCACATTTCAGGTGATACTAATGTTGCTTTGTTAAAGTCTCACAGACTGTTTTGTCTGACTCTTGTGTTCAGCGACAGTGGTCAGGTGAAGCTACATCCCAGTCTGTTCTTGCTGCTGCTGGTGCTCAGTCGACTGTACCCGTCTCCTATGGATGGATCTTCATCACCTCTGGGACTCGCCCCTTTCATGCCCTTCATCATTAGGTGGGTGTCAGTTCTGCACGCGCGTGCGCGCACACACACACACACACACACACACACACACACATGACACACATACTCATGAATGCCATAGACAGTTCATATCACTGAAAAATGAAGAGTAGCAAACAGCATGAGTAGATCTACTATATAATCTCTGCCATCAGTGTTATATGTCAGCTAGTCTTATGATGTTTGCTTGGTAACACATTTTTATAGCCTTCTTTATATTCCCCACTGCTGCTATGCACCTGTCAACTCCGCTCCCTTCCCTCATAATAGAGTAGAACTTCTAACTGCTCCAAGACTCCCAGCAGCAATGTTCAATGAGCCTCCATCAGCACCTCCTCCCTTTTGTGTCATCACCATCATTGAGAATGTGTTTTCAGTCAGCTTGCATGCTTATGTAAAGGCTAAAAAAAAAAAAAAACATTAACCAAGGGAATTCTCTATCACATCCGTGAGGGTCACACACCTGCTCTCTCAGCCATGACAAACCTCTCAAACGACGTTCTCTGAACCAGAACTTGTTCTAAGTATAGAAAGCTTCACAATCGCAGAGACAAAACATCTGCAGTCTAAACACAAGTGAGCGTGTGTGTGTGTTAGTTTTCTCTTGTTTTGTTTGCACAGGTGCTTCTGTGTCTTTTTATATAAACTTGTGTGTGGCATCATTTCTTTGTTAGTTTTTTCCTGTGTGTAATTGGAGTTAATATGCCCTAATGTATGAATATTATATATCTAGATTTGGATGTTTGTTTTTTTTCTTTTGCATGCTGAGAGAAAACAGCTGTCTACATATGCTTTTCTGTTGTTGTTGTGCTGTCTCGTGGTTGATTTCAATTGTGACTGGTTTTACCTGAATTCACTCACTGTGTGCTGAGGAGTAAACCTCACAGGTGAATGGGAAACTGCGGTTGCAGACTTCATTTTTTACATTCCTGAGATGGAAACATCTACCAATATTATTATTCATCTACATTTACTGCACCTGCAAATCGAACTGAAGCTTGTACTTCCTACACGTGTTTGTGCTGCTGTTCTGTGCTGAGGACTCTCAGTGACCTGATGGATTTGACTCCATGTGCATAACCATAACCTTTAGCATGCGCTTCCTGTAGCTGTGGACTAGATCTGAAAAACATCAAGGAAGAATTTTGTACACTTCTTCCTCACAGAACTTCTTCAGTTCAGACATATTGTTAGGATGTCTGGTGTGATCAGCTCTTTTGAGGTCATTTCACAGCATCTCTATTGGATTGAGTTCCGGGTTCTGACCGGGCCATTTTCCATTTCCATTGATGTTTAGGGGCATTGCCCTGCAGCATAACCCACCTACTTCTGAGCTTCAGCTTGCAGACAGACATCCTGGCATTATACTGTAGGATACCTTGATAAACTTGGGATTTCATTTTCAATGAAGCGGTGTAGGTCCAGAGGCAGCAAAGCAGCCCCAAATCATGATGCTTACTCCTAAACATCTCAACTCTCACAGAGACCATATGTCTGTCTGTTTAGCTCGATGATGTTCTGGTCAGGAAGTGACAAATGGAAAGTGAAGTGGGATCACAAACTGGCTGTGCTGTAAACATAATCGGTTACCATTTGGAGCTGCAAATGTTGCCTAAAACAAGGAATAGATTTGTTTGGTTGTCCTAAAAGAACAGAGCACTTCAGTGAAACCGTCTGTTGTGTAGTTAACAGGTCTGTAGCTGAGTTCTGACTGACTCCTTCTGTCAGGGAAGATATACTGTGCACACATCTACCCAAATGAAGCCCACATGTTGGAGATGTTAAATATAGCCCAGCTCTAACTACTTTGGCTCCCGCCGTGTTTCTTAACACTAACCCCCCCACCCCCAATCCCTCAACCCATCTTCCCCAATCATGTGTGGACATGTCTGCTGAGGTCAGTGACTGTCGCCCCTCCTCCCCCTGCCTCTTTTTTTTCTTCTCCTCCATATGATCTGAGCCACCACCTCGAGAGAGTAGCTAATTTTTCTGTTTGCATGACCAAACGTCATGCCTAATAATTCTTTCCTTACATGTTTCCAAGTCAACACACAGCATTTTATATTTATGTCCTCCCTACCCTACTCCACCTTCCACTCCCCCCAATAAAAACGTTCACATTCCTCTGCTGCCTGCGTTACACCTGCACTGATAATGATGAAGAAAATGATGATGATGACGCCAAAGAGGGGGAGGATGACGATGAGCAGACACATTTATTCTTCTGACTGATGAACGTTTCATTCCAGCCCTCGACGTGTTTATATCTGTCGAACAGTTTCTTATCGCCTCCAATGTCTCGCGTTCAGATGATCTCTTTTATTTTTTTCTCCCCTCTCCTTCTAGTTCGCTCTCTGCCGTAAGGCTGGAGCCTCAGAGTGCTGTGATAGTGATTTATACCCGGTGATATCCACTCCAGGCATCTCTGCTCAGCCTCCCTCCCTGCATTACTCCTTTCCCTTCTCGTTCTCGCTGTCTCGTATCTCATTTCTTTTCAAAGGGCACGGTGTTGCCCATAAACTAAAGTAAGGCTTCAAAAGGCACCACTGTCATACCCTTCCCAACAGAAATGCCATATATTTCCCGTCACTGCTCAGGTTTGTTGGCTTGACAGTGTTCCACACTGACAGTGACAAATTGTAAACAAATACTCGGAGAAAGCTGAACACAGCTGGACCCTGCCAGACACAAAAAGCTGAATTACAAAACGTAAACTGACGCCGTACCTAGTGTGGCGATGTGGGTCCACAAGCATTTACAATTTCTAACAGCTCTGTCATAAGTTTTCAGTAAAAAAGTAGCATGATATTAGTAGGAGATTCTGATACAAATTCTAAAATTGCATTTATCTTTTATTCAGATGTCTGTGGGACAAGTAGACCTAGCATGATATCTACTTTAGTTGGACAAAGAAGTTGCTGCCAACGAGCTTTTGAAACATAAATGACCTACGCTCAGTATGGCCCCTGAATGCCTCCACACCACACTCTGAAATTGTATTATTATTTACAGGTGCCAAACTCGATCCTGTTACTTTAACAGCCTACCATCAAAGTTACCGTAACACATATTAGCTAGCTGGGTAACATGTTAAATCAGTGATGTACTGAGAGCCAACATACTATTCTCTCATAGAGCCTCGCTACTGCCAACTACTTTGTGTGTATGTGTTCCAATGCACCGTAACATAAACTGCTCCAAAAACATTGATGCATGAGTAGAGATAATTCATATTACATATTACATAAGTGACTAGAGCCATTCTGATAATGTTCATCCGCACTCAGACTGTAGACTCCTAAGGCCATGGTTACCACTTGCCCCCTGACTTACACATACTCGCACAAAGGACGCACTTGTGTTCACACTGCATTTGAGGATGCATACATTGACACATATTTCACACGTGTGAATTGTGAAACTGAAACCTCCGCAGCTTTTTGTATTTGACTGAACAACGTGATAAAGTCAGACAGCTGACAGCTGTTGAGTCGCAAAACTATAATTTTCACATCTATCTATAAAATTTCAATACACATTTCATTGCATTGTGTAAGTAAATATAATGCTATAATGAGTCTGTGTTCCACTACTGGATAATGGCATCCTTTAAATTATTCCAAATCTTAGCGACATCTTGGCGAAGGTTGGTGCAGTATATGTGTTGCTTTCAGTTTGTGCTGAAACAGTTAGTGGCTGCAGAGAGCACACTGTTTTGATTGATTGATTAATTTCAGTTTGCTGGTATCTTTTTATATTCTGCCACTGTGGCTCCAAAGCCACACATGTTCAAATTGTACATTGTGGTTTAACAGCAAACAATCAAATGTCAAGCATTTAGCTTTTTTTTGACAAAGGGTTTTTGTTGTAAAGTGAAAAGTTCAAATCAAGTAAAATTATATCAGTTGTGTCTCCATTTCACTTTTGGATGTGCCTGGATTCTTCAGTGACAGACTTTGTTGCTTAGTTTTGTTTAGCCAATATGCTACAGTTTCTGAGGAGCAAATTATTTACCAGTTCTACAAAATGAGGCCCAGATGAGTCTCGTCCATGCCAGTCAATGGTCTGCCTCCTGACCCCACAGGGGAGGACCCTGTTTCTAAAATTACACCCCTCCAAACTGTCATTTCCTCCTGCAAAAGAGTTTCAATGGGACAAATTAGCACAGATAGTTAACATATGGGCCCCAAATGGGTCCTGGGAGGGCTGGAAAGTGGGGAGTGGACATGAAGAGTGTGTGTGTGTGTGTGTGTGTGTGAGAGAGAGAGAGAGAGAGAGAACATCTTTGCACATAAATTCATGTGTACTGGCATGAAGCGCTTAGGAATGCAAATTGTTGTCTGCGTGTGATACAGGGTCTTGGGTTGTCTGTCTGGCTGTAGGTGTGCGTGTGCGTGTGTGTGTGTGTGTGTGTGTGTGTGTGTGTGTGTGTGTGTGTGTGTGAGGGAGGCAGCTCACAGCAGGTGGAAAAGCATTTGTTGACAGTTGACTTGTTGCTCCAAACAGCCTCATCTTTACGTCCGTATTAATTTCATGCCTGTTGTCTTTTCTTTTTTTGTTTGTTTTTATCGGTGGATTTTGGAGAAATAAAGTAAAGATCATTTGCACATAGTTCAGTATAGTTACTACACAGCTGTATGTTTGTGTCTTCATATCTTACCGTCCCTCATATCAAAGCCAAAAAAAACTGGCTTCCTTAACAGCTCTGCATAATTTTGAAGTGGTGGATGGTTGTTTCTCTGGAAGCTTGAATTTTCCCCAGTGGAGCTGAGACCGATAGACAAACCCTACAAACAAACAGTTAGTTGGATGTTTTGGGAAATCGCTTTAACAGAGAATCTGAAAAGACCTATGTCTGAGCCCTGCTCCTTTCGATCCGTCTCACCCCTCCCCTTCGTGTACCATTCACGCTTTGGTCACGTCCTTCCCTCTTGTCAGCGGTGGCAGTGTTATGACACTGGAGAAGGAAAGACTATCAGCTTGTAAACATGGTTAATTTTAGCTGGCACTCATAGTGACTGGCCACATTCTCCTTCACCAGTGAATACTGTAAATTACTTTGTGGGGGGGGGGGGCAAAAACAAGATGGACTAGACTTATTTCCAGGCCGGTGGGAAATAATATTTTTTTTTGGGAATATTGGTGATCTGCTGGCGTGGGAGCTGTCCACAGAAACAGAAGGGGAGAAAAATGTTACACAGTCTATTCATAAAAATAGCAACTGTTTGGAATTAAATAAGTCTTGGGTCATTCTCTCTAACTTGGAAATTCACAAAAAAAATATGGATGATTAATAATTGTGTATTACATTATTTTTCATAATTACAGATTAAAAAATAAACTGAACTCATCAGTTAAAATAACAACCCATAACCTGTGATAATAAGAAATATTCCAACTTTTTCCATGAACTGAAACATACTCAAATGTTACGTAATACAAGACTAAAAGTTTATAATAACAAAACGGCTATACTGATTTCTCTTGCTCTGTGTGTGTGTTCTGTAGATGTGGACGTTCAGCAGTGTATCGGACCAGAGAAATGGCAGCTCGGGCCCTCGTCCCCTTTGTGCTAGTCACCCAGGTCCCATCCACAGTCCAGTCTATACTGCAGGAACTTCCTCCACAGCCACTACCCAAAATCCAGCACAACCACATCCACGGGACTCTGCTGCAGGTTTGCTCCCACACACATCAATCAATCAATCACAAGTTGCTTAAATGATTACATAGTTTTTCAGTGATGGCAGCTTCAGTTGGATGAAACATCGTCAGTGCAGCTCTCTATGTTGTACACTCATACAGATTTAAATAGTGTACACATCAGTGTTGTTGTATTTTTTTTTTTTTCCCCGACTTCAAATTATTATTTGGTTTAGTTTCAGTTTTGTATTGTTTTTTTTGTGTGTGTTTTTTTAGGAAATTTGTCGGTGTACACCAGTTAGCCACAAAATTAAAACCACCAGGTTTGGTTAATGTTGAGGCTGCTCAGTTTATTTCTAGATTTAGTTTTGATTGTAATTTTTTTTCAGTTTTTTAACACAGGTTAAAAAGTATAAGTCTACAAGAGGTTTATAGGTCACATGGCTTAAGCGGTAATATGGTCTTACAATATCTAGGGATATATAAATATTTAAACGGTGCACATTTAATTACCTTCATGATAAAATCTGCTGTCCATAAAAACTGTTATTCTCTTAAGCTGGAGACCAACTATGAAGATGATGCGAGTTGATGCACAAATACACTTTCTGACACTGCTTTGCGTGAGATAAACATGTAGCCAGAGGCTGGTATGTTGAGCCTGAGGGAGGCAGGTATAACATGAAAAAAAACAAAACCGAAAAACTTGAGCTAGTCTTACAACAAAAAAACACCAGAGGTGTTGGGTCATACCATTGAAAAAAAACAAGCAAAAGCAGAGTTGACTGCCTATTGTACAGAGCTTGTGATCCATGGAGATGTTGATCCAGTCCACCGGTGGAAATGAAACAAAAAAATATCTTTCTGTGTGTGCTAAAAGCACTCCATCTGAGTGGGTCTTCAACACTACAGCGAAGGTTGCAAGACCTTTTTTAAACAACATCCACTCTTGACTATACACAATTTTCTTGTTGCTTTTGAGGAACATCCACTGATGTGGTGGTTCTGTTCTTCATCCGTGATGAAAACTGCCCACTCATCGAAAATATTCATTCTACAAATGTGTGGTAAGCAGGTGCACAAACCAAATCAAGTACCATATTGACTAACAAGGGATAAATGAACGCCCTCCTTTGTTCTCTAGAACCAGATGAATTTCATTTCACTTACCTGCAACAACTAGGGATGCACATTTTAAGCAGTTTTCTTATTTTATAAAGTACTTGTGTTAAAGTGCTTTTTAATAAAATTCTCTTTAACTGACCTATGTTGCAACTAAATAGGATTTTAAAGGACAGATTAACTAAACAAAAAGTTACATTCTAAATTCAATCACAAAACTTAAAATTATGGAGCTTCATTTCCTGTCTACTGCTATTCAATCATTTCACGGCAAAATACAAAGTATTAAACACAGCATGCAACAATCCACAATTGGAAGGCTTCACTGGAGAAAAAGCATTAGGCTAAATATGACTAAACATGATTGTAGGGCAGTAAATAACTTAAAAAAAAGATGTTTACAGTGCTGTGAAAAAGTATTTGCCCCCTTCCTGGATTATTTATTTATTGCATATTTGTCACACTTTTTAAATGATGATTTCATTTCATCATTTCATTTCATTGCAGAATTGGTGTGGAGCATGAACTTCCTGTTTAAGATCACACCACAGCATCTCTATCGGATTTAAGTCCAGACTTTGACTAGGCCAATTTAAAACGTTTAAAATGTTGTTTTTCTTTTTTTTTTTTACTTTTTTTCTTATTTTGGTTTTTTTGAGCCATTCAGAGGTGGACTTGCTGCTGTGTTTTGGATTAATTGATTAATCAATCCATGACATCCCTATTGTACTGAAAACGTTTCTAAGCACTGAATGTCTCTTAGACGAGTTTATAATCCTTTAATCCTTTCAAGTTAAAACATGATAATCTTCACAACTGGAGTTGAGAGATTTTTTACTCAACAAAGGCAAAATATAAATTGATATTATCCAAGCAGTTATCATAGTGTGTATGTGAACACCCACACAGCTATTATGGATATGGTGCATCATGCCTCGCTGTACACAAACACACACACACACGCGCGCACACACATTCTCTATCAGTTCCACACACCCAGTATCCACACAGAGCCTGTCCAGACAAGGCAGTTATCGCAGGGTAAATACCAGTGTTTAGTTCTGTCGTCACACTCTGACAAACACAACCAAACAGTCTGCTGGTTATATCAACACACACAGAGGAAAAGGGGGCGAGGGAGTTTCCCCAGCCTTTCATTGAACATCTCTGATGGGGTTGGTGAGGGAGCTGGGGGTGTGTAGTGGTAGGAACCAGGCAGAGGGGTCAGCACCAAGAATGAAAACTACACCGCTTTCTTCAGGATTTAATGGAGCACTTATGGTTTGATAGCGGTCTGGACCTGCAGGGAGGTCCACAGTGTGATGAAGGAAAGGATGGTGAGGGGAGGAGCAGGAGGGGAGGTGGGCCTCTTCAAGGCTTAGAGGAGATTTCATAAGGAGATGGGAATTGAAATGGAGCTTCTCCAGATGTGTCTTGATCTGTCTCTGTGTTTCTTTCTTCTTCTCCATCTCCTTCTATTTCCTTTTTGTCTCTGTTTCTATTTTTCCTGTCATTTTAAAATTACTTTCTTGACATCTCCTCAGGGATCTAAGGACAGAAATGTCATTCTCTACATAAATGTTGCCTCTCACTTTGTCTGTCATTTTATCATTGGTCTTTTTTCTTCACTCAATCCTGCCCTGTGTATTTTAGTCTTATGAAATGAGTGTTGTAACACTAGTCAGCCTCTTTGTTCTGTCTCATTATCACCATTTTTGTCTTGTCTTGTGTTTCCCTTTTTTAACTAACTCTTATCTTGTCATTTTGTTATTTAGCAACTTTGTATACACCAGTAAGGGTTAAAGTTAAAAAAATACAACTTGGTATAGAATAATACAGGATTAGGCATAGACAGTAAAATATGCATTTATATGAAGACACCTCCTAGCAATTGAGTTGTAGTTTGTAATATAGAGCGTACATACAGTGTATGCTGTTGATCACAAGTAGCTGCAGCATTAGAGCAGAAAGATGACAGAGACAGAATGGCTGTGATTGGTGCATTTAGAGAAAAGGCACTGTGCTTAGGATTGGTCATTTCATTTTTACCCACATTTACTAATTTGACTTTGTCCATACTCTTTATCAGTCTCTTCAATCAATAACTCTTTTAAAGACATACAGAACATCTCACTGTATTGGTACAGCGCTGCTTAATTATAGGACAGCTGATGTCTGCAGGTCTTTTTAGACGATTCATTTCCTTTTTCCATCCACCAAGAACACACCAGACCATTAGACCTCACACACTGTCTGTTCAGCTTCACTGGATCTATGAATACTTTTATCTTGTTGCAGAGTCAGTAACACATTTCTAACATTTAGCTTCACCACTCTGCAAAAAAATGTGTGTTCAACCCTTTGAGAATGATGTTTCTCGACATAAAATTACAAAGAATTTGGGGATTTCTTCTACTGTACATAAGATTCAGAGAGTCCGGATAAATCTCTGTACTTAATGGAGAAGGCTGAAAACAAAACTTCACTTTACTAGCAATGAGAGAAAGAAACAGTTAGAAATGATTAGTGGGTTTTTTAAATTACTGAAAAAAGTCAGTTGTTTTGGTGCCTTGTTAGCTGACAAGTTAGCGTAAAGCTAACATAAACACTATACATTGACAGGTATGTTGATGGAACTAACGTTAAAAGTTGGAACTACTACGGACAAGTTAACATCAGTCCAAATACTTTGCTTCTTTGGTGTTGCTGTTTCCCAGTATGGGTCACAGTACAGAATACCAGAATACAGATACAGCTGCTTGTTTTTCTCCACCATGAGTGTGTTCAAAACAGACCAAAAACATTTGATCCAAGCAGTGGGAAGATAGGTCGTCATAGCAGGAGCTGTATGCAGGTGAAAAGCTCTAAACATAGTCAAACAGAGATAGGTATGCACTGTACGTGTGGATGGGAGCATCACAGACAGAGTCGCTGATAGAGGAGATAGTAGGACACGACAGGATATAGTGTTTGTGTGTGTAAAATATTCTGCACTCACGTATCATGGGGCGGCAGCATGTTTAGACTTCAGTAAAATGAACGGTCAGAGAAAGAAATGAATGTCTGTATGTACATGTACACTGCTCACTGGTGATGTGTTTATGCTGACACGAGGACATTGTGTTTAGCCTTGGGAGATACCTAATGTATGTTAATATGCGCGCATGTGTGTTAGAGGCAGCACATGTTTTTCTTCAAGGGAGAAATGACTTCCTGTGTTACTGTCAAAGGACTATTGTTAGTGGCCCAAGTGTGGAGCTGGGAACGATCACACCTACTGACAGTGACTATACCACCCTGCTGACTTTCTGACATGAAGTGAAGGGGTCTAATACCCACACACAAGAAAATGTTTCCATTCAGCCCCGCCTCCAACTCCATGTCATTCTTTCTAATGTTACATTTCTTCAGTGTCATTTAAACTGCAGGGCGAGAGAGCTGAATTGAACAGTGTAAACCAGAAGCTGCTTTCACACATGTGCTGGAACCCAGAACTTCTCTACACTTTACCCGGGTGTGCTGTATGTGAGAATGCAAATGTCAGTAAAGGACAATTCCTCACCAAAACCAAACAGACTTTTTGCCCAAATGAGAACGCATCTGACCCGGACTTTCCCCTGCTGTGTGCTGCATGTGTCAAAACACAACTCCGCACAATGTCCGGACTTGATTCTCCAGACATTGTCTGGAGTTCATACAGTATGTGAAAACATTTAGATACAATTCAACCTCTATTCTTGACTGGCTTGCTCTCATTGCTCTTCTAAAATGCCTTACTGAGCATGTACATGAATCACGTGTCTTAAACAATTCACTGAACCTTCTGCTCTACCGAGGCGGTGGAGAGTGGCGGCAGTTTCCCTAACTCCTAATATCCACAGCAGTAGTAGGCCGAAAGGTTTCTTTTGCTGATTTTCTGGAAAAAAGAAAAGTAGTTAGAGTAGTTCTTCATGTGAGTTTGTCAAACGTGTTACACAATTGTGCATCTCTTGATGTATCTTAATTGTCTGCCACTAATTACTGCAAATAGTTTGCCTTAAATCAAATACAGTGCTGTGAAAAAGCATACTTCCTAATTTTTTATTTTTTTTCCATATTTGTCACACTTAAATTATTCAGATCCTCAAACTAATTTAATTGTTACACAAAGATAACCCGAGTAAATACAAAATGCAGTTTTTAAATGATGATTTCATTTATTAGGGATAAAATGCTTTCCAAAACTGCCTGGCTTTAGTGCAAAAGTAATGTGGTTGAATTAAAACAATTCTGCAAAGAATTGTGGGCCAAAATTCCTCCACAGTGATATGAAAGACTCATTGCGAGTTATCAGAAACATCACAATTACCTTGATTTATTGGTTTTCTTGAGGCAGTCCTGTCTTCTGCATGGCCTGAGTGAGCCCCGTATATTTGATTAAACATCTTAACACACGCTGGAAACAATTCAGTCTCTCCAACGTGCCCTGAATCTCTGTTGATACAACCAGAACTGAGCTTAAGAACAGACAGACCGGCACTAACCCAACCCGACACCGAACTCCACTCTCGACACGCGTCGGCAACAGCCGTGGCCCACAATGCCCGGTACAGGCCCAGTGTGGCCTGTGGTGATTTGAGGACGGCCAATTTGACGGTTGTAATCCTTTTGTGTATTTCCACAAAAGAGGTTAATTGAGAGTGAGACTGAAGGAGAAGGAGACTAGAGAATTAGGAGTATCACTGTCTGTTTTTCTTTGGCAGCAATGATGTTGGTGTTGTTTTCTCACATCCATTCTTCCCTGCTGTCTTCCAATTTCTTCCAGTTTCTTTTGGTCTGCTGCTACAACTGCTGCCTTTGGCCAGTGGTCTGTCTGGGCTTTCTGAAAAAACCCTCAGAGTTGAGCCAGGGAAAGAATGTGTGGGTCTGAAAACTCAGACGACCTGCTTTTATTATGGCTTGAGACTTATCTAATCCACAGAGAATCCTTGGCAATCGAAACTGGTGTTGGACAGTAGTATTGAAGTTGTAGCATTGTACCTTAGTGGGGTCTCCATACTATGAGGAAGTCATACAGACAGGTGTACATATAGACAAGGAACAACAGTAACAGTAATTTTAGGATTGTCCATTTCTGTATAAAATTCTATATATTCTGTATAAATTCTCTGAAAACTGAGACAGGTGGCAGATGGCTCAGATTTCACTGTGGATCATGTAAGTTGAGTGTGTATGGTCAACAATGGGAAGGCAACTGTGTATACTTAACATTTTCTTATTTTCTCTCTCTGTTTCACAAGAGAGAAAAAAACAGAAAGTGAACTGACCCCTGTTGTGGCTCACATTTTACTCCTTTAGTAGACACCAGCAGGAGTGATGACAAGGGACTACTGAATGTCAGCCTTACATCAACACATACACACACACACAGAGCTCATGTTGCCAACACAAAAATACATACGTCTCTCTGGACATAATGGAAATAACAAACAGCTCACTGGTGGCTTGTTGAGATTCACTGTTATAACTTTTGACAAAGATGTAGTAACACAGTTATTGCGCACACACACAAACACTCACCATTAAATTACTTGGTTGTCACACCCATGTGCATATGCATCATGACTTGATGTCTAGAGTGCATATGTGAGCTTTGTGCAAAAATACAGCTATTTAGAGTAAGAGAGCGTGTTAGTCCTTTTATATTTAGCCTGCTTTAATTGGGATCTTTTTGCATAATTAGGCACTTCCACACTTTGCTTAACCTCTATCTGATTTTATGTGAATACCGATTTACCGATTTGTTTTACTGGACTGAGCCATGAATTGGTGTGCAATAATTTCGCACTTGCTGCGTGTGTGTATGTGTGTGTGTGTGTGTGTGCGCACGCACATGCTTGCTGCAGTGTGTGGTCAGTCTGTGGTTGCGGCAGTGGGAGGGACGGCAGGGCAGCCTGATAACAGAGTCTGGAGGGACCTCACATCCACCACCACTATTTTTACCAGGCCCAAAAGAGGAGTAAGGCTTGTTGCAACACACATTCACATACATAAAAACACACACACGCAAACAGTTAAATGCCTCACTAGAAAACAAGCAGTACAAATAGGTTTTGATATTTTTTCATATTTAGCAGCAGTTTTTTTTCTTTCCTTGAGGTGCTTTGATTGTTGCATATTGTGGCATTAAAGCTGCAATGGTCAATATATTTGCGGTATATTCATAATAGTTCAGATTAATTTTTCTAATGTGAAAAGTGTTGGTCAGAATGGTGGACTCACAAATAATTATCGCTTCTTCCTATATAGCTTTGTAAACTCCTTCACCTCTTCTTAGCATCTTTCAGTTCATTGAACTATGAAAAAACTATTGTAGACCAAATGTTCTGCAACAAACAGCAGACAGAGCAGAGCATTTAGTGGCAGATATAAGATACTAATGCTGCTTTAAAGTCAATTAA
Organism: Sandelia bainsii; assembly: GCA_032362345.1. Classification (NCBI taxonomy): domain Eukaryota; kingdom Metazoa; phylum Chordata; class Actinopteri; order Anabantiformes; family Anabantidae; genus Sandelia; species Sandelia bainsii. Next base: position 3,348,326 of record JAUMHL010000007.1, on the reverse strand, counting down.
TGAGAAACAACTTGGAAAGTAAAGAAGCCCACCAAAACTATTTGAACCACAAGTGCTACAGTCAGGGCCTTCAAATGTTTTATATAATTGGATACACTCGGTGTGCTCTGGTGGAAAACACAGAATCACAACTAAACTTTGTTCAAAATAAAACTCCAAAGGGCAATTAAACATTCAAACTTGATTTGAATTCACTTATTCCTACAGGTTTATTAGTTGTAGTATGACTAATTGAAACCTGGACATTTACAGTTGGGATCAGAATAAATAAACAAACAAAACTCAACTAAAAAACATGGCACATCTAGACACAGTTTAGTAGGGAAAAAAACTTGAAACTGGATGAACAGAAATCAGCCTTCACCAGGTGTCTGTGCTGCAGTCTTATCGTCTTTCTTTCATTTGAGCTTGATCCAATCCCAGCATCTCCTCCCACATGGGGTGTAGTTCTGTACTCTGTTTTTGGGAGGAGGATCGAGGAGGCTGCATTTTCTATAAATATTCCGGTTTTCTCCGTGCCGGGCTGGATTGAGCCGGTTGAGCCTCCTGTGCTGGGACTTCCCAGCCCGGTGGATGAGGCGTAGCTGTGGAGTGCAGGGAGAGGCAATGAAGACATAGGACTCTGCCACAGATGCTGGAACTGATGCTGGTACTGGGACTGCTGCACAACCAACCTTTAATGAGCTGCCCTGTGCTTCTGAACAGCCGACCAGTTTTATAACGGCATGTAATTGCACTGAGCATTAAATGTACCAACAAAATCTTCTTTGATTTGCCAGTTTCAAAAGCAGAAAACAGCTAAGTTCAATAGTTCTGAGACGTATCCAGAAATGTCCACTTCACTTCAACGATGATTGGTGTTCAGATTATTGCCAGATTAGATTATTTATTGACCACCAAGTCAAAATTTACAGTGTGTATATTAATACACAATTTCACGAGACGTTTAAGATACTTTTCGTAACCTTTCTTTTCCCCCTAAAATTCAAGCTCCTTCCTTTCATACACAACAGATTTTTCTGTTTGCATGGAGTCTTGTTAGGGTTTGCAGGTGATTTTACTTTTTTCTCGGTACAGATCCTGTGAAAAGGGTGTGATCCAACTGGGCAGTCTATTCACAAGTGGACAGCGGCCACTAAGGTAGATTTAGGTGATCTAGGTCACATTTGACCACATCTCTTTTGTAGTGTAAATGCTAATGCACCCTCATGTGTCCCTGACAAAGAAATTACAGGATAATATCAATATAGGACGTACTGGTTGCTTTGGCAAAAGCGCGCACTTGCTCAAAACAAAGGAAACTTGATGACTGGTATTGTAATGCAGCAGTAATAAAATCTGGACACAAGTGCTCTGCTGGCCACCTTAGAGACCCATGTATGTGTACACATGTAAACAATGAAGTGTCTTGGCTGTCCACTTTTGATCTGATCGCCGAAGACGCAACTTAATATCAGGTGTAAACGGAGTCATAATTTCGTATTTTGTTAATTGTATAGCAGCAAGTTCAAGAGGCCTGAATGTACCTGATTTTGCCGTGCTCCCCACAAAAAGAGGTGACACCACAGGTCTGATATTGGTTAATAGGAGTAATAAGTAATAAGATGGGTTGGTGCTACACCTTTGTCAAACACAACATGCATCAATAGATCACTGTATCAATTGGTGAAATGTGTAAATTTGCAGAATGAAGATCTCCACAGGTGAGCCACGACCTGTGAATCTGCCAGAACAGCTTGGAGCTCACACTGAAACTGGAGACACTGGCGGTTGGAAATGTGAATCACATGGGATTCATGAAAGTGAGTGAGAAGCTCTGCAAATATTTGCAGAGACTGTTTCAAGTGTGACTGATTCTTTAAAGTCTTTAGACTCTTTAGAGTTCTTTTTTTTTTTTTTTTTTTGTAAGAGTGGATTCAGTTGGAAACGTTCATTATTTGGCTTGGGAATCGACTCCAGCATTGGCTCCTTGTAGGTGGAAAAGCCCTCAGAGAGTGACAGCGAGAGGAAGAAGCAACCAGGGGTGTGGAAGCTTTTTGTGTGAGCGAGTGGGTGTTGCCTGGGCGTGGAGACTGCAGGAGAAGTGAAGGGGCAGGCCAGGACTCAGTGGCCAGGCTTGGTGCTACGTGGTCAGCCTGGTTTTTCCCCACGTTGCCTTCCCTGCACAGCGTAATGAATGGCTTCCTACTGGTCTGTGGCCATGGCCCCAGCTTGAAGAGTATACTTACTAAGGCCCAGAATACACACCCCAGCCAGCCAGCCTGTGTCGTAGCCTCTGAACGCTCCCAACCACCAGTCCACCTGCTACAAACTGGCTCAGTCTCACACTGTCACATCTGCCACCATGAAAAGAATGATCTGATCGTCAGCGGGAAACAGTTTTTGATATATTTACATCTTTTTTTTTCACTACAAGATGTACAGCAATTTGTTGTATTCAGAATGTAGAGATTCATCAAGGTTATGTCATGGCTATTTTTACTATATGAGTTTTTACTATATTAGTAAAAATCACTTCTAACCAAAGCATGTGCGTAGATACAAACATACTGTGTAAAATGACTATGTCCACTTGATTTAATCTTGGTGGGGGGTGCCGAACTTAGCTAATTTTGGGTAAGAGGTGGGGTACACACTGAGCCCAGCTGAACCCAGAACTGCTGTGAGGTGGCAGTTTTAAGCACTTACTAGGGGGTGTATGGGATCACAACAGTGATCTGATCTTTTTTTAATCAAAAAATACTAATAAAATGTCAACATTTTTCAAAATGCAGTATAGCCAAATTTATATTTAAAGAAATTCCACATAATTGAACATACACAATTAGGTGGGTGTTGAATTTCTTGATTTTGTTTACAAATCAACAGCCTACTGACTTTGGCAGTACTGATGCGAGATCAGCAGATGATTTTACTGAGGAAGATGTCTGAGTCTTGTTTTGAGAGTTTTTGGAACTAGATTAAAGAGACACCCAGTCCTCTCTGATTGTTCAGAGGTGTTACAGAGTGACACCTCATAGACATGGCTACATATTGCCCTTCTGTATTGAAGCCCATCTCTTCACCAGCATGCGTAAAGTACACACACTGACAACCACACGATTGTCCTGTCATTACTTTAAATTGAGGAATTAACATTAGTTGACGACAGCAGGGAAATAGCCGTCTACTCAACTGATTGATGGCGTTGTCCTCTTAGATCAGATGGGTGGCTACACATACTTGTAGGGCGTCATTGGGTCTACTTTAAACAGTGGCAGTAAAACTGTATGTTCAAATGCGTGCCGAACCATGGAGTGTGATCCGAACGCATCACAGATCAACTGTGGACTGCCACACCACTACCATTTAACTTGCACATATTGTAAGAGGGATCTGTCCATGGTTTAAGTCTTTTGGTTTCATTAACTCTGTGTATTTGTGTATATCCAGGTGCTGTTCCTGCTGCGCTCCTACCAGACTGACTCACACAGACCTCTGCCAGCAGGGAATGGCATCAGCGAAGCCCTCTGTCAGCGCATGTGGCTCGCCTCTCGGTAATCCTAGACACACGCGTGCATGCACACACAGATAAGCATCCATCCTTCTTTTCCAACTCCCTCACCAGAAAAATAGCTCCTTGTCTCACCATTCATCCCCTCCCTGGCCGTGTCCGCTTCATGTCCTGCCCAGGCTTCTATTTCAAAGAATCCACCTTCTGTCCCATCTGCAGACCTCCCACCCTCCCCCTCCTCCCCTCTACCTCTGGCCCTCTCAACCAAGATCGAGGCCTCGAGATGGGGCAGAGATTACTCTGCCAGCCCCCTCCTGCCTGGCTGAGGTCAGGCCAGGGTCTCAAGTCTCCCCTGTGCTCCGGCCTACAGCAGATAACACCAGGTCACTGGGTTAGCAACGCTAGCCCTGCTAGCTCCGCTTGGCTACACTGATGAGCCTTTATTAAGATGATGAAGTGAATTCTTGCTCAGCAGAGCGTGCCCACCGTCTGTCTGTTTGATCATGCAGCGTTGCAGAGCCAGCGCCCAGATCTAAGGACATCACAGGTCAGAGGATCTCTGTTTTTGGAGAAAGAAAACCTCCTCTCTTGTCCAGAACACCACTAATTTGAAGCAGCCTTCTTCCAAAAAGGATGGAATGCATTGTTCGTCTGGTCTGAGTCAGTGTATTGGTTTTGGCCTCACACCGTCTCTGTGTTGTCATTTTGGACTTTACCAACCTATTAAAACATCTGCAGTGTATTGTTTGGATTGGGATCTAATGAGTCAACTTCTAACAGCCCATTTTATAATGGTTCCTCACAGTGTTCACACACAAAAACAGACTTAACCCACTTCACAGGGCTCATCCCTGCCCAAATCTGTTCTCACTTATTACACACACACACACAGAGCCCCCCTGCCCTTTTCCCCATCCTCCAGCAAATGTATTGAATATGTGTGTGCGTGTATGTTTGAAGTGTGTATAGGGTTTGTGTGTGTGTTATTAATATCTGAGTGATGAAAATGTGACGTCAAGCTCGCACACTGTCTCCCTTGTTCTCATACACACACACACACTTGTGGTTTTTCACAACACTGTGGTCATACCCTTGATTGAACGTGCACAAAAACTGAACACACACACTTTGCACTGGCCACACACGCTGCTTTACTTACACTCACACCATAGACTATTATAACACATATATATATGTCAGTGTTCACAATAATGCTAATGATTCTGCCATGACAGAAAAGAGATCATATTATTGGACAACTGCTTCCTCTTTTGAAACTTTTACAGGTGTGTGTATGCGTGTGTAAACTAAAAGTGAAATGTAGAGCTGGGGGCATCTCATGTGATGGCCCCACAATGTTCGCTTGAAGGATTCACCCTAGAACTCACACAAACACACATCAGCGCCCTGTTCAACATCTTATCTTGCCAAGTGTTGATCCAGTAGTAACAGTAACTTTCTGTTTGCATAGTCCCACATTTAAAAGGTCACATGCACAAAAAGAAATAGTGCTGAACTGATTAGTTGTTCAGTTGATCAATTTACAATTTACCCTAGAGCTTTGAAAGCAGCCCTAAACAAATCAAACCAAATGACCAACCCACCAGAGTTCACGTGAGCCATACTAAGAAAGCAAATGTGAGGATTTGCTGCCATTTTCTGTTTTCAAGTATTTGAAAATATTTTTTTAATTGTCACCTTTGACTCAGAGATGTATGGCTTTTTATGGATTCCAGATTGGATGCCATATATACAAATGATCATATACATGGACCTAACCATTAATAGAAGTCCTGTCCAGGAAGGACCAGTTGTAATCCCCACACCCTCTGATTTCTATTGCACCTCAGCCAGACCTTGTGTACTTTGCACTGGTGCATCTACATTAAGCAAAATAGCAGGTGGTTCTGGAGGTGACCACACACAAAACCTACTACTCTGCCCTTGGTCCTAGAACTTAAAAATCCAGGATGACGTTTCAAAAATGTAGCTGTGTATAAGAGGAGATACAAACACAAACCCCAGTACCATGACAACAGATTACAGTAAATGGACCTTGACTCAAAATAATGTTATCTTGACTTGAATCTGTTTTACAGGTCAAAGGTGAAATTTTACCATCATGCACATTAATATCAGCTTTTGCTCATTCAAAACCACAACTGAAGATTTGATTAGGATAAGGGGAATGACGTCAGTCCATGAGATCACATTTAATTTAGCCAAATTATGAAGATCCACACAACCAATATAGTCATTGAGTTACAAATGTCTAATGGCCTAATTCAGTAGTTTGCTGTGATAAATGAGTATGTTTCTCAAGAAAATCTCCATTTGTCTCAGTGGAAAATACATTATCAATGACTGGAAGCTACAGTGTTATCTTTTTAACTAAGTAAGTGGTTTAAGGACATTTAATTAGCTGCTTTAATAAAAAGGAGCCTTCATTATGAGAAGTACACAAACTTTGTTGTTCCCACCAAGTTATATTCCAGAACTCACCCTAATAACAGCACTTTCTGAGATTAAAATTATTTTCTTCGGTTTTCTGTGCTAGATCAAAGGCAAAGCTAATCACTGTTAATGTGTCAAATAGAAAAGATATAGTCTTATTTTCTCTTTTCAGACAGAATAGCTGCATGGTGACAAGAGGAGCCTTTCTCGATGTGTTGGTGTTCTTGTGTGGGTCAAAGATCAGCCTCCTGGAAGGTGAGTAGTTACTCTAAGGTAGCTACATTTTTAAATGAAGAGCTACCAAAATACACGCACGCAACTGCGTGATGATCATCTTGATCATGTGTCTGCACCCTCATGGTGATGCACGTGTTACGATTGCCAGATGATCTTGCATAAATAGATATGTATATGTATATAAAAATAACCTGCAGACAGTTTAGGATCACTTCCTTGACAACCTAAGATCAGCAGTTAGAATAAAAAAGTGGTGAGGTTTTGAATTCACAGCGCAGTCACACATCTGCTATCATAAAATCCAGTGGTTGACCCACCATGCTTTCACACCACAAACAGGCTGCATCAGTTTGCTTGTAAATGAACGAAGATCCTCATTTTCAGGCAGTTTCAATGTCAATTAAGACCACACTACAGTTTACCTGAGAGCTTTGAAAGCAGCCCTAAACAAATCAAACTAAATGACCAACCCAGCAGAGTTCACTTGAGCCTTAATAAGCAAGCAAAGTGTGAGAAACATGCACCCTCATCGCATGTGATATTTCAGTGTGAGGTTGCAGCTACTTTGTATCTACATCACCATAATGTCAAGTAATTGGTCACACATGTTCCTTTGGTTTTGGTAACATTACTGCCTTTAAATAGATCCTCTATAACACTGTCTTTCATTCTCCATAAAGAGTATTTCATACTCAGCAACATCAATCAAACACTCAGCAGCAATAGGCTTCATAGTATAGTTTTATGTAATACATATCACACATTCACATTGAGTGTCTTCCCTTTGTTTGTATTATTCTCTACGCTGTTGATTAATTCTGAAGATATCAAAACTAAAATCACAGACAGCTTGGTCGAAACAGCAGTGAATTTTAGAAACTTCTTATCATTTCTGTAGGAAATAGGCAGG
>JAUMHL010000007.1:3318679-3341132 GCA_032362345.1 Sandelia bainsii | reverse complement strand
ATATAGTGCCCTTTTATGTGGACATGCTTTCGGACTTTTGAGAATGATCATCTTTTGCTGATGTCAGCCAGTTGCTGGGGAGTTCATCAGCTCCGAAAGCAGCAACTGTGTTCCTTCCATTTGCTGCGAATTTGACTTTAAATAGCTCTATACATCCAAACAGACAACTTTGCAACGTTTGCTGGCGAGGCTGTCCCCTGCGCTGTCCATTTAGACTGATTGTTGACAGAAGTCAGCTCCATTTCTCGGGCGGCTCAAAGAAGCCTCCCTCCTGGTGTGTGTGTGTGTGTGTGTGTGTGTACGTGATGTGGTTGTGCACATATGTGCGCAAACCAAAGACGAGCGATCTCTGACAGATGGAGGGATTGTGCCTATGACCCAGATTATGGAGGAGTGCTATACGGAGAGGGAGGGGGGAAAATAAGGACAGAGGAGGGGGAGGCACTTTCGGTCGGCCATGTGTTGAACACATGTTTGCCTTGACAGTGGAAATACCAAAGATTTCTAACAACAACCCTGTAGAGTGAGGACTTGGCCTGGTTCAACTTGGCTCTGCTCCTTACATAACTAAATAAGCACCCTGTAGCTTGCACACCTCTGATGCATCTCTGTTATTATCATGAGTCTGTCTTTGGCTTCTCACACTCTCTCTGGTGCTTAAGTCCTCATTTGATCTCACGGTCTACAGGTTTCTACTTTATTCTACCCCTCATTTCCAATCACCCCACTCTTTTCCTGTTGGTGTAATTGCACTTTTCAGACAAATCAGATGTTGAGTTAAAAACCACAGTTTGAGTAAGTTCATATGAAAGCAGCAGGCTCTTAAGAGTTCCTGCCAATTGGCAGGTGAACAATTGGCTTTTTCAATATTACCTCTGTTTTGTTTTTTTTCCTTTTTAACTGGCACTCTGCATTAAGTAGGAACTTTGCATTTACCAGCCAGTTCATCTCAGCTCTGAACACAGGTCTTTGTGCAAATGTGTTTGTCTATGTGTGTGCACACATTGCTCTGCCCCAGCCCTTTGATCCATGCGGAGTCATAAAAAAACAGCCCCCACCATCTATTGCTTCATCTCTACCTCTGCCAGTCTTCTGTTTCTTTGCTCTCCAGCCATGCCAGTAAAATAAGAAGAAAGTAGAGAAAGAGACACATGTGGATAGGGCGGGAAAAAAAACGTTAGAAGCATTAGCGAATTTCCGAACAATTCATGTGTTTCCATTAGTGTAGTAGCAGATGTTGATGATGATGGTAAAATATGATGTGAACAGTCATGATTTCTATGTCTAAGAATCTAGGATCAGCTTCAGTTCCTTTCCTAGTGGGTTGTTATTTGTAAGCTTGTCTTCTAAAAAGACTTTTTAAATGAGTGTCAGTGTGTGTGAAACATTGTCACTCAATGAATGATTAAATATTTAGTTCTCCCTACAGTAGTACATTTGTAGCTGTTACAACCTTGGCTTGTTTGAAAGGAGTAACATAAAATAACAAGTTGTACAGGTTGTAAACAGCTTAAAGCTGTATTTTATTAATTAACAATAAAGAGTAGCTCTGTGACCATACATCTTAATTGGATTCTACATACAGTAAGTCTCATGGTACATATGCATTTATGCAGTTATTAATTGTAATTAATTGTAATCATACCAACCCTCCACAGTAGGAGTGAGGTTATCCCTTGGAAGCATGACTACATTGCCAAAGTCCTTGTTCTATACAGAAATACAAGGCCTCTAGGTCAGAAAAGACCACTGATATGCTAGATAGACTGCTAACAATGTGGTCACTTATGCAACATGGAGCACTTGCGTAACCTGCGTTCATTTGGAGCATCGGTGGTGGTGATGCACGTTGTCAGAAATTAACGCTACGTGCACATGAGGCGCAGTCCTGCGTATAACTAGTAGGACAGCATCAAACAACCTCAGCAACACCTCTAAATCACCACAACTATACCGGGAACTGCTGAAAAAAAACAAGCTTACTGAGCTTTTTCACAGCTACCCACTTCTACATACACACACAGTTTTGTTCTTGTTTCTATGTAATGCCGAAGGATGACCCCAGTTGAGAAACACCTGCTCTGATTATCTATCTCAGATTGTGAAAGTGTCATATTTGCTTCAGCTGAAGTTGAGAATGGAGACAAAAAATTTTGTATCCCACTTCTTACAGTGTAATTGTGCTTCAAAGGAATCTCTTCCCAGTCAAATATGGAGGTGAATAATTACAGTGTCTCATAACTCTGTGTGCATTTCATACATGTATGTCATAATGTGAGGGAGTTGTATTAGCATAGGTTTGGATTATTTCAAGTCTATCCTTAAATTTGTTGTAGCACAGAAAAAGTGTGTTGCCATAATTAGACTTGTAGTAACTTTTGAACATGGGACTGATGTTCATCTTTGACAGCTTGGTAAGCCATCTAGTTCCATTTTTGGATTTTTGCACCCATCTGCTTTTTTTGGAGGCAAATTTTGCTGCAACCAACTGCTGCAATCCACCGTCAGGAGAAGGACTTTGTTTTCCTTTTTTTATTAAACAGTACAGGACATTCCACTCTTTTCATTTCACCCTCTAAAGCAGTGGTTTCCAGGCTGGGATTCAACACCCCCTAAGGTTTTTACAAGATACACTTGACAACTAACTAGTTGTCAAGATACACTTACAGTTTGTGGTTGTATGCCATGATGTTAGAAAGCCAGTCACTCTAACAAGTTAAATTTCAGTTTACATGTACGTCTGCCCAGTTATATTCTAATCAGTTCATCCATGAGTCCGAGGGGGCTGTTCTGCCAGATGTAATGAAATTCCCTCCAGTCGTTCCTGAGTTATGGGAATCAGAGTGAGACTGACGTGAGGTCACTCAGGACTTTTGACTTTCGTCCATGAAAATCTAATCAGATCATTCCTCATTCCAAGTGAACGTTTGTGCCAAACTTGAACACTTTCACATTAGTCCTGAGATATTGCGTTCACAAGAATGAGATGGATGTGAGGTCACAGTGACATTGAAAAATCTAATCAGTTCATCCTTTAGTTCAAGTGGACACTTGTGCTATAAGAAATTACTCAAGATGTTACAGAGATCACATTCACAATAGGAGTAGAGGCATGAAAATCTTTTCTTCCAAAAAATATCTCTCTTCAACTCTATAATTTCTTTTTCTTGGAGAGTACTTGGCGAGTTTTACCTCTTCTGAAAAATATTTAAATGAAACTAGGAAGCAGCAGATCTTTAATTCAGGGTTATCTATATAAAGGTTTTTCATTTTTACTGTCTTCTTGGGTGTGGATGCACTGCCCTCTCCATACACATGGCTGATAAAGTAATAAAGTCTAGGACTCTGCAAGCCAGTGTGACTGGTAGACTTTGTTGTTATTTATATCACATAGGCATTTTTAGGACAAGAGCCATGTATATATGTACGTACAGAGCATTCAGTGTAATTATAAGGAGGGAACTCAGCAAATTGTAAAGCTCCATGAGAAGGAGGTCAGCTCTCTCACAGACCCAAACACACACACACACAGCGTCTGGGGTTTGTTTTTCACAGTTTGGGTGATCACGGTGGTAGCTTATGGGAAATCCAGCTGTGTGCTTGCGTGTGAGAGCGTGTGCAAGTGTCTAGCCGAAGTTGTAGCTTGACACAGCAAAGCATCTCTTCTGTCAGTGGGCTAAGGACAGAGCTAACAGAGAGCAAGGGAGCTTGGTGACACACACACACACAGACACATACCCCTACACCCAAGTACACATTCAGCACACTTTCTTATAGTTTTTGTCATGTATCAGTACAAATGGTTTTAAAATGGCAGTGTTGTTGGACTGGATTTAACTTTTAGGTCACTGTTTAGTTTACAGACAAAGTGTTCTCTGGACCTGTGCAGTGACACTCTGTCCACAATTTCAATGTGGTTCAGTAGCTACAGTACCTTCACTTAAATCAACTGTCAGGTTTACTCAGGTTTATTTCAACCAGATGTTGTGGTTACATTAAGTTTACATGGCCTGTGCTGTAGAACATCCCACACAGCACTTTTGTTCTTTCTTTTTGCTCAAGCATAAAACCTTACTCAGGTTAGACAAAGTCTTTGTATTCAAGAGCACTGGAATTGATAATAATTACAACACTTTCATATATCAGTTTCTTCATTGTTGTGGTGTCAACATGCAGTTTGATCAGCACGTGATAATTTGTGCCAATACTCACTGTATTTGCTTCCAGTCTTTTTCACCTTACAAGCCAAGTTGTACTTGGGCACAGTTGAGGGTTTAATAAAAGGGGCCAGATTATGCCAGGTGGGTGTCCATATTAAACAGCGCTAAGGTTCTAAAACATGAGCTGAACATAGAAATCGCCCAAAAGCAGCATCTCGTGTCCCTGACTGCTCCGTGCACTGTGCTGTGATACGTTTGCTTTCTCTGTAACCATCTCAAAAACTCTCCTGACAGTCCACAAACAGACCTCCAGCTCAGGTGACGTTTTCTCAGCTCTTTGCTCAGGACTAACTGTTTGTGTTTAGAGAGCAGTCAGTATGTCAAAGTATTTTTTTTCATTTGTGAAGAAAATTTTGAATTTTTTTTTCAAAAACATTATTATACTCCTTCAGTAGCATTGTGGATGTAGCGGTAGTCACGTTATCCTGTGAGGCACTGTAGAACCCAAAATTCTGTGGAATATGGAGTCTCTTGGTGCTGATTTAAGCATGCTAACATGTTGATATGTGGGTAATGATCATTATTATTGTAAGGATTTGTTGTTTTTGTATGTTGTCTTTGACCAGTAGGCTACACAGCGTTGCCAGTAGCATGACTAAACTTGTTCGGGCCCTTTTTTTAGGCGTTTATAAACCTCTGAAACAGCATTAAAACCTTTGTGGTGCACTAAAACTGTGTTTATTAGCACAGCAGCATAAAGCTTTTCTTGCATTGTATTCCACTGAGCCAGGCCTCATCCCTGAGCATCCTGAAATATGCAACAATAATCATAAGCTGGCTGCAGTCCCGCTGCACGTTTGTATGTGAGCAGCATAGAGAGACACAGTGGTTGTAGACACAGATTGAAATAAACACAGCTGTGGGGGAACAATGGCTCAGATGTGAAAAATCACATTGAAATGGCCCTCACAGAAACGCCTCTCATATACTCAGGGAATGTCTGACTACTCCCACCCCCTCACCACACACTCTTCTTTTTTTAAAAATAAAAACCACTACAAAAAACAGCTTTGCATCCTCTTCGTTCCTCTCTTTATCTATCCTTTCTTTCATCATGCTTTTTTACCTTCTTTCCCTTTTCCAGCTCTCACCTGGAGATTGAAACTTTCAGTCTCTCTCTGCTTCTTTGACTTCATTTGGCGTCACATCAAAGTATTTTTGGGCTTTCTCTCTACTTGATTTCCTGTTTTTGCAACGTGTGTGTGTGTAGTAATTTGCAGTTAATTAATTTGTAGAAGCGATCCAGATCAGATCCTTTACAGTCGAATGTGTTAGTCTTTGACAAGCTAATGGCAGCACACTTCTACAACCCTCTCTCTCTCACTCACTCACTCACACTCTCTCTCTCTCTCTCTCTCTCACGCACACTCTCTCTCTCTCTCCCTGTTCCACCATGACAGACAGCCGTTTTGTTTTTGACATGCTCCCATTCTACTTCAGTCAGCCCCTCTCTCTCCCCCCTTTCACCATCTGTGTCATTACTGTGCCCCTACCCCCATTATAACCATTAGACTATGCTTATTTGGCCCTAGAACCCCTTTTGAGGCTCAGGTTCCACAGTAACCCTGCCCATCTCTGGAGGAATGCGGCATTTCCCACTCTTTTGTCAGCCCACGTTTTTGACTGGCAGTTCGAGTTGCACTGTGTTTCATAAGCTTTTCCTGTGTGTGTGTGTGTGTGTGTGTGTGTGTGTGTGTTTAACTAATTGAGTTGGCTGTTAAAGTGGGGTCTATGTGGACTCTTGGAGGAAAACTGCAGGGAGGAGCACCACTTCAGAACGGCATTGGGTTACTCTACAGTTGTCCTGGCTCTGGATTATACTTGTATTTCAGACGAAGTGCATGTGTGCGTGCACACATAGTGTTTATTTGTGGGTCCATCACTCCCCAAGGGTGTATGTTCGCAGGTGGCTGGGGCTGGCACAGGCATGGGCATTTCCAAACAGACACTGACACAGCCTTGCCTATAAAAGTCAAAATAGAAAGGAACACAAGACGCTGGCTTCTTCTGTCTGTTCTGTTGTCCACATCTGTTCACTTCACAAAAGACTGTGTGCGTGTGTGTGTTTGATTGATTGAATGCTGGAAATGTAGAAACTCTTGGTCTTGGTACTTGTACTTAACTTATTTACTTTGGCTCCACTATATTTCAGGTATTATTGTACTTTCTACTCCACAAAATTTTGGCAGTTTTAGTAACTGGTTACTTTGCAGATGCAGATTCTCAACACAAAATAGAATAAACCAATTTAACTACTATTTAACAATAATTTTATTTAAGTAAGTAAATAAGTATACTATGTATAATAATATACTGGATTGGCAAATATTTTCTCCTTTTCAACATGTTTAGCTTCACTGGCGTGTAGCCCCCAGCATTTGCTTTTTTGTTGTTGTCACTAACTAAAGCCTCAATTTGTGAATAGAAGTTGTTATATGAATATTAATTTACACTTGGAATAGTAACATCTGAACTAGACTTTTACATTCAACAGCGTCATCGCTACCCCCTCCAGTCATCTATTATACACTGCCCAAACTAAACTAAACTAAAACACATTTTTATCGCCTGATGTGATCTGACTGATCCTAGAACAATGAATGAAAATTGGGTCATTCACAGTTTATTATAGTGATTTTAGTTAAAATGTCAATAAGAATGTTAATTAAACATAACAGAAGGAAAATGCACCTTATCTCTATACAATCTTGTTCTGCTGTAGTTTATTGTATAATATCATGGCGTTTAATTCAGATGTGAGCACAGTGGAAATGTTGGAAATGAAAAAGATGGACGTGTCTTTCAGCTTCAGAGGTCAGTGAACTCCGTCAGAAGACTCTGTCCGTCCTGATGGCCTCTGATCTCATCACCCCCGATGCTTCTTCTGCCACCCCGGTGCCCGGCAGCACCCAGTGTCTGCTCAGCCTGGCCCAGGTGGCCCTCAGCGCCAGCGTGGAGATCCCTGAGTTCTGGGGGGGCCCTCAGTTGACAACCCATCTCCTACAGTGTGTTCTTCAGTGCCCACAGTACGAGGTGAGGGAGCTGGCAGTAGAGGTGCTTCTGAAGAGGCTGCAGCAGGAGGAGGAGGAAAAGGAGAGGAGACCTCAGTGGCTGGACGAGACCACCCTGTCTAACCTGACCAGCCTGGCTCTTCACGAGACACACCCCCAGTGTCTGGCCAAGGTGGGACCACACACACACACACACACACACACACACACACACACACACATCAACACTTTATGGGTGCTTTTGTTTTGTTTGAGAGTCCAATTGTTGTGTAGGTGTTAGTGTGAGTCTGTCAGACCATAACCTCAGAGTCCTGTCATCTCACAAAGAGCAGCTCTTTCCAAAAAAAAAATGTTTTTCCTTTTCACCACATTTCCACTGAACCATGGTGACATTTGCTGCAAATTGATTAAATGTCCAAATCTATCCTGCAGAGGCTTGCGTGAGAGGCTAATCGGCCGCAGGGGGACACGCCAAGCACACTGGCAGTGAGCTGACTCCCTTACTCCGTCACCCACATAGACTCACTCTTGAGATGTTTAGTAGACTTCCACTCTTAACAAGTTTTGGAAGGGAAAATGTGGCCTATTTCCTGTTTGGGGACAGAAGGTCGTATTTCAATGTGTTCATAAAGCGAGGACAAGGCAGCCAGCAGACCTGCTCTGTCCCTCTCAGTCTCCTGTCGTAAACACTCCTCCAGAAGTGACACAACCAGAGGTGACTGCTCCAGACTGGTGTGTGTGTGTGTGAGTTTTATACGTGCTGTTTTTTTTGGTATGTGTGCGTTTTTGGTTATGTAGTCTTTGCCAAGAGCTGCTTTACAGGCCAGCCGTTAATGTTTAAAGTGTCGGGCCTGTTAAGTGGAGCCTCGCCTGTGCCAAGGACACGCCAACCCTACTGGCTAGTTGCCATAGCTCACACTGGAGTCAACTGAAGCATTCTGGGAGAGAAGCAGGAGCCCTATTAGGACAAGGGTATAATGTTGGTTCGCTGCTCTGGCCACTGGTGATGCTTCCAATCTTCCATCTTCAGTCAGTATTCACTTAATAACTGTATGTGAATGACTTTTGTCTGGATTCAAAATGTATCTAAATGAATATTTTCATCAGACCGTGTAAAATATGCTTTGGTGGCTACATATTGTTCTCAAACTCACTGTTAACTAAGCCTTCCACGCTTACTGCTGCTACTGTGCTGAACTTCCCTAACTCACTTGTAGTGGCAAATGACAACTGTTGCCAGCAGAATGTCTTGTCTCTTTAATGTGTAGATCTGAGTATACTGTAATTTTTTTGAATGTTGAAAAAGCAATCTCAAGTATGCACATTTTATCTACATACACAACACAGACTACGGCTGTGCAACATTGTATCATCCATGACATTTTAGGCAGTAGTCCAAGTGCTTTAATATTTTGTGTTTGTCGATACCAGGTTTAATTCATTACTTACTTACAGTAAAATTTCAGTAAATAAATATGTGACCTCTGAAACTTATGAGACAGATGTGTCACTTCTTAGAGTGGAGCATCATCCCTCAACAACAATCTGTGGCTGCATACAGGCACTGACTACAAATCAAGTTTTTCAAGGATTAAAAATTGATATTCTTTATTCAAGTTGATACAGATCCTTTAAAACGTGCCCAGATTTGCACTGATATTGATCCTACACATCAGCTCAGCACATAATTCATCTAATTCATACAGAATTCAGCATCCAGCAGCCATAAACTTGAACTTCTTGTACCTTGATTATTGTTAATCCTAAAATCTTGAATTCTGTTTAAAGGCACTATCAGGATAAGAGTGCAGCAGGTTAACTGCTGCTCCTCGGATCAGGCACACACTTGCAGAACACCTGGTGAAATGTGAATATGTGCTTTAGAGATTATGACAACAAATGTGGGTACTGAGGCAGACCAGCAATATCGAGCCTTAGCCGTAAAGTCTGTCTAGACAAATATGCTGATTTCCAGCAGTTTGTCTCCTGTTAAATCTTTGTTTATACACTTCTGCATGATTCGCTGCATGAGTCAGCTCTTATGGTGTCTGCCATGATTCCATTCGTAAGTAGAGTTTTGATGCCCGAAGAGAAAGAAAGGAGGCTAGAAAATGATTAGATGATATCATGTGAGCAACCGAGGCATGGCTTGAGGAGGAAGTGATGTCTACAGATCACTCTGCTGTGAAAAAGATGTTTTCCTTTTGAGAGGCGTTTTGAGGTTTGTATTCATTATGATTTTTGACATTTAAATAAAGCTCATTTAGTGACATTTTTTCTGTCTGCACTGCTCTCTGGTCATTTTCTCTTTTGTGGTTTGATATTTGATCTGCTTTGACCCCAGATGTCATTAAATACCGGTGAAAAACGGCAACACCTTGAGACTGTCGAGGCTAAAAAGACAGAAAAATGAAGGACCAGACAGACCAGGACCAGAGTTGAACTTTTATATGTCTGTTCATGCAGGGTGGGCATCACTGTTTATTTGCATGTTACAGCTATGAAAGTCTGTACGCGTCCACGCCTGACATGGCATGCTTTCCTGTGACTGTGTATATTTACATGTACGTGGGCAGTCGAGCGCGTTGCAAGACAGGAGCTCATTAAAACAGGTTGTAAAAGCAGCAGAGACGGTAAAACCAGCTGCATTGGAGCTAGCAGTTGAATACCTGCTGGATAAACGATCAGTTATGCAATAAAGAAAGAGAAATGGTGACATTGACTTAGCACTAAACTCCTATGATTGATTTATTCTCAGTGCAATAATTACTCAAAACTGTTTGGCTCTTTAACTGCTAAACGCATCACTATGTTGATCATGCAGCGAGTCGCTAGTGCTAGTTCTGTCCGACTCCCGTTTGGTGCTGGGCTGGTGGTGTACACACTGTCAATCTGAGCCTGATTGGAGCCTCACTGCCTCCATTTTACCAAGCAAAGTTGAAAACCAAATCTAAACTTAATTGCTGATCCATTGACAGCTTGTTTAACACACTGTTTTAGAGTAAACTAAATAAGTTGAGATGAGTTCACTTAACTGATTAAATTAAATTGTATGTTTGAGTTATTTTTCACCTTGTTTCTTAAAGTTCTACTGTATTTACTTGTTTCTTGGTTAAGTTTTGACTGAACTATTTACCTTACTGTCTTTTTACTGCTCACATCTCCAAATATACAGTCTCACACACACAAATACACACAGATGTTTACATACAGACGGTGCATGCACCCGCTTGCCCTGCTCTCCACCCACACTGATCCTATAAAGCAGCTTTATTTTAAAGCTCTAATAACAGGTTGGGGCCTAGAAAGAAATAATAATCACTGAGATATGCAGGAGGAATGTCAACATGTGTTCTCGGCTGGATGTGTGTTTTTAACGGGAGTCTCACGCGGTGGAGAAAACAAGTCCTTTTCCTCCTCTGCCTCGATCAGCTGCCTCCCTCTCTGGAGGAGTGACCAGGCAAGAAAAACTGCGTGGGAAGGACGGAGAAGCACCGAGGTGGCTGCGGAAAATGAAGTTTATGAGGTTACGATGGAGGCTGCTTAGAGTAGGCAGAGCAAGGGACTGTGTTGTTAACCTGCTGTTGCAAAGAGGAGATAAATGGAAACTTCAATTACATGCTTCTTTTCCTGCATGCTCGTGTGCATCCGTACACATGCAAATATTTGTGTGTTGTATGTCAGTGCGAGTGCAAAGGCAGCTGTGTACCCGTGGTTAGGGTGTGTGTAGGGAGGATCTGACTGGTGTGGTAAAAATACCCATGGGGGAACTTGCCAGCCGTTCTGCAGAGAGGACACCAAAGCTGCGTTGATGGATGGCTCTGAGCAACTTCCCTCACCAGTAGCTGTGTGTGTGTGTGTGTGTGCATGTGTGTGTTAGAGAGAGAAAGTTGGTGGTGAACATGACTACATCAGTGTCCCTTACTCCTCCTCTGACAACTCTGCCTCTCCTTCCCTCCTCTCAGGTCCTGCAGGTGCTGTGTGTGTTACGCTCCAGTGGTGACCTTCTGTGGAGGGAAGGTGCCAAGATTCTGTCTCAGGAGGAAGTCCTGCTGCACCTAGTCTCACTGGCTCAAAACTCTGCTCACAGGTCAGAGGACATACACTCACACGTAGTGTTCAAATATCCCAGAGTTTACATCCACTGTTAAGGAAGGTTAAGTGATCACGAGTTATGACTTTTCACCTGTCTGCACCACATGTCACAGCAATCCTGAGCTAACCTAACAGTGACTACTGGTGCCTGCTGTGGCTTTAACTCATGTTAAGGTAACTGCAGGGAAAAGGGAGGCATCTGTGTTTCTCCCAGACGTCTGCTCCCTCCTGAAAGCCTGCTGTCAAAACAGTCCCTAAGCAAATCTAGACCAGCTTTTAGCTGTGATGGATGGGTGAGACATGAATGTACTACTGGGCAAAATGCAACCACACACTCCACTATTTCCCTGTTTTTTCTAGCTACCTCCACTTGTGAAAAAGCCTTCACGCTGCTGTGGCAGGCTGGCTGTCAGGCCTTCATTCAGAGCCAGAGCCCTTGGAGGAGTGACGCACAGGTTCACTGGCTGTACCTTACCTCTGCACCTGGGTACCTGGACTGTACTGGCCTCTTTCTACATGTGTTTGTGTGTGTGTGTGTATGTGGTTGCTTGCGTACTGTTCCAGTACTTAACCAGCCACAGTAAACAGAGGCACGTACATGTGGATGAAATCTGATATTTGTTCTCTGAAAGGCTGTCATCAGCACATTATTCCTACATTATATTATTCTCACCTGTCAGGCTCAAACCATTATTTTTGCAAGAGCTTACACATCCATGAATCATGGATCCCTCGTCCTGTAACACACACTGTGTTTGTGTGTTTATGCGCATGTGCATATATTGTAAGCCCTTTGACATGCATTGACAGATACACACACCTTCCTTGACAAGCCACTGCTGTACTTTTCACACCCCGACAAGAGAATACAGGCTTGAATGAGGATTGGATTACAAAGGCTTTTAGCCCCGTAAAGCTTTTTCCTATCCACAATCTCTGGACCTGGGGATCCACTTTCCCTTTGGAGCGGCCCCAGGGTTATGATTAGAGCCGCAGAGGGATAAGATTGGGTTGCTGGCTGCCCTTGTCTGCCTTGCGATTGAATGGCTCGGGGCTATTGTGACCCATAATGTAGTGGTGAGTACCAGCACACTTCTTTTGTGGATTGTAAGTCAATACAGTTGAGTGATGTGTGTAGTTGACGGTGCCAGAGTGTTGTGTGAGTAATGTTTTCCAGAGAGAGACCCAAGAAGCACATTATTCATTTCACTGCACTAATGTGGCAAATCAAAGGACAGGTTCACCCAAATAACCAAAACAAAAAAAACATTTTCTCACTGACTTCCTTCCTAGCATTTCAGATGAAATTCTGTTAGTCTCCATTGTATTGTGAGGAGTGAAGCTGTGAGATCCTCTAAGGTGAAAATGATGACTTTTATACAAATCGCAACTTTGCCTGAATGGGATTAGTCTTTCAATAAGAACAATGGGGTTCAATAAGAATCCCGGAAGCAAAATAGGAGAAGGCCCTAATGTAGAAGAGCAATAAAAAACAAACTAGCCAAGCCTATATTCAACATTTGTAAACTGATTGATTGTGATTTTGTGTTGCAGTGTGGAGCTCAGCTGTGCTGCTCTGACACTGGTCTCTCAGATGGTGGTTCAGCTGGTCAACTCCGATCTGAAGGTAAAAACTCACTGACGTCTGTTGGCAGCATTACACACACCAAGACGACATAAAAATCAGAGGTGACTAGATCGACTGTTTGGGCCAAAGAGTGGCACCAGGAAGTAACTCTCTATACCAGCAGGTGGCAGTAGTCTGTATGTGTCCTTCCAAAAGGGAAAGCAGTAGAAGACCTAGTATTGCAGATATACAAACCATAAACAAAGCTGCACTTGGTAGCGATGGCTTAATGATTTCACACCACACTCGCTCACCACAGACAGTTTATAGCTCAACAGGCTAAATTAGCTGACAAGCCGTCTTTAGAGGCTGACTGCCAACCGTCAGCTTGGTGTGTAGGCTGTAGGCTGTTACCACCAACAACCAGCCCAATGCAGCTTCATTTTAGTTGTAGCTAGTAGCTTAGAATTATAGTTTGCTGCTCTTACTACAGGGCAGTGGTTCGCAAACTGGCCACCAGAGCTATTACACAGGCAAATCATGTGAAACCAGATCTGACTAGATTCTTTTTCTATACTTTGACTGTCCAACACATGTCTCACTGATGATATAACTATTTGCAGTAATTGTTGGACCAAACCCAGCAAAGCTGCAAGAATACTGAGAAGAAGCTTGCTCAACAATAACAAAAGACTAAGCTTTTTTATTATTTAGAAAAACATACGTGGAAAGTATTGTCACTGGTCTGGAGGCTTTTTTCCCCCAACATGGACCATGGCAGAAAGGGTTTAATAACCACTGCTGCAGGGCAACCTCTTACTTCATTCACCCATGTGTATTTAGAATCTCTATTGTCATCTTTGATTGAAGGTTTTCTATTTCAAAGATCAGTTGAGCAGGTGAAATACAGTCGAATTACTTCCCTACAGGCAGCCATGAACAAACACTTTTTACTTTGAAGTGCACCAGTGAGCAGTGCTTCTGGACTGAATTCACTGCCACTGATCATATCATACTGTGATGTAGGGAAATAGTAGCAGGATGACATGATTACATAGGATTGTGGTTACGTCATGTCATTAAAGTATTCTCTTTAAATTTATGATCATGAGGGTATTGCAATAAAATCTGATAAAATCATTTTAGATAAGTTTTAGTTCTACACGTGATGTTATTCAGTGAAACAAACATTATTATTCATTATGATTATATAACACATTTTTCATAAATCCATATATTGTTATGAATTGCTTATAGCAGTATTTATGACTTTTGCACTGTGAAACAACAACGAAGCTCTGAACCTGCTTTTTGATCATTCTGTCGTGTAGGGGGCAAGCGCGGTGTCTTGCTTATCTCAGTGGGTGGAGCTGGTGTGCACGTGCTGCAGCGAGGAGCAACCGGTGGAGGTGAAGCTGATGGCCGCCAAGGTGTTGGTCAACTGTACAGGCACTCTGCTGGCCAGCCCTCGTTTGCCTCTGGGTGAGTCTCAATGGTGGAACATCTCAGCAAAATGTTTACCTCCAATGCTGTTAACACTGTGGGATAATGACATTTCCTCACAGCCCGTCAAAGTGCCGTTTAATGGTAAGGACTTAGAATTAGGTCTGGGTAGCCCTATTTTTGTGGTTACATTAATATTATCACGTGTGTGTGTGTGTGTGTGTCAGGTCTGTCCACCACTCTGTCTCTGTGGAGGAGTCTGTTCGGGCTGCTGCAGGATGAAGACCAGGATGTCCGCGATTTTGCCTCTGACTTCATCTCTAATGTACCAGCAGCTCTGCTGAGAAAAGGTACACACTCACTGCCAAGATGGGGAATGAGCGCCCACACATGCTCAAAATCATGCATAAATTTGCTCTCGCAAAGTAAGTGTTGTATTTTATGTTCAGTGCTTATTTACACACACGATATATACACAAGAGAGACAAACACAGAGAGATTAGCTTACATGCACACACTCTCACTGACTAACCCATGCTGAAGCTGTGGAAGACAACTGTGATAATTGCAAACCCGCAGAAACACACTAACATAAAAAAACACCACAAACACATGCTGATGTTTAAACAGCTTGGTGACGTCATTTCGTGTTGAGAGTTGGGGAGCGTTCCTGGAATGAAGGGCACTAATTCTAGTTTATGAAGAGAGAAAAAATTGTGTGTTTGTTTGTGTGTGTGTGGGTGGTTATGTTTCACTGTTTTTGGGAATGTCTCTGTTGGGTTTTCTTAAGAACGTACAATGCCCGGCATTAATGAAAGGATTTACTCACACTGATAGACACACCCATCAGTCTTATCCCCAACGGAAGCACTCTCACAATCCTTTCTCTCTCTCACACAAACACATACACACACAAACAGAGACAGACACACACACACACACACACTGAAGACTGACAGCTGCCAGTTCTCAATAGCCCCTCACAAACAGCTCCAACATCCTTTTCTCACAACATTCACTTCCTGTATTTTCCCAGCTTTCCTCAATCAGCCACCCTTATTGTGTCTGTAGCAACTGATAGTATCTCATAACATAAAACGAAGCAGAATAACATCACCTCAAAAGTCACTGCAGCCCCCTCCCCCCACTGTAACAACGCTGTTTATGAATCGGGAGGCAGGAGACTCGGGTTCAGTAGAAGATACTTTAGCTAAAGGGTTAAAAGTACATTTTTATTTCATTTACTGTCATAGAGAGGAAAAAAATCCTAACTTTTCCTTTACTGGCAGAGTGTGTTTCATAATGTGAGGGCCCACAGAACACTTTTAAAATTCCTGAAAATGTTTTTATAGCTATATAAGATTTTCTCCAAAAGCTGAGTGTGTGTGTGTTCTATATATGTTTGTGTGCTTTAAGGCCAGACAGGGTCAGATAAGCTGTCAGCTAAAAATCAGATAGTCGCTCAACAACATGACTGAGATGAATGGTTTTCTGTACAACAGGAAGAGAACACAATAGACATAATTACAGAGTGGGTGTCCTTGTGAGTGTGGAGAAACAAGAGTGGGGCATCCTCCTTTGTCCATCCATATTCAGTGCTTATTTTGGAGATTACAGTGTGTGTGTGGGAGGCAAAGTGTGTGTTACTTACCGTAAACTAGCCTGCATTTAACTTGCGGACACACGTTTTCACTGTGGAAGAGTGTGAATGTTTGCCTCTAGTCTTTCATGTGGCCTATTTCCTTCCCCAGCCTCGCCACTCCAAACCTAATCCAACTTCCAAAAAAACGATGGTGAAAATTTGCACCGGATTCCTAGTTTATTTTAGCACGTGTCGTACTCCGTGCAGGAATGTAGCATGCGACATAGAAGGAAGAAACGAGAGAGTAAAGTGGCGATCTCATATCGAATGAATGAGTGAGTTGGCTCGAAAAGTAAAATTCCTCATGTAAATGAGGCACAGAAAAACCCAAAAGTAAATCATACACCAATAAACTAAAAATACAAAAAAACTAAAAAACCTTCAGTTGGAAAAATATGTCATCTTTCTACTTTTACAGCTCCAGTTTAAGTGATGTTCTAAAATAAAATCCAGAACAGTGATGTGGAACGACATGTTGGTGCTTTGGGAGCTATGGCAAAATGTTATGAAGTCATCATAAAGTGTAAGAATGCACTTACCGCAGTCACAGCTGCGTGGCTGTGTCAGTGTGTTGAAGTGTGTGTAAAAGGGAGCGTTGTGTTTCAGGCCTGCATTATATGGTGGAATAAGCCATATTACAACTATTGTGGATAATATTGCACTACAATAAACAAACAATGGGGATAAATGAAATGTCATTTTGGCCCAATCACAGCTCACTCACGCTTCTTTCTGGCTTTCTCTCCCCCATATACACACTGAACACAGACAGTAAAGGAGTCACAGCCACAGGGGAGAGAAAATTCACTGACAAGTTTTAGCATCTCACCACAAGTATTTAGTCTAGCTAAAAAGTTGCTAGATTTGTCGCTAAGTGCTTTTTGGGAAAAGAGTTGCAAAATTTAGAGAGCTCAATTGCCAGTACTCGTGCAGCACTAATTAGTTTGTAGCGTTTAATACGTCTTTGAATTGGCTTTGAATTTGAAGCAGGTCCTAGCACCTGGTCACAGAGAAGGTGGCACATTATTTCTATGTTGTTGTTTTTTTAAGAATTTGACTGAAGAGAGAGAAGAAACTGTCAGCTAACAAATGTTTCAGGTGAAGGTTTTCAGCATCTAATGAGAGATTTGGAGCTGTGGTATAAAATTCCATGTTTAACCACATTATTCACACAGTGCAGCTGGTTGACATCACACAGGAAATTATATAGCCTTTATATAGTCGCATCCCCAATTCTAGCTCACCATTACAGGGAGGTGCTGTTTGGTTTCAGTACTGATACCTCCAGCATGGTGACCTGTATAATATCTCACAGGTCAGCAGAGTTACCCCCTGCTGCAAGAGGGCCAGGGGAGTAGAAACAGAATAGCGCAAGATGCTATTCCACACCATAGCTGCACAGTTCAGTGCTGTGACAGCGGAAAAAACATCACTGCTTTTGTTTCTATACAGGTCACTGTGAATGTGTGTGTGTGTGTGCGTGTGTGTTTGAGTGTATCTCTCCTGTCTCCTTCAGGTCAGAGAGAGAGAGTATGTGTGTGTGTGTCCCTGGGTTTTATGACCTGTCGTTGCAGAGTCAAGTATCTGAGGTGTTAGCTGCTTCATATGGAGGTGACGACTGCTGGCCCTTTGATATGGACGACAGACAGAGATGTGGGAACAGAGACGGGTTCTGCAGCGCAGACACACATCAATCACACAAAAGGACAAAATGCAAAACGCTCTTTTTAAATGTAAGTGTGATCTAACCCTGGCCAGGGGAATTCACATGGAAGCCAGATATTAAGCCAGGAGGAATTTAGTGCAACAGACAAAAGCTAAATTAAAAATGTGTTAGATGACAAGATTGACAGAAGGATGACTTTATATACATAGAACAGAGGGATTTAGATTGGACGTCGTTGTATAAGAGGGTATTGCTCAACACTCAGATTGGTTAACCTTTCCGTCAAGTCCCCTCCTTGTTTACTACTCTGTGGCCTCACAAACGCTGCTGACACGTCCATATTTTCTTGGCCATTCTCAGTGAACCATTATTAGCCCACTCGTCTGGAGTGACCTACTTCACTCACTGTAAAAGCCGCCGAATGCCTGTGCAGAACGTGCCATTCATGCGTCCCCCTCCTCTCCCGCCGTGCGTTCATTCACAGCGGATGACGCAGATGAATGGAAGCGAGCGACCTGACAGAGCTGAAGGACACTCATTAAACGGTCCTATTTTAGCACAGCTCCCACTCAGCCATTAAACGCGGGTTTGTGTGAGTTTGTGTTGGATGAACGAGACTTTAGAAAAGTGTCGCATGTCACTCATTTGTGAAGAAACTATAAAATACACAGAAACAGGAGGAACTTGTTGCCACTGGAGAATTACTTGATGTTTGATTTGCAGCTCTATAACCTTTACTTTTGGAATAAATAAACGCTTATTTCACTCTCCAGTGAAAACACACAATCAGAAACTGTGTGTGCATGTGTGTTTTTTTTCTCCTACTTACACCATCTTTCACTCAAATGGCTGCGTGGGGAATGAGCTTTTAATGATTTAGTGGGTGGTGTGAAATAAAGTCACATGTCTGCAGTAATGAGTGGTGTCTGCAGGCTGTATTGAAGAAGTGTGTACAGTTTATGGTTTTTGCAGCCTTGAGCAGCAGGTTGAGATACTCGATTGTGATGTGTTTTGGAGATAAAATACGGGTGCAGGGAAAAGATTTTGTGTGAGTCGGCCTCATTGTGCATCCTCTGTTACCGTGAAAGAATTGTAATCAGACCTAGATCTGATAGTAGTTTTAGGTCATGCGAATGTTCATGTTGACCCACATGGAGTACCAGTGAAGTTGGCTTCATGAGGATGGTTCAAAAAATGTAGACAAAAATGTATGAAAATAAACCTAATTCAGATTTTAGATACAAAACGTGAGCATAACAGTTACAGTATGCAGGTTTCAGTGTAACATCATTCTCGTATGAAGTTTAAAAGTGTAACTCTAATGATCTGATCAAACAATTACAAATGTATTGAATCAGCCATAGAGCAATACACAAAATCTACTTTGTGCTGTTGTGTGAAGTAATTACAGGTGATGTTCCATGATAGAGACACACACTGTAGGAGCCAGTGTTGACCCCCTGCTGAGACCATTGACGGAATTTAGCATTTGATCCTTTGACTGATGTGACCCCGCCCGGGCTTCATGACAGATGCTGCTCTATAGTGACTTCAGTCTACCAGCATATTCTCAGTCCAGTATTTTTATGCTAATGCTACTACTACTTTCATGTTAGTGCTTCCTGTTGTTGTTGTTGTTGTTGTTGTTGCTGCTGCTCTCGGCCTTTACACTCCCTGTTTCTCATCAACCACCGGAGGAAGTCAGGGCTGTAAAGTGCGTGTTTTTATTTCACACCTCTCTTGCTATCTCACACTCCTGCTTCCTGGTGTCTCGGCTCCACCGTAGCGTCTGTGGCACGCTGTGTGTGTGTGTGTCTTGTATGAGGAAGTGTTTGTGTGAAGGTTACTGATGTGGGTGTTTTCTTATTGTCTTATTGTCTAAGCTGAGCTTTGCTTTTGGACATTGTGATTTTAATCTTAATAAAAATGAGTTTTCATAAGGCCTGACACTCAGTCCATCTTTCTCTTGATCTCAGATGAAATCCTGGACACAGAGATCTTTGTGGCCCCTGTTTGACAGACAGCCTTTGTCCAGGTTTTATGGGATAAAGACCTGACTGTGGGACAGGGCAGGTGTAGCTGGGAGACCAGTCCAGTGCTCCGTTGGCGCGTTACAGCCTCCAGGTGGGACGGGTGTAGTTGAAGCAGCCAGTTAAGGTGGGCGAGGAGGGGTTGAGTGGGCTTCTAAACCGAATCCCTCAGATGTGAATGGCTGAGCGGAGGAATGAAGTCCAAGCACAGTGAACATGGTGACACCAGCGAGTGGAGGAGTGCGGGGCAGGAAGTGGTTGGGATCTCTCATTTCACTGTCCTGACAGCCCTCTGAACCCCCCACCCACCCACAAATGATTTCCTCCTTTCCCCCCCACTGCTCAGTGGGACATCTGACACCCCCACCCCCAGCTGCAGAGGCTCAGTAAGGATTTACTGAACAGTGAGGGTCTCTTTACTCTCTTAATTCAGTTAAGTGACTTTAATGACAGACTTAAACGTGCAAAATTGAAATCTAACAAACAGACCAAGTTTTTGGAAGACATTATAATCACAAACAATCTAGAACTGAAAAATAAACAGTTTAAAATGTGACATTTTCTTACTTCTCTACTCTCTCAATTTTCAAGCAAGGCTTTTGCAGTTGTTAACCTAGCTAGTCATTGTATACATTGATAAGCTGGTGTATGTTGAAACAGGGAAGGAAATGAATTGTTCCTGTACAAGATCTGATTAGTTTTGTGTGACAAAGTCTTCATCTGCCTTTTTTTTTTACATGTGCATTTCATCCCATTTCTTTCAAGACGGAGCACGTTGCCATGTTCTAGCGTTAGCATTTAGCTCAAAGCACTACTGTGCCGAGTTGCTTGCATGGCTGTAAACTCCTAGAGAAAGGTGATAATGTGTACCTGGTGAAGGATTGCTAAGTTTCCAGCAGATTTACATATAAAACACTTACTAAAAACTCAGCTGCTGCAGTCTCTAACAAGGCGACCAAAGATGTTAGTCCAATAATTTAAAGAAATAACTCTTCAGAAGCTCAGAATGGTACAAGTGTTATACTGTTTCCACAAGTGGCACAAGGTGAAGTTTTTCCCTCACACTCCTGCCCTGCCCAGCTCAGATGTACTTTTAAGAATGCCAGTGGATGGAGTGTGTGCCAGTGGATGCCAACTACACAACACAAACACACACACACACACACAGCCTCACCCTATGTCCTTCAAACTCATTCATGCACAAACTTTTGGCTGATATTGCCATTTACAGAGACAAGATTGTCCAGTGTAAACTCACACCGTCGTTCAACACAAACAATACCTAAATAAGCTAAGACTCATTCCACCACACACACACACACACACACACACACACACTCCAGGAACAGTGTGAAAGAGAATCCCCTTGGGAAACAGAGTATTTTGCGCCTAAAGCTCAAGGAGGGAAGTCGCGTTAATCGATGTGTAAAAAGTAGATAAATTGAATGCAGCTAAAATTTCCTATTATGTCTGTTAATGTACGCGGACATCAGAGGCTGGGCTGTCCCAGACACACACAGAGAGGGAGAGAGAGTGAGAGAGAGGGGACGGCTTCTTGGTAAAGAAAGGAATTTGTCACTCAAGCTCTTAAACTCTTAAAGCTCATCTAATACGGTGCAATCAACAGTCCATAATGTTCACAGAGCGCCTTTCTCTCTCTGCTCAGACTTCAGGCTCTGCTCGGATTTTACGCCTCCTCTCTGAAGAGGAAAAACAATCCGGGTTCCCAACAGCGTGTGTGTGTTTAATACTGTATGTGTGCTAATAGGGGTTTGTACACCTCCGCCTCCTCCTCCTTCCCTGCTTCCCATAGTGGTAGTGTTTTGGCTCGTAGCTTTCAAAGCCTTTTGAAGTCACTGGTGATATCTGGGTGTGAGCTGTGGTGAGGATGGTCAAGGTGGGAGAACAACACTCTCTCACACACACACACACCCACCCACCCACACACACACACAAACCCACACAGCAGATAGCTGCTGCGTGGACAAGTGGAGTCGTTAAATGAAGTCATATGTTGTGTTTTCCCTCTGTTTGAAGTGTGTGTCCTTGCAGTCACACTTCCTCCAACACACAGAGGACGTGCTCATGAATATACTGCATGTATGACTCTTAGTAGACTAAGACTACAAATAGCCAAACTGAATTTATTTTTCATGACTAATAATTGGCAATCACTGTAAATAAAAAATAAAAAACGTCCACGTCAGTATTACTTTCACACATGATCAGCAGTCCATCCATTCATTAACACGTAAACAGGAAGTGAGGTTTAGCTCTTACTGTGTGTGTGTGTGTGTGTGTGTGTGTGCGCGCGCGCGCGCGCACATATTAGTGCAACGTGCGGAACATTTTTGAATCTGCGCAAACACACTCTGATGGTGGTTGGTTTTATGAGTTATAGTTTTGTTTCCCAGAAAGCCCAGAGAAGAAAGTTGCACACACACACACACACTCACACTCTCGCACTGAGTTTGGAGCACGCTGCCAGCTGTGAATCAGTCATATCACGTGCCAGCACTTACTGTTGACACCACCGAGGAGAAACAAAGTTATTGAGAGAATTCAGGTGAAGGCAGGAAATTAGGGAAAATGGTTTCATGCAGGTGTTCAGTCATTCAATCTTCTCGTGCACGTGATATATTTTTGAACCAGATGTGATATATTTATGTCGTATTAGACAGTCCCACAGACTAAAAAGCTTTTTTCAAGATTCAAGATTCAAAAAACTTTATTAATCCCAGAGGGAAATTATTTTGGCATGTTACAGCAGCTCTCCGTT
>JAUMHL010000007.1:3279898-3318579 GCA_032362345.1 Sandelia bainsii | reverse complement strand
TGGAGCACCTGTGCTGCAGACCACAGTGTCAGACACACAGTTCTGCAGGCGGACGTACTGGGGGCGGCCAGTGAGATTCTGGAGAACACCACATAGCTGGGGAACACAGGCTTTCAGCACTCTGGGGCTGACTCCATCAGGCCCTGGGGCTTTTGTGGGGTGAAGACTGTTCAGCTCTCTCCTCACATGAGTGGTGGCTGAGTCGTGTGGGGGAGGGACAGAGGTTTCTGTTGTGGAGCTGAGGTGAAGGTGGCTCTGAGACCCGGCCTGGAATCTATTTTAAAAAATCATTAAATGTGTTTTCCCAGTGTTGCAGCAATGCACTAACATGCACACACATATTTTTTGTGTCTGAATTTTACAAATTAAATTACTGTTCAGCTGTGGAAACTGACTTTTTCAGATGATTTTTTTCCAGTTTGAGTTTTAGTCAAACTTTAGATTTAAATTATTTTGGACAAAGGGACACACCGCTATAAGTGATGGTTTTTGCTTTTATGCCACCGCATCATACAAAACTCTGTGCAAGTTTAAACTGTAACGTCTACATAACACTAAATATGTTCTTATATACACATCAGTTATTAAATATTTACAGCCAGAGCCTGTCACGTACAACTGTTAAATCGCTAACCTAGCCTACTGACAAAACTAATGCTAACCTATGATGTGTTTAAACTGAAAGAGAATTCGAGTCCTCTCGTTAGTCTGAAGCAGAATTTTAGACTAAAGGTGAAAGGAATTCAACCTGTGAGTAGGGGTAGGGCTGGGAAAACGCCATTAATTACATGCACTAAAGCTGTTTGTGATTTAAATGAAGATGATTTATGATCCTTTGTTTATTCTTCATTCACATTCTGGCTGTGTTCACTATTTGTCGCTGTGTGTGTGTCTTCAAACCCTATTTACAGACCTCATATACACTTATGGTCTCTTCTGTCCTCAGATGTGGGAGATGTGTCTGTGTGTCCTCCAGTAGCCCTGGAGTCGGGCGTGGGGCTCGTGTGTCGGCTGTTTGAGCTGTCGGGGCAGGTACCTGCGGGAATCCGCACACTGACAGAGTGGCTGCTGGGAGAGGAAGAAGGCAACGAGAAGGCAGTTTCAGATGCTTCCAGTCTAGTGAGCGTGAGGCTTTGTAGTAATACATTTGTGTTTGTGGCAACAGTTTCATATATAAAATTAACATTGTTATTCTGTCGTACAATATAATCACAAACAGAACACAGAAGTAGCGTGGGATTTTTGTTACTTGAGTGATTTCCATCACATGAACGTGACCGTCACAGTTTCATTTCTGCTGTAAAACTATGAGTGTGTCACCAACAGGACAGGTCATAAGAACCATGACGCCATTTAAATATTGAACTAAAAATATCGTCTTTAATACGACTAGTGATGGTCACTGTAAGACACAACTTTAAGAATATACAGCAACAACAAGCCATATTTTACGGTAACATGCTCAAAGTTGCACTAGTCAATATTTTCATACAAAATATGGGTCAAATCACTAAGCATAATGTGGATGGTGACACTTACACTGACAAACCACAGACATTCTGCACTTCCATTCAGTTCTCTCATCAACGTTTGGTGGAAAAAAAAAAAGCTCAAATAAACAGATGTTAGCCTGCCTGCGTAGTAGCATTAAGTTAGAAACTAGCCGGTGAACATTTAGCAGAGCCAGAGCTGGATAATTCCTTTAGGAGTTAGTGTAAACAGAGTTAAAAGTGGGAATATTAGACATAATGGCCAAAATAAAAAAATCATTTAATGCAGATTTAAATCAACCTTCAGTAAACTGACTCACGTTTTGTTTGTGACCAGGATGAAGAGGACTTCCTGTTTGAGAAGGGGGATCTGAACCTGTGGGCCGAGCCTGCCCAGTGGGTCCAGCTGCTCCACAAAAACCTCATCTCCCTCATCCTGACCTTCGAGCAGACCCAGCAGCCACTGACCTCAGAACCAGACCACGTCGACCAAATCTCCACGCTGTTGCTCCAGGCACAAGCCAGGTCCCTCAGCTCCCGGCAGGCGCTGGACTCCCTCCCTGACCTGCCCCAGTTCTCCTGCGTCGCGGAGCACGCCCGGCTGACGCTGAGGCACCAGAGGGCCGCTCTGGCTCTGGACGTGCTGGAGAGGCTGAGGTAGAGGAGGTTCTAATAGCACCATTTTTAATTTTAAGATACATTTCATTAAAATCGTATTAGTAATATGTCAGTGAAGTTCAGACACATGAACAACATCAGTGAACAGGAGAGCACAGACTGGCTTTATGGTTAAGTCTTTTTAAGGAAACAAAAGGATTTTTTTACTCTGTTCTTTTATTTTGGCTTACAAATGTTGCCATTACTGATTGTGTTTTCACTTTTATGATTACTGTACTTTGATGTCTTTTTAATTAAATATTATGTCTGAAATTACTACGTTTTTTTTTCCTGTTTGAATATCTTACTTTAATGTTAGTCATTTTGTAAACGGGGCAGAGACACAACATCAACAGCCTCAACTTGAGCACAACAAGCAACACTCACTGCACTGTTCTCTTATCAGCAGCAAAGTGTCACACGACAAACTTCAACAGTGTCAGCATTCAGCAAACAGACTCTTCTCCTCTCTCCTCGTCTACCAGGGATTAAGGTCGGAGAAAAACAAGCGAGCGCCTAAATCTTCAAGCGCCAATGTCAATGGCGCGATTGTGTCGGAGAAGCCGAGCTCAGGATTGTGAAAGCAAGTGTTTGTGCTGACACGTCACCAAAAGTTGTATTTCAGTACACACTCTGAGTTCTACTGTATGTTTATATGAGGTGTTATTTTCCTGCGATATTTAATTTACTGCAGGAGTCTTCCCATTGGACTGTGTTTTTATGCTTCCCTCTAGTTTTCCTGGTTATGTAATTGGGAGGACGGCACAATGGACTACTGTCCTCTGAGTGTGTGTGTGTGTGTGTGTGTGTATTCATGCTGCCCTCTCATACAGCCGGACCCTTCTCTCTCTCTCTCTCTCTCTCTCTCCCTGGTAGCCATGTTCCCTTTTACAGTAAAACTGACGTAATGTTTTGGAACAGCTCCACATCCCCAATAAAAACAGAGCCACGTGACGGGAGAGCGGTTTCTGTGGGGACGAGGACGCGTTTGAGGGATTTCTAAGGAGCCTCGCCGCGTCTGTCCTTCACATTATAACTATTTATCACAACTTGCAAAGCTCAAATAGTCCTGGGGCAGCCCTCAGCCTAATTTTAGGGTTGGTAGTAGCAGATTCCAAGCTCTTATGTCACTTGTTTTTCGCCTGTTGCTATTTTCTTCTCTTTTTTTTTTTAACCTCTGTCCTTCCTTCTCCAACCAAACCATTCAGCACCCAAGAAAATACTGAATCATGTCACACAAAGTAAAATCATTTTTATTACCGCTCTTCAAATTATGATCCTACATGGAAAAGACTTCATGGTTACCAGTGTCGCAGAAACCAGCAATTTCCTTCTGACCAAAATATCTGCCTTTCTGAGCCCTGATATAGAGTCCCTGTCCCCTGCTGCCAACTGTGCAATCTTTCCTGTGTTCTTTTTTTTTTTTTTAAACTTGACACACCTCCAGCAGCAGACTGTGGAGTAGTTTGACATTTTCATGTGAACATTCTGCCATCCTGGGAAGGTTACATCACAGTGACACAGGGGTAGCTTATTGCAACCGCACCGCACTCTGTGACTGAACAAAGAAGGGACTGTGGTGACTCTGTGGCTTTTGTTGTAAGGAGGAATTGAGGAAACGGGTTTTTGCAGAACAAAACATCTTTGTGCGAGGACTGGTGTTCTTTACCGGACACTGATCTGTGTGGAGAGAGGATGCAAAAAAAACAAACAGCATTATTACAGCCAATTTATCCTGAATGTACCTTTAAATTTTTTTTTAAAACAAATCTTGCACCAGCTCTGCTCAGCAGATGGCGCCTCTTGTCTTTCTCAGGCGATTCTCCTTTCCGCTCGCGTGGGGGCAGTGTTGCTCTGCTGCGCCAGAGCAAAACCACATTCCTGCAGTCTGGGCTCTGAGATTGAGGAAAACTGATTTTTTTTTACAGAGTAATTTAAAGAAAAGAAAAAGATTAAACCAAAACAAATCTAAAAGTGTTTATAATGACTCAGAAGTGACACATTTCTAATGTTAAGGTGAAGCCAACATGTTGAAGCTTAGTTTATCAGACAGTATAAAAGTAGGTCATATTGAGCGCAGCAGGCATTAACTCTTGTATGTTTCCATGTGTAGTGGGACCGGGAATAGGCTGCTGTTGCGCTGTAGAAGTCGATTATGCAACCAGCGGATTCTAAAAATTGTTCTGCACTCTGCCTGGACTCCTCTCTGCTCATACTTGTGGTCTCGCCCTCATCCACAGGGAGAAGGGAGAGGAGAGGCACAGTTTCCTTCCATTACAAATACATGTATCAGCTTCTAAGTGCGGTGGTCCAGAGGCTAGATGGTGTGGTGGAGGTGGGCATGGGGGGGTCGCAGGTTCGCCTCTATTTCATTTCAGCCTCTTCAGAACCCGAACATAAAGCTGCAGAACATCACACAGGTGTGTGTGTGTGGCTCATTCGCCTGCGCGCGCGCACACACACACACACACTTCCCCTCCATACTTGTACATTCTTTGCTCAGCGAGAGTCAACCCAAGCAGCAAAACCAACTTCCACTAAAATGGGTTGTGTGATTAAAAGATACAAAAAAAAATAGTTGGAGGGGTGTGTGGAGAGCAGTGGTGGAGGGAGAGGGAGGGGGCTGGAGTTGAATTTCAAGGCGTGGTGTTGAAGAATAAGCGGCCAACCGGTGAATGGAATATTTTTTTCCCCTCCTCTGAGAAGAGGTGTCTCCTCGCTAAAAAAGTTTGCACCGACTTCGTTTCGCCCCTCCCTGGCCACCGTCGGGCATTTATACCCATCAAAAGGGCTAGAGCGCACAGTGACGCACTCTGGCTCAGCGCTTCTCGAGGGGAGGAAATAAAAAACAGCTACAACTCAACAACACAAACCTGTCCCCCTCTTTTCTGTTTTTTTTCCTTCTTCTACGGACTTAAACTGCACATAAACGTGTACGGGGAACTTTTCAGAAACTTTTTTTTTTACTTCCCACAACCAAAACCAGTCGTGGCACAAACTACCGCTCATCGCATTCAGGGATCCTGCTCGGTCCTCCATGAAAGAGGGAGTGCGACAGCAAGTTTGGGGAAGCGAGATGTCTGCGACCGTCTTGTCTGCTTTCTACGACATGGACATGCTTTACAAGGTAAAATGTTTTTGACCAAGTGCGAGGGGAGATTAGTCGTTTTCGCATTCAGGCTGAAACGCTGCAGAGTTGGTGCGTTTCAGCCTGAGTGGAGTTAAAGCTTGTGCTGATCTGCAACAAGTTGCAGGCAAAGTTGTCTTAAACATGCCATGTGGTCATGATAGTATTAGTGCCTGGAGCGCATCGTTAACTCGTCTCTTTTCTTTCCAGCAGCAAGATAAAAGCATGAACATGAACGCCCTCCACATCAACAACATGCTGGACAAGAAAGCGGTGGGAGCTCCGCTCACTTCTCCGGGCTCCGGCGGCTCCTTCGCGCCGGGATTTTTCCGCAGAAGCTCCACCAGCAACGTGGAAGCGATGAACAACGGCAACAAATACACGATGGGCTCGTACAGCAGTCTGAAGGAGAACATGCCGAGCAGCAACAGCAGCAGCAGCGCCACGGCCCTCATGAACAAGGAGAACAAGTTCCGCGACCGAGCTTACAGCGAGAACGGGGACCGGGGCGTGTTGCAGCAGAAGCCCGGCTCCCAGATCAACTCCAGCCGCTACAAGACCGAGCTGTGCCGGCCCTTCGAGGAGAACGGGTCGTGCAAGTACGGGGAGAAATGTCAGTTCGCTCACGGCTACCACGAGTTGAGGAGCTTGTCTCGTCACCCTAAGTACAAAACTGAGCCATGCCGCACCTTCCACACCATCGGTTTCTGCCCGTATGGTCCCCGGTGTCA
This sequence comes from Sandelia bainsii, assembly GCA_032362345.1. Classification (NCBI taxonomy): domain Eukaryota; kingdom Metazoa; phylum Chordata; class Actinopteri; order Anabantiformes; family Anabantidae; genus Sandelia; species Sandelia bainsii. The sequence continues at coordinate 3,312,574 of JAUMHL010000007.1, read as the reverse complement.
CTTTATTCACAACGCCGAAGAGCGCCGGCCCGCTCCGGCCGCCAATGCTAACGTGCAGGCGGTGGAGCCCAGGTCCGCTCGGGAGCTGTGCGGCTACGGCCAGAGGGACGTCGTGCCCCCGCCGCAGCAGCAGCTCGGCTACACCCAGAGAGACAGACCAAAGCTTCACCACAGCCTCAGCTTCTCCGGCTTCTCCACCCACCACGGGCTCGAGTCTCCCCTCCTCGACAGCCCCACGTCCCGGACCCCACCGCCAGTCACCACCGCCTCCTCCTGCACCTCCGCCTCCAGCTTCTACGAGGAGGTGCTGTCTCCCAGCTCCGCGCCCTGCATCAACAGTGCCTTCTCCTTTCCCGGCCAGGACTTAAAATCCTTATTGGCTCCCCTGGCGGTGCACAGCCCCAGCGGCTACACCAGCAACCACTCCACCAGTGCCTACTACGGGAACATGCAGAGCAGCGTGTGCCCCCCCTCCCCTCCGACGTACAACATTAGCCACTTGCAGGCGCTGCGCCGCCTCAGCGAGTCGCCGGTGTTCGAGCCACCTCCCAGCCCGCCAGACTCGCTCTCTGACCGGGAGAGCTATGCGAGCGGGTCCCTAAGCTCTTCCGGGAGCCTCAGCGGCTCAGAGTCCCCGAGTCTGGACGCTGGAAGACGTTTGCCAATCTTCAGCAGGCTGTCGATTTCTGATGACTAAGCGTTTTTGTTTTCACATGGACTGATGGACGGGTAAGGCCGAGGTGGGGAGTGAGGGGGTGCTTAATCAAAGGGTGTCAGTGAGTGAGGTAGACTGTCCTGTCAAGCAATGCATCCCGGTTTCACCCCCCCCCCCCCCCTAACAGACACACACCCAATTCAGCAGCAACCACCCTGCTGAAGTGCCTTTGAGCAAGACTTTGAATCCCTGCCAGCTGCGGGGGTGCTGACCCTGTTCTGACCTCCCTGGAAGGGGGCAAGAGAGGAGAATCTCATCCACAGGGATCAATAAAGCTTCAGTTTTAAAGTGACCTTGACTTGGCATTAGTTTAGCTTTTTTTTCTCTTGTATGTAATATAGCTGTATTAAAACTTAGATAGCAAACAGAAGGCATTCCATCAGTGCCTTGCCCGAGGGCTCATGGCAGCCCCCTTCTCCCTAGTTGTTTTTTTTTTTTTTTTTTTGTATTTTTTTTTTTAATTGCTCTATCAGGCAAGCCACACTTCTCCTGGGATTAGATGAGTGTGTAACACAACTTGACAAAGAAGAAGAAGAGACTGTAAGCGGTTTCAAATTTCCTCCCATCCTGCCAAGAATATGCCTTGACTAAACCTAACAATTTTTTTGTGTGTGTCATTGTTTTTTTGTTTTTTTTTTCCTCTCTGTAAGCTTCAACTTCCATTCCATACCTGTCTCCTCCCAGCGCCACCCAGTGGTTCGTTTTGGTTCGTCTAGTTTGTTGCTTGGTTAAAAAGCACTCTTGAGTTGGGTTTGATTGGGGAAATCACTGCTGATGGTTGAATATATATTTTTTTAGCTGTTTGAGTGATTCACATAGCGGTGCATAACTGGCTATGGACTATTTAACTTATTTATTATCTTGTGAAAAACAAAGTATAGGCTACATTGATAATTTGTGTCCATACTGTATTTATCAAGTATGATGAAGCAATAGATCTATATTCTTTTATGTTTAAATTATGATTGCCATTATTAATCTGCATAAAGTGGAGTGTATGTTCTTTTCACAGTAATATATATATTTTGGTTGTTTGTTTTTTCTCCTTTTTTTTGTAACTTCACTCGGTTATTTTTATTGTAAATGAGTAAAAAAAAAATCTTAATTTAAGAGAACGTATGTGATATTTATTTCATTAATTTTGTTTCCTTGTTTACGTTTATTAAAAAAAAAAAAGTTTGCGTGATTGCTGTTTGCTCCTGAGGCTGTGTGTCAGTGCTGTAGAAGGCTTCTTTTTTTTAAGTCTTTGAGGATCCCTATTTAGATCTTTGAGTAGAATGTATAAAATAACGTGGTTGTACAGACCGTCCAAACTTTACTTCGTTTGTTGATCTAGATCAGACTTCAGTGACAAAGAACCCGAGTCAATAAATTAACCAAAAAGTATTTTTTTGTTTCTCTCTCTGCACGAGGTCCCACTGTGATTCCAGCCACGTGCTAAAGAATGTAGCAATCCCTTGTGCCCCAGTATTATTGTGTAGTGCCTATGGGGTTCACCATCTTGACATGCCTTAAAATTAACCAAATAAAGTATTTTCTTACAACTTTTTATACACAGGGTGAACTGAATGTAGTGTTGGAAACTTTTTATTTTTGTTTGTTTGTTTTTAAGGTTGTTACCACTCAGACACTGATTAAAAACAGCCGTAACCTTTCTCTAAGTCCCCATTCCTCTTTTTGCTCTGTTATTCTTTTTTTTTTTTTAATCTAGTCTGAGTCTTGAGAGTTTGCTAGAGAGGGAAGTGGATGAATACGTTTGGTTTGTACATAGTAGGTACAGGGGGATACGCACTATGTACTTTTGACTACTTTATCAGAAGTAAAGCTTTTTGAATGTAAGAAAAAAAAAAACGGACAAAAAGACAACGAGAGTTGTAATATTCTTTGGGGAGTCAGTCACTACAAATTGAGTGTGAGACTGTTAACTTTGTACTGTACATTATTTTGTAGTTCTCCCAATAAAAATCATTTTGAAAAGGCTTGTTGCGCTGTGGTTTGTTATACATGCAGGTGGACGACGACGCATAAGTTAGATTTAAAAGGGGAAGAAGATAAAAAAATAACACCGGAGCTGATGATGTTCAGTTAGTGAGATTCTAATGGTTCTAATGCTGCTCACATAAACACATCAGATGTTACAGCATCACTGCATCTTCCTCATCCTGTGGAGAAAGCCTGAAGTGAGGCAGGAGGGAAGGAGTGAGGGAGTGTGTCCCCAGCTGCCCTGTGATGCTGCTTGGCCCTGGGGTATTTAGTGGGCGGTGGGGGGGTGGGCTCACTACCCTAAATTCCTCTCTCCTGCACCAACAAAGGAAGAACTGAAGTTTAAGGTGTGCTGTGTGACGGGGAAATCAGATTCTGAACAGCTCACTGTGAAGACACCACTGCAGAAAACGAATAAAGTGCAGGTCGCATCACATCATGTATAATGTTCTGCCATAAACAGGGTGATGGGCGACGTGTCTGCACCATCTGAGGAATGAGGGTTTGGAAGGTTAAAACATGCAGGAGCACCAAGGGGGTCACAGTCACATGAAAGTTAGTTCAATTATGCTGGTGGCTCCGGCTGGATCTTTGCCACGAGGAAAAGATTTTAATCTTTTAATAAGCAGTGTATTATGATCCCATTTTCTGTCCTAATGTACACCGGCACTCTGCAGATCCTCCCCGTCCTTTGAGAGCAATCAGTCTGTGAGAAGGCAAAGCATGACAATTACATTAAAAGTATAGTAAGTATAGGTTCCATCAAGAAAAAAAGCCAGTGACATAATTAAACCAGATAAAGCAAAAGATACGGTAAAAACGGCAAAACTGTCTGTTCTACAGCCTTCCAAATGAAGTGATTGCTCTAGATAATCTATCAGAAAGCAGTGCTGTCACTGTACACTGAGGTCAGACAGTTTGAGATGGATGTATCAGTCTGGGAACTGTGGACCAGCCATCAGCCCATAACTGATTAACTCTGTGATTGTAAATGTGTTATTACTATCTGTCACCTTAGCAGGTAAATAAGGACAGCGAAGTAAATCTTTGTGCATCCTTCCCCATTTGCTCTGATTGCAGCGTCACATTCAGTCACGTCTAGACCAAATGAGAAAGAAAAAACAAACAAACCCTGGCTCACATTTCAGTGTGAATGTGAAGCCCCCGTTGTTGTGGTGCCTCGATTTCCAGGAGAACTGTCAAAGAGGAACTGTTTTCTTTAGGGCCATTCTGCGAAGTTATCAGTCATAGCAAAGGCATTAAGAAAATAAAAAGGCCCAGGAGTCATGTGGTGCCTGGAGTTCACGCCAAGATAAGGGCCACCTGATAAGGCCCCAGCAAATATTTACTGTGTCCTCAGGATTTCATAATGAAGTGTTTATCAGAGCAGAGCCAAAGGGCTGCACAATGCGCTGGGCTCTGCCAAGTAGGATCCACGTACCTGTGACTCACTGTATGTGTGTGTGTCGCTCAGTGTGTCAATCATCAAACCCACATATAATGTTGGATTAACGTTCATATGTGTTATGTCTGTAAAACATGAACTCTGTCTGTATAAGGATGTGTATGTAATGGTGTTCGTGTGTGTGTGTGTGTGTGTGTGTGTGCAGGGGTCTTGCTGGTTAATGGGGTCTGGAGCTCCTACAATGAAAGGAAACACTCTCTGGCTTGTGATTAGGGCAGGAAGAGTCCCGCTTCCTGGCCACCACCCATTTCCACCTCTTCTTCGTCCTGCTGTTTTCGCCCCCTCCTCCTTCAGTTTCCCTTCTCCTCTGTAGTGGCGGCTTCTCAAAGTTACTATTTGTGTTCCGCTGCCGCACTGGGAAGCTCGGTTCGTCCTGGTATTGTTTTGGCATGCTAAGCCCAGACCCGGGGTCAAGTAGTAACAGCACATACTTTTTAGACTTAGTTTTAGCTTACATGGAGACCAGATGTGTGGCAGTTTGCCAAATAGAAAGTGGAGAGCAGCTGTTCATAATCATTTTTGTGTCAAAACCCCCAAATTAGACCCTGATAAGGCCCTGACCTTCCATTTGATCTGACCCCCCCCAATCCCTCCAAGGTTTGGTTCTTGTTGATTTAGTAATGAAAGCACAAAATTATGGAGATTTAAGTGAATTCTGCTTTAATGAGCTGTAATTACTACTTATAATTAAAGTGAAATTAAACAATTTCTCATCATAATGGGGAAAAACAGCAAAGAACATGATCCTGGCTTCACAGTGTGTGTGTCTTTGTGTGTGTGTGTGTCTGTGAAACAGGCTTGAAACCACACCAAATTGTTGTTTCTAGCAATTTGAATTGAAAAACCTGTAATGTTCACTGAAACTCATTGTTGTGGAAGTATAACGGGTCATGTTCTGCTCTTCGTCTTCTGACGTTACACACAGACCTTTTGTGAAGTTGGGTTACACACGTTACACACAGTCAGAGGCCTGGAGCGTGAGGTGACCGTGTGTTTACGTGCTGGCTGGTAGTGTGGCAGGTCCATCTTAAAGGAAAGGTGTGAGGCCTGTAACCTAAAGCACAACCTGTAACTTCTGAACAAATACATAACACGTTCTTCCTGTTACACATGAACGCTGAATCCATAAGCAATGAAACACACCCTTTCTCACTTCAGTACACTCAGTGGTTTTCCTGTCACAGCTTTACTTGGTCTGATATGACCAACTGCTCGCTAATATTAGCAAACTTTAGATAGATATTGCATCTTACTGATTCGACTTACTGGTTTTGTGACTGCTGTTACGCTACAATCAGCATGTCACAGATAAACATCTGAATAATTTTACTGTGAAAGTTCAAAAAGGAGGTAAACACACCTCCAGGAAACAGGTTTGTCATTTCCAGGCTGGTGGTTCTATTCCACCTGTTAGAAAGGTGAAAGTGATATCAGTAGATCAGATAACTATATGTCATGTGAAAGAGAGATGACTAAGTTGCCCCTCACTTTACTTTCAGCTAAGTGTTCTGCTTTTGTGTCCTATTCACTGCTCTTATTGTTTATTGTTTATTGTCTTATTGTATTATTATTATCACCAAGATCACCAGGCGGCTGCATTCAGCAGTGAAGTTCTGATAAATCCACCATACCTGCATGTCGACCAAAGAGCAGACAGACAAACGTAGCAGCTGCCTTGTGAACATTTAGCAGCTCGACAGCCACATACTGTATATTCCTCAGACTCTGGTGCACTTGAGCACAGAAGGTGAATATTTGACTTATACTAGTCGAGTGGACTCCAAAACCAACTCCAAATCAATGCTACAGTTGTTCTCTGAACTGGTTTCCGAACAAGATCAACGCAATGTAACGTAAAGTTTTTTGGGTGATACCACTGTATGTCAAAGTTGTCTGTTGCCCCCGAAATTGCCAGAAACTGCAGTTAATTAATGCAGGTTTAAAATGGTGGAATAAAGGCAAATCTTTGGACTATTCAACACAGGTTTCATGATGTTTTTTTTCTTATAATTCTCAAGTAATAGCACCACTTAAGGTGTGTATGGAAGTTAATGCAGGTGTTACTGCTTTCACTGTTTCACGTTTTGCACCATATTTGGGTATATTTTGTACTTTTTATTGACTGAAAAATATCAATCTAGTGACTGTGAGTTTGGCACCACCAACAACAAACATGTTTATTTGCCTAAATTCAAAATTTTATGTAGTGATACAGAATCACAAACTTCAGAAAGTAGGACAAAAGTCTGACAATGAAACCTTTTTTTGTGTGTATTCCTAGACATTCAGCTCACTATGACCACTGACAGGTCACAGCTTACGTTAGCTTTCAGTGCACCGCTGCCTTTCTTACTGTGAGAAGCTCAAAACAAAATCGTCATCTTTATTTTCAGGAAGCAGCGTCCGGCCCCACGCTCAGCTGAGGTGGCCTCCCCAGCTGCCGCAGTGTAAGCCAAGGTAAGCCGCAGTGCACTGACACTGAAGGTAAGGTTGTTTGCCCAGTGGACTTGAAGTCCAGTGATGGGGTGGGGTGAGCTGGATGAGACTGATCACGTTCGGCATGCTTGGGCCGCCACGTTCTTCTCCTTTCAACGCCTGCCGAGCTGTAAATATTTACAGAGCATCTTGTGAGAGGCCTGAGTGTTTACCGCCAATGCTTGTGGCTCTTTAGCACATGTATGCATGAGAGTGTGTGTGAGCTATGCAGCAGAGATGCTTCTTTCAGTGCTTGCACAGTGCAAACCATCATCTGTGTGTGTGTGTGTGTGTGTGTGTGTGTGTGTGTGGATGAGGTACTTCCCTTGGTTTCTCCACAGTTTACTAACACTGGCCCCTGGCTGTTGTTCAGGCTCCAGCTTCATGAATCAACAGTGAGAGCTGGTGAGAAGAGAGACCATCACACCTCACTCTACCTTCTTCTCCCCCTGACAGAGAGAGAGAAAGATGGGAGAGGTGTTTGTTTACCTCGCCCCACCCCATATACAACGCTGTGGCACTTACATCACGTCTTTGCGGGTGGAACGTTCTCATAAAACATGTTTTCTTTACTCCTTTCCGTATGTAAATAATACAGAAGGGTGTAAATACTATTAAAGGCCCAGCCATGCCATTTTAAGGCAACCACCTCGGTGTAAGGAAGTTTCCACATTCATGTAGCCTAAGCTGAGCATGTGGGCGGAAGTCTCACTGTGGTCTAGTTAATGAGGTACACACACACTCACACATGCTAACCTGGCCTAGCTCTAATTCTGTCTCCAGCTCCTTTGTTTCAAAGGTCAGAATATTCTTGGCTGCCCCGTAATCGGCTGCAGAGGCCACAATAAACTTATAATACAAGATAAGCCACGTTCTACTGCCCACAGAGTAAAAAGTCTCCTTTATGCATACATGAAAAAGCTAATGACCCCTGGGCAAACAAAGGTTATAAAAACAACATAATATACGACCTACTTGAGCAGCCTTCATTGTCTAAAAATCAAATTAGTTGTTATAAAACTTTAATTTTCTCAGATCCACTTACGTTAAAAGAAAAAAAAAAATCAGTCATAATATAACAGCAGCACACATAGAGTCACAAAGTCAAACTGGTACTTATGTTAGCTAATATTAGCCTCCATAGGTTACTGCTCATAAGTCCAATATTCACCCTTCTTTTAGCTCTTTTTAGTCACCATTTCTGGAAAAATACTGTCTCTTTATCTGTTAAATGTTCAATGTCTACTGGTTGGTTAAACTTTTTTTTAAAATAAAAATACCAAAATGCATCAGGGACGTCCATTAATGTGTCTAAGTTTGCTAACGTTAGCTAACGTTTGTGCCGATAGCTTGACCAGACAAGACTTTTCCAGAACTGTACCCTGCAAGAGTGTGTTTTATTACTTATGAATTCAACTTTTCACTTATAGCTGTAAGATCATCATTTCAATCTTTCAGAAATGACTTGAGAAATATTCTTGCTTTAAATGTTAGCACATACTGGAAGCATCCTAAAGTCAGCACTACTGGCTACCGTTAGCTGCCATGGTGGCCGTACTAGAACAAGTTTGCCTGAAACAAGCAGCTAAACCCTAAAGAGTGTACTGAATTGAACTTCTCATTAGTAAGCGAAATAATTGAGTCTTTAAAAACTTGTCTAAAAAATGAAGTAACAGTAGCTCCAAAGGGAAATGTCTATCAATAACACCATCTATTTTTAACAGATCTGATTAGCAAACTAGTAGTAGTACCCATGTATGTACTGTAAGAGAGGAACCTGAAAATAACAATCACTATCTCTGTGCTATAAGTGTCATTCACTCTGGCCGTTCAGCTCTTACAGGCCAACATGAATGCAGACTGAAACTGAAGAGACAGAGGGCAGGAGTGAAGGTCTCGAGCCTGGGTATTTGAAAGACGTAGCTGTAATATTTAGCATGTCCTATCTAGTTCAGTAAGGGGCTTTACTTAGGCCAGGCGTGGTTTCAGAACACATGATTGGCACCCGAGCTTGGAGGGTGATAGGGAAGTATCTGTGAGGAGGTGAGGGTGAGAGCTCGGGACCGGTAAAAAGTGAATGCTGGGAGTGTGCTTGACACTGCATGTGTTTGGCCTACTTATACTTTCTGACCAGAGCCACGCATGACGTGATGAATGAAGCTTCATGATCAGCACTGCAGTTTGAAAGAGCAGGGGGGAGAAAAGGAGTAAAAATGATAGCGTATGATAATATGTGGGGAGATGGACATGAAAATATTTAACATGGGTGTTTATTTGGAGAGGGTCTTGGCAGTAAGTGTGTCCCGGACTTCTTTTATTTGCCATATTACTCAGTAAACACTTTTCAGCATGGAAGAAAATCCGAGGTCAGTGTGTGCAATTTTGTCTGCTCGTGAGATTGTGTGTGGAGTCGATGTGGATGTCCGTGCACCAGAGTGGGTAATTACATATAATCATCCAAAATGTTTATACTGTACAAATAGCATAACTATGCTGAGTGAGTGACTGAGTGGGATGGGTATAGCTGGTGTTGTGAATGAGCCCATCTGCTATGTGATTACCCGGGCTTATCCAGGCCAGACTCTGATTGTCATGCAACAAGATAGAGGGCCTCCTAACACTCTTTATGACTTTGATATAGTACACGAGATATAATCAAGACACATAATGAATGCAGTAGTAAGATTATACATATAGAAATATGTGAAGCCTGTTTTAAAAGTTTCTTTTTAATTGACAAAAAAAAGAAAGAAGTTGCTGTGTTGATTGTTTACGGTAACATAGTTAACATGCCAGTTTAGATGTTACCCCTGGTTGCAAGATTAAACTTTGGAACTGCAAGAAATTTTTTTTTTTCTTTTTCTGCTGACCACTTAAAAAGGGACTGCTACCAGATCTGGAGGTCTTGGCTGAGTAGTTCAGACAGGATTAAATAAAGGCATGATAAACTTTCTACACGTCAGCAGCAAACAGGAAATAACTGATTTTAGAGATGATTCTCAACTGATAAAAACAAGACTGAGTAACCCTTTGTGCTTCTTCAGAGTCAGAATCAGATATGAAGTTAGGAGTACTCCCAAATTCCTGGAAGTGCTTTACAAAATCAAGTTTAATGATAATTTTGACTCTTAGGATTGGTGGGGCAAATATGGTATAATTACATAAGTCATCCTCATTATGCTGGAAGAAGTTCCAAGCAGAAACATAAATGGGGTCCAGAATTGACCCCTGAGGTACACCGCAGGCATCTTTCAAAGATGAGGAAGCCATCAAGTTAAGCCAGGTGAGAACTAATTAAGATTACCCTGATCAGAGAGTTATTTACTGTGCCACGTGAATGAATTTTAAACAATGTGATTATTGCGAAGGTTATTTGACCTCTAAAATGAGAATTTCTTATACAGCCAGAAGAGGAATGTTCTTCAGGTGCAGGCGTGTTAACAGCAATGAGATGGTCAATAGTTTTGAACCGTGTTCTGGGGTTGTGTGAGTAGAACCCATGGAAGAGATTGTTCTACAACATAAATACCTTTCTTCTGACAAGCCTCCACCACAGAACTTTTTCCACTCTCATTTTCAAACTAATTCAGTTGTTTAACTCATGTTTCTTATTAAACCAAGCTTTGATACACAACTGCCAAACAGTAATCATGTTGCTAGCCTCTGCAGTATGTTGGTGTCATTGTATGACTCTCATTTTGCATTTCCTTGCTAATTACTGCCTGATGTGTCATTTCCCGGCTGAAACATTATATTTGGTAATATTTATATTTAATCAGAGAACATTACGTTCTCTGATTAAAATGGTTCTTGTTTTGGACTTCCAATTGTGTTGTTTTGAGCATTGCTTTTTTTTTTTAAGCCACTCCAGCAGCATAGTTTTTGGAAAGGCAATGTTGGTCTTTCAGTCTACCACTGATGCCCAGACTGAAATATCTCATATAATTATTGATTTTTGGTCCAAATATGATTTGTAGATGATAGATCCTAATGATTTTGGTGATCCACAGTGTCTTGTTATATTGGATTACTTTGGATTATCATTATACTTGGACAACTTCTGACTAAGCAACTTCTCAGATCCCTTTAGCAGCTATTTTTACTACTTCTATTTTTATTTTTTTTAGTTGTCTGTATGGAGAATTGAGATACATATGGCGAATTTAGAATCACCAGTTAACATAACCGCATGTCTTTGCAGTGTGTACCTGAAGAAAACCCACACAGGCACAGGGAGAGCATGCAAATTCCACACAGAGAGGTAAGTGGCTGACCGGTGGATTCAATCTCAGGTCCTTTTTGATGATAGCAGCAATAATGCGTTTGAGTTCGTTTAACTGTAATTTTAACCTTATTTAATTGATTGTCATGACGTTATGACTATATTTTTGTAAATGCAGTCATAACATCATGACATCCAGGATATGCAAATTAGCATGTGCTGTCATATAGCAATTTCTAGCGACTTTTGGAATGGGCTTGAGCTGCTTTCCATTGATAACACAGTAGTTGCCACCACTAATTATATTATATTATTTTGGAACTTTTTGTTTTAGTGAAATCTTTCAGCAGCTATTGGATTGCAATCAAATTTGGTACATTCATGTCCCCTAATAATAACATTAACTTTGTATATTGTGCCACTACAGTGAATTGCACTGCTGTACCTAATACAGCTTGACACAGCTGCTATGGCTTTGAACTATTTGGTGATTATCATTAAGATTTATAATGTTTTTATACGTTGATGTTGTGTAACACTTAGTATCCATAAGGCAGTAAGAATACATTATGAATGTGTATTAGCATATATAAAATAATACAAAGAAGATATGGTGACCTTTTCAGAGCACCTTTGACGTTTGACCTGCCTCTGGCAAGAGTTAAAGGGGGCTAAGGGTCACCTATTCCCAGATGTGGTGCTGGTAAGGATATGTGTATCTTTCTTTCTAAGTGTGTGTGCTAACAGAAGAGGAGGGGTGCTGGTTAGTACTCGTCGGCCTACTTGCAGTGCTCTTACTCACGTCCATATTTCATATCTGCGACTTTCAAACAAAAGCCGTATGTTGATACAATCTGCTGGCCAGCCAGAGGAAATGAGTGTTTGTGTGCTCACTAATGATGTTTCTTTTTCTTTTTCTAATGCGATCCAGTTTTTTCCACTGAGCTCATTAGACTAACCTGTTTCATTTCTCAACATAACCACACATCTATTCTTCTTCTGGCAGAGAGTTTCATCATACTTGTGTGATGATGAAAGCTACACAGTGGTCTGAGTCAAATTATGTCCTGTGTCTCAGCATGAGCACCACGTGTGTTATTGTGAACATGGGATGTTACCACTGATCTGTAGGTGAGACTGTGTGCTTTTCTGTTTAAACTGAAACTCCTAATCAAATCAAGTGAACCACTTGTAGAGTGGTAGTGTAGAAAATTCACTCAAATAATCTGATGGGTCTTCATCGGTCCACTTGGTTCAATTGAGATCCAATCCTAGTGCATCCAAACGGACAGTCTATCAGTGCTGATTATATTGTCCCAGTTGAAAAATGTGTGTGAGTATTCATTTGAAAGTGTACGGAAACGTGTGTCAATAGATGTAGGGTCTGTTCATGGTTATTAGGGCTGCACCCAAATATCTGGGCATTCATTCGTTGGATAGGTATTCAGTTTTCTATTTTGATATTTAGAACCGAAGCCCTTGAGTCTAAAAAGAGGTATTTTGAACAAACCTTTCTTATTATTGACAAGGTCCATTTTGTCAGTCGCTCAAATAAAATTTCCCTCAAATGGGTTCATGTTCCACTAAAGACGAGAATCTAACCTGCTACCTTTATAATGGTTATTTGTTGGCTTGGTTGACAAGGCTGAATCACCAAATGAGTGTCCAGCTGTGTGTGTGTCCTTTTAAAATGTTTTACACTTTTCGTATGTGTTTTAGTTTTAACAAACAACATTGTACTTTGCATACAGGGTGGAAAAAGTGGGGTGTAATGGCGGCTTGTTTTTGGTCAGTTACTTCTAAGGCCAAATAGTGAACAGCCTGCGGTGGCCTCACTTACTGGAGGTCTGTGTTTGTACGCTGACAAAATCTCTAAGTTGGCAGCTTCAGCCATGTTCACAAACTCACTGTTTTTTAATGTACAGGCCTGCTCTCACCCTCCTGCACCCATCGGCCCCCACGCACTCTCCGTCCATCCTCTGCCGGTGTGATGCAGATGAAGGCAGGTCCTGGAGCTGCAGCAACCGGCCGGTCCTCCCATCAATGCTTCTTTTAAGCGTCAGTGGAGCAGAGCTGCAGCACAGACCACCTTTATCTAACATTCTCAGGACACTCATTCATACACCAGAGAGGGAGGGTGGGTATCTAGAGCAACACACACATCACACACGAACTGAGCAAAGCCTGTGTATGTGTGTGCTTGCTTACTCAAACACCATTGGGGAGCGAGAAAACACACCTCCTGCGCTCGTTTGCAGACTCCCTGTGTGCAGCTGTGTCTGTGTGTATGTGTGTTTCGCATCTGGGACTATGCATACAACCACCTCTGTTTACTGTAAATAAAGATAGATTTCATTTTACAAACAAACTCATGTTTATTTGAATGATCAATCTCACACTCGTGCCTGTGTGCAGCCAGTCAGGGGTTTGGCTTTTTGGTGAGCGCCACGATGTACAGCATCGGCTGTGTCCCAGCAACAGTCGGTTTTGTCAATGGTGCATTTTACTCTAATAATAAAGGCATTGGTATTTAAAAGATGAGTCATACCCAACCCAGCACAGTTCAGTGTGGAGTTTATTCAGGTTGTAAACACACAGTGACCCACTAACACATGTACACATATCCCTCTGTTGTTACTGTAACTTGTGAAACTAACCCAAATAATCTATTATTTAAAAAGTTGAGTTACTTTATAAACACAAAGTCCGAATGACCTCATTATGCCACCTTCAAACAAAACAGGAAAGTGGATGTTACTAATAACAAAGAAAAATGTGTCCTGAAATGTGGAAAGGAATGTTGTTCCCTTTGTTTTGACCAGTCAGTAATTCTGCTTCTTGAGTCACATATGCCTTTTAGTACCTTAATTTACAAAACAGAAACCTGCGCCATCTGATTAGCACATTCAAGCGCAACGTGACTGCGACAAACTTTGCATGCCGTAATGTTAAGTCATCGCAATAATGAACATGATGACAAATGATGAGTCATTAGGCCTGAAACATTTAGACTCACTGACCTCAATCACAATCCTGTGTACGTGTCACTATAGTACAATACACTAGTTATTTAGCCGGGACCTGATCTTATGCAGAATGCATTTTCAAGACTGTTTTGGAAACTTCGAAGCCCCATTTACTGAAAGCCATGCCTGCATGAAGTCCTCATCCAGTCATCAAAGTAAGACAGAGAGAGTGGAACAATGATTTCCTCCCACAGTTATATGATTATGATACAATTTAAGCTATGGGTTTTGTTAAAAATAGCTTTTCTCTCCTTTTGATGAAGCGTACTGTCATACTTACCTTATAACCTACCGCTGCTTCGCCTGTGAAGCTTCTCATTGTTGAGAGGTACATCTGCAGATTAACCCAGTGTTTAATATTGTAACCACGATGACAAAGGGCCTGTAAGGTTAAGGAAGTACATATTTTAAGCCAAACCTACCAAAGTTGTCTTTGTGCCTCGACATTACTATAGCACAGTGCACATTACTTCAGCACGCTGAGGCCAGTCCTCCATGAACAGGCCCGTCGGGCCTAGTTGCAGCTCAGTTCAGTTCAGTGATTGAACAATTACTATTTGGAACAGTTCAGCAAATGGTCAGTTGTCATCACCTTCTTGCCTCATGTCCACACAGAAATCGCAGTGGGCTGCTCCTCTCCAGAGGAAATGAGGGATTTGAGATGTCTCCGCTGATAAAGCAGCAAACATGTCACGATGTGTATACACAGCGGCACGTTTTTGCTGCCTTCAGCTTAGTGAACTGGGCCAGAACTTTCAGTTTACGTGCTTTTCCATGGCTGCTGTTTATTAGAGGACTGTTAAATAAACTGTGTACGAAAAAAGTTCTTTTTTTCATTTCCAGAGAAGTGTATGAAATCATTCATTACCAGTCTGAGTGTTTTAGCTACTATTTGTGCTCTGCTTTAATTCCTTGTCAAACATCTTGGCAAGTGAATTCATATTCATTCAAGTTGTTTTCAGCAGCGAGGTTGAAATTTACTGATGTTTTTTTTATGCTCTTGTAAAAATCTTTCCCAAAGAGGTGAGGTTGTCAAAGAAACTGAAGCCAGGAGGCAAAATGCATGAAGACTTTGAGCGAGACATTTAACATAGAGTTGAAGAGGAGACAACCACTGCAGGCTGAGTAAATGAAGTAATTCTGCTTCAGGTAAAGTATGATAAAAAAAATAGGATCAAATTTCTTACATTCGGAGAATAGATTTAAAATTATTACTTCTTTAAAGTTTACAGTGCAGTACAGTATAGTATATTCTCAATGACTTTTGTCACACTTTATTTTATTTTCATCAATATTTGACATTAACTATGGGAAATAATCACCTAATTTTGTAGCCTGTTTTAGCCAGCATCTAGGTTTTTCCCCCCACCAGCATTTGATTACTGTTGAGGGAAAAAAAACCTTTGAATCAATTTTTGAATCAGTTTTTAAGTTTTCCAGGAATGGAAGTGATTGTATGTTATCATGCGATCATTGAATCAATAAATAGACTTGTCCTACTACAAAATGTCTGCTGTCAGCTTTAGTTCAAAGATAACAGTGCTAGTGAGAGCTTTAAAATAGGGAGATGTCAGTGAGACCAGTACATCAATATTCAGTGAGGCCCAGAGGGGAAACAATAAAATAGAGCCCTCTTCTGCTGACGACAGCAAATTTAGTTTATTTTTAAAGGCAAATATCATTATATAATTTCTCATTGAGCTTCACGGGGCCCTTTAGAACAGTGGTTCCTGACCCAATCCAAGTTTTCTAAGAAAGCAGGGACACAACCTCAGGAGGAGAAAAAGAAAGAAACACAAAGAGGTTCAAAGATGGAGGTGCTGCAAAAGCTGTTGGTGGGAAAAAGCTGAACAAAAAGTTGTAACTTCTTGTGAGTGTAACCCACTTACCAGCTGGGATAGTTTTCACCCCTGCTCTGCTTCAGTCCTGGTTGCATCACTGACCTAGATTCTCACTTAAAGATTAGTTTGTGTGTCTGTGTGTTCACATGCACATATGTAACATGATAAGACACCCAGGTGGCCACGTCGTTGCCCTCCATCAGGTTCAATAAGTCTTTGTCCACAGAGGCACAGAACTACATACTGTGTACACACACACACACACTGTACTGTAGTTACTGTCACACTAAGTCCATAAGTCTTTACTCTGCAAACAGAAACTGGTGACATGACGAAATGTACACAGAGCACTCGTGACCTGGAAACAGTGGCGACTGGTGTGAGAAATGAAATGAGATGACAGTAATCAGATTACAAAGATCAGACACAGACATTTGTCACAGCGTATGGTCCGATTTCAGACAAATAGATTTACATTTTACTCTCACTCTTAACAGTACTTTAAATATGTCACAGCTTATGAATAGAGTCAGAGAGACTGACAAACTTTCCACACACATACATTAGTATTAGACATAGTAGTATCAGAGCCCCAGCAGTGAGACAGCATGTTAAAGCGTTTACATTCCTCGCTCTCGCTCCTGGGAGTGCACAGCGGAATCTCAGGTCCATCCAATAAAACCGAGCGTGTTTGCACGACTCCTGACCACTGAGGGCTGCTTTTCACATTACCAAATACTGTACATTCCTCCAACTGGTAAACACATCCCCGTCCACACACGAGCCGAAAAACTGCTGCGTTTGTGTGTGCTGGTGCACAGCTCATAAATCTGGTGAGTCAGACGTAACCGACGCAAACTGTAGCACTGAGTGTGCAAATGAGTGTGTGCCAGCATATGTGTGTGTGTGTGTGTGTCATTAGCGCCACAAGCCGCCCTGAATCACCTGAGGAGCCAGGTAGGGAACAGCTGAAACCCAGGCTGCAATATCTGTCAGTCGCGTCAAACACACACCTACTGTCTCTACCCAGTCTGTGTTGCTGAGTATTCTAGGTGGTTATTTGACTGTTTAGACACACTGGTATGATCTCAGTGCTAACCTCGGACACTCACCTCTTCCTCCACACCTAAAAAGTTCAAGACCTCCAGTCTCCGGTATTAAAGTCATATCGGGCCCTCGATACTGCAGTTATCAGCTGGCATGTGTTTGATTTATGCGGGGGAGTGAGTGCGTGCTCCTGGCAGCTGAAGGTTCAACTCAGAAGGAAAAAAGTTGTGAATAAATATTCTAAAGGTTATGATAAGAGTCTGTTACAGAAGCCTGGGAGATCAAATACATGAAATTCTGCACAGCAGTTTGCACCAGGATTTGAATGCATCACAATTATAGATTTTTTTCTACACACATTCTATTGTATCAATGAGAGACCAAGGAGACAAACTAGATATCTATAGTATCGCTTACAAAAAGAAATAAATACACATTTCATACTTCAAAAGAGAGGCAACCAGTCTGACACCAATGATTTTCTACATCAAGGTCTGTTTATAGGTGTTGGGCAGTACTACTGGGTAAGTACGTGAAAAGGTTTACAGTCCTTTGAGGCTCCAGAGAGTCAATTAATAAAGTGAACTCTGATAAACTACCCTGAGTGATGTCAGTTGTGGCTGAAGACTAAACAAGACTAAATAAACAACATTAAAGTTAAAGATGGAAGATGACATGCTTAGTTAACACTGAATACTAAAGTTAATCTGCTTCTTCAGTGCAGAAAACGTCAGCAAAAAGCCCCGCAGTTGTTATCAGTCTCTGATTCAAATGTAGCTAAACTCTGATTGGTACATGGAAGCATGTGACTTCACTTTTTGAACTGTCCCCCGCCCGTTTCAATCCAGGGATGAAAACAGAAATACAGACGTTGGTATGTTGCCAACTAGGCAGAAAAAGACCATTAATATTGTGAATTCTATTTCTTATAATAGTCTCAGTTGAGGTTCCCTCATCAGAACAAAGCTCCAGCTAGTTCGCAGTTCTCATTCTCTCATGCATCAAAACACACCTGACACAGTTTATGTTCTGGTCTGTTTGGTATTTGGTTCTGGTATTGCACATATTAGCATGTAAACCTGAGACCCGTAGCAGTAAAACTAGACCCAACCTGACCCGACTCAACTGAGCAGAATTAGGTTCTTCTGGTTTTCGGTTCTTCAGAATGACTGGACCTGTGAAAAGCTCTAGTGTTCATGTAAATCCAGTCACTAATAGTAAGAAGCTGATTGAAGTATGAAGCTGAATAGCAAACAGTCAGGTACTGTTTTCACTGCTGAACACATCATCAGTTATGATCTCTGGAGAAAGCAGACCAGCTTAATATTCTTTTTTTTTCACACCAGGACCAAGTGTCAGTTCACACAAACCACAAAAACGTACATTTTCTCACTTGGTGTCTGCGGATAGTTTCAGTTTTACGTGTTAAGGTTTTGACCTATCCAATTGTCCCAGAATATCACGGCTAGATATCACGGTCTTTGCTGCTGAAGCAATGAAGCAGGAAAAAACACAATCTGTTTTTTACAACTATTTGTTATATTTGTTTAGCCTTTTTCAAGTTTATGGGGAAGTGTGATCTGACTCAAACTGAGACACCATACTTGCAGAGTCAACTGAGGCAATGTAAAAAACAAAAAACAAAACAACTTTTTTGAGTCAAGTCAAGCACTTGTGAGTCAATCGATCATCCAACGAGGCAGCTTTCATGTGGAGGTATCATGGGAAATAAGTCTGTGTGTCACATGCTGCTTCACACAGTTGAGCTCTCTCACAGCTCAGTTACGTCACCATGTATTCCACTGCTCTGCGAGGACAACGCTGCATCTATTCAGTCTCTATCGGTGAATCACCAGTCAGGGGAACACATGGCTTTCCTCACAGCGCTGTGTTCTCTCTAGATCACATTTCCCTCACTGCATTGCTTCTTATCACTGACAACAATAAAGATTCTGTGAAGTCCTAGAAATTAGTCTGCCCTGAGCAGAGCTGTCTTTTTGCTATTGTAAAATAGCAATGTATTCTTAGAAAGTAGGGCAACAAGTTACACAAATGGTTTATTTGACTTGCCATTTTTAAAAACAAAACAAAGGTTGTCAGCTTGTTTTAGAACCATTTCCCTTCCTTTAGATCTATTCTCACCTCCTGTCTAACTTTCATACGCCTAAAGAGTTCGTGATGTATACTACTTCAGCAACATGTTGCATAATCTTAAAATTCAAGTGAGCTTTTGTTGCAGTTGAACACTTTTGTAAACTGTATGTGACAGCAGTAATAAGGTGAAAGACTAGAGCTATGAGAGAGAGACGTTAGAGGGTTAGGCACGGCCTGCACAGGTTTTAGGTTACTCAGATGAGACACAGTTGCTCCTGGCAGGTGGGAAAGAGGCCTGGCGTGTTTGTGCGTGTGTGTGTCAGGGGTCGTGGAGGTCAGTGGGTGCTTGCGTGAATACCTTTGTGCTAGTATTTAGCCACGCTGCTGCAGACCCTGTGTTTTTAACCATGACAGCTGCTAATCTCTTGTCCCGGCACCACTCTCACAACCCGACTGACTGGAAATAGATGTTTGTGTGTGTGTGTGTGTGTGAAATCTTGTCCTTCGTTATGTACATGCTTGAACTTGAACTACGTGTAATCTGAGACAGCAAAGTCCTTTTAATTACAGCGGGTATATATTTGCTCGATAGCTAAGGGTAAGACACATGATCTGTGCGCGCTAATGTCAACAATAGCATAAATACACGGCACAGATGCAGAACATCTTGCTCCTCTATTGCTACATTCCAAGTCCTGTCTTTCTCTTTTCTCTGGTCATGGTGTCAGAGACTATTAATCACATAGCATAACAACAGTGTAACCTTTAGTAGCAAATAAAGTAAGCACAAATTACAGGATTACTTGTGGAACCAAAATATCAAGTGACTTGATATCCAGTATCTCTGCTCAGCAAAGGCGCAATATTTGAGAATGCTGTAGCGATTTAGTTGCTTTCATTGCTAGTACCTTAACAATGTGTTTCTTTCTTTCAGCTAAAAATAGCACTAGAAAAAAAAGTAGTGGCTACTATTAGTAGAGAGCGACACTGATTAATATATAACAGCCAAGAATTTATCACACACTCAACAGGCACAATATGCAGCTTTGACCACATGATCAAATGTTAGACTGGCTTCATGAATAGTTCTATCATGTTAAGAGTATCGTGCAGCAGTAAGTCACAGGAGATCCTTTGTGCCAGTGGCCATCAAACTGTACAATGATCATAACCATTATTTATGTCATATTTTTCATTACGTCTTTCTTTTTTATTGGTTCTGTTGCATAACGTACACTTCCAGTAACGCTAAGTTAGCAAGTACATTTTACCTTCAAAGATAGCGAGGCCAACTCTTCTTGTCCCAAAAAACACACAATGATGTTGGTAGCTGGGCAACTTGAGGGTGGGGTGGCACTGTGGGGATATGGAGTTATTATGTCAGTGTTTATGTGGCTTTCAAATTAAAATTGCTCACATTTCCCACTTTTAAAACAGTTTCGGTTCCATTTACATGACTTTGAGGCAACATCTACATCAAAGTCATGTAAACATGCTCAAGGGTTAGCAGCCAAGTCAGAGACATTTGACTCTGCCCTTACAGTAATACATCATTCATTTCTTAGATAACATCTGACAGCAAACATTCAAATTAAAATCCATTGACACAGTGGCTTAACTCTGCCACTATATACAGTAGGTCACTTTTATTCTAGCTCCTTACCCACAACTATATTATATAGTATACTATATTTAATGTCTTTCTGTGCTACTTCAGCACAGAACTTAATGACAGCCTAAGTATATATGTATGTTCCTCTCCCACTGTCTTTCTGTAACTGGGCCTCTATATGACGTGCCTGAGTGAGTGGCTTCAGCGGGGTGACTGAGTTCACAGCGTATGTGTGTGTGATTGTGTGTGTGTGTGTGTGTGTGAGTGAGAGAGAGAGAGGGAGGGAGGTAGAGATAGACGGGACAACCGGGGTCGGCTGACCACAGAGGAATTCTCCCTGCAGGCCTCAAGGCCCACAGCTGATCATAGAACATGGTAATTAGTTTACCTCAGTGTATACACACACACACACACACAATCACACACACAAGAACACTACCACAGTCTTACATAGCAAAACACATCTTTTACACACATAGCATTTAGAGACTTTCCTAAAATCCATCAGAAGTTGTATCTGACAGATTACAAACACACACACACACAAACACAGTCTGTCTATCTCTGTCCTTGGGAAACATGGTGGAACAGTCAGATGACATGGGACTTTGCCACACACCTGACATTGCAGTGTGGAAATGGGTCAGGCAGTATTTGCAAAGCGCAGTGTTTGTTTTAACGTGTGTGGAAACCAGATGGGTGGAGTCAGTCAAACCAGGACAGTCCAGGACGGTTGTTGTCAACTGCAGTCAAATTTAGAAAAGAACACAGAGTCAAAAACGTGTTTGTGTGAAGAGGAAGTGTTTTTGTTTCATCCAAACTTTTATTCTTGTCAGAGTGGGAAAGTAGCTCAAACTACAAGTCGACTATCGAGGGACGCTGAAAATGTTCAGATGAAACCCGCAGCAGTAACAGCAAATCATAAATATTGCATACTTGGACAGAATCTGTATTACATTACAATGACTTCAGGTTAAGCTCGTCCAATAGAAAACTCAGTGCATAAGGGCAAATCTGTCACAGTGTCACACCATAACTGTGCCAGCGGTTTACAACATGAACAGGTTAAATATAAACCTTTAATTATACATTTTTCATTGTATGTTTTTCAACACAGCATTTTAATTATGGTTACAACTTCATACAGTGGGGAAAAGACAAGAGAGCATCAAATCTACTGTTGGGTTACAATGGCAACTAATGAAACACTCATTATTCTTGAGGGAAATCTAGGAAAAAGGAGCAAAACTACTCCTCAGAATTCATGATAGGTTCATAGTTGAAAAAATAAATGAATTAAAGTGCATTCTGACCTTCAGTAACCTGCAGTCCATAGCTTGCTGTGTAAATGTACTGTACTCTGTGCCACAGGTATCGTGTGATATTGAGGTGTTGACCATCATATGACCGGAGCACAGAGCCACATGATCTATACACATACACGCATGCTTATCTTTCTGTAGCTGCCATGACCCTCAATGACATAATGCATTCCCTAGCCTCTTAGCCTAACCTTAATCATCAACTAAATCACAACTAAATGCCTAACCTCACCTCTTACCCTGAACCTGACCTTAACCCAGGTTAACCCTCAAACAGCTCTGAGCTTTGTGCAATTTTCACAATGTTATAATAATATAATTGTCCACACAAACCTGGACAGACGTGCACGTATATGCAACTAAACGAAATGAAACATCACGCCACCGCTTCCTCTCTCTTGACTGTGCAGGCAAACCCCTTGACAAGTTGCGCGTCACAGGCCACCTTGACTCCCTCCTCTTGTCTTAGCTTCTGCTAATTGATCATGAGACTGTGGGAGCACAGAGGAGGGACGTGTGAGTGATGACAAAGGCAGACACACACATGCACAGAGGAACAGACATAAACTGAGACAGAATATGAGGAGAGAAAGTCCACCACTTAGCGACTGAGTTCATTTACTTTTATTGAGTAACTATTGGCATCAATTTTTCAATTACTCTGCAAACTCCAGGAAACCAGGATCTAACAGTTTTGTTAAATTGTGTATGTGGATGTGTCTGTTGCATACACGAATGGCAGTTTGTAAGAAAACATGAATTTAATTTAGATATTTGATGGAATGCAACAACAACAACAACAGGAGAACAAGGTTCCTTCTTGGAGTTTCCTTGTGACCTACTGTACAGTCTCTGCTCGATGTTCCTGCCGTGTCAGACATACAGTACACAGGAGCCTCTGGCTGCAGTATCCTGTGATAAACCACTTTGTGACGCATCTCACTTTACATAACACACAACTGGGTCCACGTGGCCTTGTCCAGCTTAACGGGATACACATGACACTTTTGTTTATCGCTGCAAACTGCTAATTTTGAACACTACCTCTTTTTAATAACCTGTAGAGCAGTATTTTCATACATGTGGCTTAATACATTTACATACGGTAAATTTGAATGCGAAACCATTTAGGGACTGAAAGTATGGTTTAACCCTCAAACCACTGACTCATATTAGCTCACTTGGGAACTAGCTTTGTCATGCTTTTGCAGCTCTGCTGAGAAGAACTCTTTTATCTCTCTTCTCAGAAGATTCTGGATGTATTTATTTGAAAGAGTATTCAGATTAGAATGAAACTGAAAAAGGGTTCTGATATAAGCCGTTTTGTCTTTTATCTGTCCCTTTACTGAACCTGTTTTCTGACTCTGGCCTTACTCATGCCTGCATGCAACAATGCATAGTGATTATCACCGTCCCAGCAGATGGCTCCTCTGGGTTTTTTAGGTCATCGAAATCATCTTCATCTGTTCCTACATACACAGCGGAGACAAAGCTAGAAATAATGGGTCTGGGTCTAGTCGAGCAGAATTTGTGATGATACTGATAATTATAATAAAACAGGCCAATAAAAGCTGCACACACTTCAAGGTTTATTCCTGTATGTGGGCAACATTGTAAGATGTGCTTGCATGTAAATATTTTATTATATTAATATACTTTTTATTTTAGAGCTAAAGTTAACTTCTTGTTACTTTAATCGTTCAGATTTTACATTAAAAAACATATTATTATATACTATACTTGACATTCAAGTGCCACTCACAGGCTGATCAATAGTAAAAAGAATTAAAAAATATTATAAGATTGTACACATTTTAACAAGTGCTATTGTATATAGTGAGTAATTCTGTATGTTCACTTGACAAGAAAGAACGCAGGGCTTCCACTTGTAATTTTTACTATGTGGTGTATCCACTTTTACTAAAGCTCTAGTAAGACTAGAGAGAGTTATACTCATGGAAAAAAAATGCATCATCTTAACAAAAAAGCTGAAGATGATTACACACACATACAGTGGAGATAAGACTGACACATGTATCACATGACTGTGTGTGGCATCACCAGGTCTTCAATGTCTCTAGGTTGGTTATATGAGTTAAACCCTTTCAGCTAACTGTGGTTTTTAACCAGCAGCTGTTCTACTCAATAAATGCTCAAAAAATTAAAAGACAACCAGTAACAGATATGCGTGAATTGCAAAGTGCTGAAATATGTGCAGATGTTGCTGGCCATCACCCTGTAGATTTTTTTGTGCATGTGTGTGAGTGGATGCGATTCTTGATGCATATTTCCTGTATTTCCTTGTACTGTGCCTGTGTCTCTGTCTACAGAGGCCCATGCTAGACAGAAAGGCCTCAGGGAGTGGAATAAAAGTATCTGGTTGTGGTCAGACCAGTCATAACCCATAATGCAGGGTGAGGAACATCTCTAGCCTGGGGGCTAAAAGGTTATGAGACAATACTGCTGCTAATTCTATTTAAAATGGCAGCCAGCTGTCTATCTGGACCTCTACCTGCCTGTCTGTCTGTCCGTCTGTCTGTGTCTAATATTACATCTTTGTAAAATCTGGTGCTACATAGCTGATGTGCAACTTGTTTATGGAAACTCTATCCTCCCATATTTGATTGCTTCCTCGTCCAGGCCTCCCAGTCATGCCTGACTAACTTTATGAACCATCTCCACTGACAAACAGTCTTTCATGCTCCAGGTAACTCTTTGTGTTTATAAGTGTGTGTGTGTGTGTGTTTTGAGAAACTTTTACTCATTCTTAATTGCTTGAGAATGTGCACCCGGGCACATTTTGTGGTTTTGAGTTTCTCAAAATTCATTAGTGCAACATATCGGTTGGCGTATACTGTTGGAGGATTAACCAGTTTATCCAGATGTGCATTCAAACACTGCTTTTTACACACGTCTCACAATCATGTATATGCATCAAAATGATTCCAAACACTCTTTATGACACATTCATACACCTTCTACTAGTAGTCCTCTGATGTTGTATACAGTCCGGTTTGTCGGCCAGATGATAGAAAGATTGACAGCAGATAAATAGTTATCAGACAAATAGATAGTGCTGTTGAGGACACTATTTTTATTTTGCACTGACAGCTTGTTTCTGAATATCTACAATGTGATTAGAGGTGACGCAGGCCAGTATAGTAGAGCTTAAGTTAGTTATCAAAGGCGGGTCAATCATGGTCCAGAGTCCAGGGCTTGTATGAGAGGTTATGAAGGGCCTGGTTTAGGGTTTTTTTAACCTAGAAAAAAAATGTTATGTTATATAGTAATATAAGTCGTAGATCCGCACTTTGTCTTGGAGTCATATGCACATAATAATATCCAACTTTTGTGGTGTCTTTGCAGTTTAACAGACAAGGGTCCACAGTAGTTTTGGTTAAAATATAACTGACAAGCTCTGCAGTGTCAGCTTCCAGTTTCAGCAGTGTCACAATTGTGAACTCTGGAAAGGTCCATGTTCTAATCTATACTGTATGGGCCATTGAGAAGAGGCATTTAGAAGGCAAAAGCCATCATTGTTACAATAGGCCAACTTCAACTACAACTTTACATCTGCAATTTAAATAGAAGCCAAGATTTCCACTTCATTAACAATGAGTTACAGAGATTTGGCAGATTTTATCCAAAGCAAATTACAAGTTACACGTACCATTCAAACGTTTGGGGTCATAGAAACTTCCTTGTTATTTCAATGAAAACGTTTTCAGCTGTGCTAACATAATTAAATTGATAAACCTGCATTAGGAGCAACTGGATGAACTGGGGATCAAACCATCAACCCTGTGCTCAGTGCAATCCACTATAACTCCAATTGTTCATGTTTCTGCTGCCAGAAACATGAACAATTGCTCATCAATCCTAACCTTATCTAACCTCATCCTGCTGGCCCTCCATGACGCAGCAGCACCGCTCCATCCAGTATTCATCACCATCTGTGCTCTGCTGCCACTGCAGCAGCATACAGTGGTTAATATGGAAGCGCTGGAGACATGTCTGTATCTGAGGCGGATAAGGATAGAGTGTGGGCACAGGAAGAACACCAAGTTGGAAAATGTGAATTAGTCACTTTATTAAAAAAAAAAAATGCATATTAGCATACCAGATTTAGAGGTGACCTTGGTGTAGACTACAGCAGCTGATCACGCAACTGCTCAACAGTGCAATTATTTTGTCATATAAGAGAGATGAAAGTAGAGAATTAGTTTAAGGAAAAAGAGATAAGGGAAAGAGAGGAGGTGCCATCACTGCATAAGAAGATTTCTCACCTGTTTGTTACTCAAACTCAGAACAGTGTGAGTGTGTGAGTGTGTGTGTAGTGAGGGGCAGTGAAAAGGTGACTGACAGGCACAAACAGACTAACCAAACATTTACTTGATGCTATGTGTGTGTAAGTGAGGGTATCTGCCCCTCTCGGTGTGAATATGTGTTTGTCTGTGGTATGTGAATGAGAGTGTGTGTGCGTCAGTGTGTATAGTGTCTTGCTGACAGCAGTGTCCTGGCTGTGATGTGGCCGGCTGAAGATGCTGACAGGCTGGTGTTGTTTCATTGTCCTGCTGGGCTCTGTCGGGGCAGGCCGGGGCACAAGCGCTCCAGTCTGCTCCCCTTCTGTACTGATCGCAGCCAGGCCCATCATTTAAATATACAGAACCCTTAATCCCTTCAGTCCTTAATTGTATTTGGCAGGTATGTGCTTTTGTATTTTACATTGAAGCTGACATTTCTTTTGTTGTTGAATATCTTAAATTTTAAAGCAGCACTAATCAACATTTTAATGTCAACAATAGACACAATGCGTGTGTGTAAGGTGAAAAGGGGCACTAATAATGATGAACGGACGGAGAATTATCACCCGATTCTACTGCTGCCCTCAGCTCTGTGGAGCTTTTTTAGCATATTTCAGCTCACTGTTTTGGTTTTCTGGTCCGCAGCTTTAATGTTTTGGTTCACTCTCACCTCTCTGATCAAGCTTGTTTCCAGTAGCAGCAGGCAGCTATTTTTAGCAAAAAGAAGCACTGAAGAACCCACTCTACCATATCTGCCTAGGCTTAAACAGTAGATAGATGAAGGTAGCAACTAGTTGGTGAAGATAGTGGCTCATTTAGTAGCTAAGTGGCTTGATATTTTTCTCAGGAGTTGGTGGAGACTAGAGCTAAACAATGTCTTTATCAGTCTTTTATATGGACCGTAAAGTGTTTCACATTAAAATAATAAGCTCTATGTTGACATGATTTTTTAACAGGCGCAGTGTGGCCATCTTGGCAGAGATGTATAGGTCCCTCAATCTTATCCAATCAAACAGCTGGGTCACAGCAGGAGAGAAAGTAAAGTTAGTGTAAATATTAGATCCCGAGGCTCAGGACTATGCCGAGGTAACTGATTAAGCCATGTAAACACATATTTATTTATTTGCAAATTTTCAGTGTGTTCGACCTTCATCGATTAAGTATAAAATTAATTGAATGAAATTTAACCAATATTACAGCCTCAAGTACAAAGTGAGCAGGACTGCCAGAAGTGCAGAAATATTCGCTTCTAAAAGAATTTGAGTGAGGCTCACCCTTCAAACCAATCAGAGAATTTCAGTTATTTCTGTTTGTTCAGTAAGTTTGGGAGCACTCTCATTTATTGTAATTTCTTTTAAAAAAACAACAACTTAAATCTGCTTAAGACCTTAATTTGCATACTGTAGCTTTAAGGGATTCACTTCCATTCTCTTACAAACTACTTTGACTAAACTGCAGACTTGTTTTCAGCCTGTTTGACTGCACATATTTATTGCCCTCACTGAACTATTTTAGCAGTGTCACTACATTCAAAGATCTCATCAGTTACTGTTAGTAAAGTAACCGATATGTATTTATCAAAATAAAGAAAAAACTGCGGTAAACCACTGTAATCTCAACAGGACAAAGTATCTCAGTATATTACTCTGTGTTCTGCCTGTCATGTTCATGTTTCACTGAAGGTTGTTAGTCATTGTAAATGCCAAAGTCATTTCCAACTTTACAGTGAGAGCTGTGACAATAAAGAGGAACACCAACATCATTATTGGATGTACAGTACAGACGTGTTTTGTGAAGAGGATGGTTTTATTTCATGGGGGAAAATAATCCAGATGTAACGTGACACTTACATGGAAAAAAGTGGACATCTGATCACGGTGTGTGTGTGTGTGTGTGTGTGTGTGCGTGCGCGCGTGTGTGTGTAGGGACAGTGAGAAGGCCAGGAGTCTTTCCCTATCTGCCATATCCTGTTATGAGGAGAAACAGCAAAATAAATTACATAAACAAATGCACTGCTCACATATGTAACTTTCAACACATAGTAGCAGTATAATAACAACATAAACTATTGCAAACAAGGACATATATCTGCTATACCTGGACATATTGTGATTCTTTTCTTGGTGTACTGCTTTAAGCAAGCTGTCATCACATGCTGGCATCCACGACTGTCCCATGGAGTCAGTGATGGAGCGGAAGGATGGAAAAGAAAGAGGAGGAAAGACAAATGAGGATGAGGACAATGACAGATGTTGAGAACGTCACCCCTGACTCATGAGAGGAGATAGATGAGCAAAAACTGACATTTGTCTTTGATTTACATCTGAGGTCCAGTTTAAATCATTGACCATGCTCCACACTTTTCATCATATTTCCATCTCATCCACATTCATCCATCATACTCTGATGAGAGAGTAATATCACTTTACTTTTTTACTTGCATTCATTCTGTCATCTCTCTTTCAGCCTATTTTTTGTATTTATTTCACTGTTTAGTTTTTCATCACATTTCTATCTGTCACTTCCTCCCTCCTGCTCTCGGAGGGCACACTGCATGATAAGAAATATGCTAATTATAGCAAGGTAGGTCATTGTGTCCAAGGACGTCTGTCATAATAAACACTTAACAGGAGACATGGGCACAGAGATACACACATACGCACATATTGTGCCGCTCTGTTGAGGCTATCGCTGCAGATATACTCAGCAGTGTTGTTTCAAAGAGGAGATAGAAGAAAGGCTAAACTCAGCCTGTCAGCTATTCTCTGTGTGTGTGTGTGTGTGTGTTAACCCTTCGTATGTGTACAAGTGATAAAATCTATATTGATGGCTAATAAACTCAACCTTTGTGTTTTTATTCCTTTATGGCTACCTGTGTGATAGCTGTTGTGAACTATGTCAGTGGGTAACAGGCCGCATACCATTACAAAATCTTGTACCCTAACAACAATACTTGTTCACCACACAGTTGAGATTATTCTAAAAAGGGTGATTAGTAAATAGAGGGTTTAAATAACACTTGTTTGTAAAATGGGAAGATGTGGTGCGTGTGTAATGAGTGAGTGAGGTGACACTGTAGTGTTTCTGCTTGGAATGCAGCCCAGCAGTCTGGGAGGACATCTGGATTGAAGATTGACTTGTCATACCTGCCAATGATCTACAGCCTGCAGGAATCTAGCAAACACACACACACACACACACATTTCCATCACTTCAGGGGAAATTACTCTGACTTACATTCATTTTATGCAGATCCTATACTCTAAATCTAACTTTACCTTAACCTAAATCTTCAGTCTCATATTTAATGGTTTATATTATAGGGACTTTAGTTTTGTTCCCAAGAAGTCCAGCCTTCTCAGTGTGACTGGAAACAGTTTTTTGTATCATAATCATAATGTAATGCACTTGTGCATGAAGAGCTACATATATGCATTAACATACAGTGAGTTGTAAGGTGGTAGTTGGGGTAGGTGGTGGACTGTAACTGTTTATTAAACCCTTTGTCTGTGTAGTAACTGTTTGATTTTTCCTTATTACGATGGACTTTAATCTTTCTCTAACAATTGCCAAGTGCTGTGAGAGTCTCGCTATGCTGCGAGATTGGATATTCTGGCGGAGAAGAAAACAGGATGTTGTAATGTTAATCAGATAGTTTGTCAGAAAAGAATCCATTGTCTGGCAACATTTTATTGATATGTTCAGTGTCAGCGTAGTCAGTGATGTTTATCGTCAACTTATCGTCATAAGAAAAACATAGGCAACTGCAGCTGACATCTCAAGTGCTAGAAATTCAGCAGTATTTTTCTTTCTGGTATCAGAAAAGACCTTTAACATTACTGTACAGTGTAAAAATTATATCAGCATCGAAATGCTCAATTGCAAAATAAATGTAATGGTCCTGACTATGCAAATCTAAGTGTAACACCTTTACTTTCCCTGTATGTGCACTGACTTCTCAAAAATATATAGAACACATACTCTAAATTGAATACAATCAATTCATTACATTTTAATTTGTATTATTATTGTAGTATTACTATTTATTTTTGTATATTTACTATTTGTTTGACAGTAATCCTTGTACTGTAGTACACAAAAAAAAATACTGATGGAGGCATCAGGCTTCAATAAATTCACTGAGGGATTAATTAGGCTAAAGGAGTCATTTGACATTTTAGGAAACTGACATTCACTTTCTGGCTGAGAGCTATCTGAGAATATCTCTGCATAGCACTCTCATGTCTGTAAGGTTAATAGGAAGCTAGAAAATGGGAGACTGGCTCAAAGGTAAGTCTCCTGGTTGCCTGGTAATATCCACTGCTCCTGGATAAGAATTAATTCTGCATATAACACTCCCATAAAACCACGACTTGACATTTTTCATTTATGCTTTTGTACATATTAAACACAGATGTTAATTACCGAGCTTTAGAGGTGCTGTAAGGCTTCTTTTTTTAACCTTTGGACAGGACCAGGCTCGCTGTTTTACCTCCTGCTTTCATGTCAGACTAAACTAACAGCCTGCTCGTGGTGTGAGCCTTCATCTAAATGTTGTTAAGAAAGTGAATAGGCACAATTCTGCAAAGCTAATCATTTCGTCTTATCTTAATGAAGAGATATGTCTTGTATAAAAGTGAGCTATGACTCTTAAAGGAGTTTATAAAGCCTAATAACTAAAACAGACCGGTGACCAGTGTGTTTACATCCAGAGATGAGACAGTAGCCATAAGAGAAATGTGACCAGTTAAACCAGTGGGGGTCAACAACAGGTCAAAGGTCACAACAGCACTTGAGAAGAGGAGGGAGAAGATGAGAAGAGCAGAATGGACAGATAGAGAGACGACTGAGGAGGTAAACGAGAAAAACAGAGGAGCAATCCTGCTTCACTGTGCAGCCCCATGTGTGCATATTGGTGTTAGTTCCTAATTGTGACTAATGAGCATGCATGTGTGTGTGTGTCTGTGTGTTAGTGTGACTGACATAGAGAGGGCAACAGACACAAAGCAGCTAACTAAACAACAGCAAAAGGAGAAAGATACAGCTAGCTAGCTTGCTCTAGCAATAGCAAATGGCGTTACAGTGGAGAAACCAGATGGGTGGGTGGGCATATGCACACACACACGTGCACAAAGCATGCTATCCTGGTACTGGTATGTGTGCAGTTTGTTGTTTGATGGATGAACAGGTTATGGCAAAACAAAACCACACCTACAAACACACACAGAAGTGAAAAATTAATAATATTTTTTTAACAATTGAGCGTGAGAAACTGTCCCCGAAAAGAGGAGGATTTTAGTAATCGAGTGAGACGTTGCGAGTGTGTTTTTGTGTATATGGTTTACACCATCATTTTGGTCATTCTAGTAGACACGCTGGCACTTTACATCCCCGCTGCATGCATATAGGAAACTGAGCCAGACAGAGCGGTCATGTCTAAACATAAACTCTGCAGCATGTAATATAGTCTGTGTGTAGAAACTGGGTTGTGACACTTGTGTGCATGTGTGTTTGTGTGTTCCTTTGCCCGTCTGTTCAGTTTCAAGGACAGGTTAAACATTGCTGTCTTTTTATAGCCCTGGCAATTCAGCTTGTGTATGTGTTTGCATGTGTGTGTGTGTGTGTGCGTGTGTGTGTGTGTGTGTAGTGAGGAACTTAGTGAATGGGAGAAAGAAATTGTGCTTTTGTGAGAAGCCAAGTGAAGAAAGATTCTTGCAATGTTATCAGCAATGGTGAGAAAATTCAGACCAAAAAAAAGCATATGTGTGTGCATGAGTTTGTGTGTAAGCATGTTCACACCTGTACGTCCTTGGGCCTTTCAGGCCTGCTGTGCTGTGCTGTCAGGGTAGTCATAATATGAATCAGCCCGTGTTCGAGTACTCACACACACGTACACACACACACACACACACACACACATATTTTTCCATTGAAGTGTGAAAAAACAGACAGCACCGTCAGAGAAGAGAAGATGAATCACCTGACCTGCATTTTGCACACTCATTGCACTTGCATGGGAAACAAACATATCACTGTTATTTTCGACATGTTTATATGTCTATTTTGAAACCACGTACAGTGGGATACTGACGTGTTGAGGTACTCAAGCGTTTGTTCAACTCCATTAGCAGGTAATTGTGTCTCCAATCTTAGCAGGTAGCCACTGTATCTAAATGCTTCATCTTTATATTATAACTTGGTTTTCTAACATTGTGAACCAGCATCAACCAATCATCAGGATTTCATAAAGGTTCTAATAAAAACGCAAAAAAACAAAACAAAATTCAAATGTGTAGCAGATTGCTTTTTTGTTAGCCAACCCGGAAACTTCAAAACAGCTATCATTTATTAGGCTAGTTGGTTAGTTAGCTAATTAGCTTGCTAATGACACTAACTAACATTGTCAGTAAGTTAACAGTATGTTCTCAAGACACTGCAGAAAAATACAGGTGTAATTAATAAGACTAATAATTACATTAAATATACCTTTAGTATAGCCCTGCGATGGATTGGCGACCTGTCCAGGGTGTACCCCGCCTCTCGCCCGATGACAGCTGGGATAGGCTCCAG
>JAUMHL010000007.1:3266198-3279798 GCA_032362345.1 Sandelia bainsii | reverse complement strand
TGACAGCTGGGATAGGCTCCAGCACCCCCCGTGACCCTTACGAGGACAAGCGGTTAAGAAAATGGATGGATGGATACCTTTAGTATGTTGGCTTTAAATAACCAGTATGTTCTTTCTACATTTCTTAACCTGAGTTTTGCTAAAATGGATTGTGGTCTCGCTATAGACAATTTTAAGACTAGAAATTTGACTTGTCAAAGCTGGAAAATGAAAAAGTATTAATGTTAGTATGTTATTAATTTATAATAATTAAACAATAATGCAATCCATTGTTTAATGCAGCCCCAGAGGCCTGAAAGACGATTGGAATGCAGCCATTATGAAAGATGTTAACTGTACCCTTGCTTTTTATCATGCCATGCCATAATACTGTGAATGTGAACTGTATTAGTGAATAAACCTTTTCCGCTTATGCTTTACATGTTGCTAATGTTCTGCACCAATATTGTATGTTGAGAGATGACATATTAAGGCTCAGTACAATAAATAACCATTAACAGCAGACCAAACCATTGTTCCCAGACCATGGACTGTTTTGATAACCTAGTGTCATTATACGGCCAGCTATCTCTCATTAAAATGTAATCATTGGCCTTAGCAACTTAAACCACAGTGTGATTATTACTGAAATGAAATTAAACCATGCTGATTCTGTTTGAAGCTTTATAATTACATAACACAGTAAACGTGCCCTCCGTCGTGCCTCACTGTTTTCCTCTCTTCATCTCGTTTTCATTTCTGCAGCTTGGAATAACACCACACACTCAGAGCTCTCTGTTGTCTCTGCTATGCCTGGAATGGCAGAAATGGCCGTGTGTCAGTCAGTTGAGCCAGCGTTACACAAAGAGCGGTGAGGTTGACTTCCTTTAGTATATTTTTTTAAGAATACCTTCACAAGGTTTAGTTGCTGTTTCATAGTCATCGTTGAAAGTTCTGTTGGGCTCATAGGACTTTTTTTTCCAAAGGGCCTGCCATGTGAATACAGGTCACAGGTGCTCTTTGATTTACGACTGTATGACACCTACCTCATGATAGACACAGGCATTGTATTTGATTAGACTGAAAAACACAAATCAAACACAACCAACCGCAAGTTGATACATGTATATTGCGAAACACACCCTGTCTATTTCAATAGTTCTTATTAAAACACTGCTCTCTGCTAAGTAGACACCTTGCATATTCGTCACAAGGACGAAAAACGAGCTGCTACAGGTATGTTCGTATTAAAGATCAGTAAAGTGAGAGAACAATGTGGTTATTAACGCGTCCTGATAACAGAAATCAAGGAACCCTATTATTTTAATACTGTCTGTTATCTATTTTCACTTCACTTGGCTGTCAGAGTGGTGATTTTTTGGGCGTTGTTGTTTTTGTCCACATATCTGTGAAAGATAGTTGATGATAGGGTCGACTTTGTATGTACGAGACATGAGACAAATCACACTTTAGTCAAAGAGAGTTAAGAAAAGCTGTTTTTGTAGATCATAGAGTAAGTTATCAGGAAGTATATAAAGTGCAGTGTAGTTTATAGTGGCCCCACCTTTACCAGCTCCAACAAGATCATATCATTCTGAAATGGGCCACTCTGCATTTAATAAAATACTAGTACTACTTTCACTAAATTTCAGTGTAGAAATAAATAAATAAATCTTGATAAATTTGTAGTTAATCTGACCAAACTGTCACATTCTTTAGAACATATATGATCATCTGATGACTTGTTTTTCCAAGTTGTCCCACTGATTCCATGGTTTGAACTGGGCTGGAGCCCACCAGCTCATCCCCATTGCAGATCCAGGATGTAGCACCTTTTTTTAACTTTATTTAAATCTTCCATATCTTAGGGATAGTTTTTAGACTAAATGCTTCTGCACAGTAAACGGGTAGCTGTTGCACACAGGTTTATGTAGTGGAATCATAATGTAGTCATTACAGAAATGCAGTAACGTGCAGTGGTGGGAACAAGATTTTCTTAGTTTTGCATTAGTGTAAATTAAAGATTGTTACCTGCTGCCTGCTTGTCATTTGATACAACTGAACCTGAATCAGTAGGGATCTTAAGCAGTCTGAGAAATGGCAGCAGTGAACTGATGCTCCTGTGGTGGATGTGGAAATTTACAGTTTTAATCAAATTTGTCTCTTTCTCTCTGCACTTTTCACACAGAAAGCCACTGAACTCCACAGCCTGTGTCTATAGATCTGTAGTCACACTCTACACACTGGCATTAACACACATTCACCTTCACACACACACACACACACACACAGTCTTTGTTTGTGGCCAGTGTTGCATGTCAGTGAAAACAATGATGGTTTGTGAGAAACAGGCGGGAGCCAACCTATCAACCTATCCTTGACATGACAGGTGCAATAGCAAAGCCTATCAAATTACTCCCACAATCATTAACTACTTAGTCCACTTTCTGTGTATGTGTGTGTGTGTGTGTGTGCGCGTGTGTGTGCATTTCTATGCATGTGTGGTTGTCTCAGTCAATCACTCGGCCCCACTAGGCTTTCTTATGCAACAGGTCATTGCTTTTGTTGACTAATGACCTTATCAGGCCTCTCTACACAATGATGTCATTCCCAGGTGAATGTGTGTGAGAGACTAGGGGTGGTGGATGTCTGGTTGACTTTAGATTGCTAAAAAAATCAAAAATCATATTCCTTAATACCTACTTGCACTTCAGTGCAGGTATTTTAGTTGCTTTTGACTCAGATGTTGATATAGGTCATTGCATGTGCACTTGAACTGTAGTGCAACTGCATTCAGGCTACAGTAAATCCAAACATGTAGTTAGCTTTAAGAACTCTGGAGAAAAGAAATGAAATCAAATGAAATCAATTTCAAGTTCAATTCATTCATGTTTATTCTCAGCATTTCTCAATTTCATTCTTGACTTTCCGACTCTATCTGGGACATTTGGACTTTCTTGACATTGTGTTTTAACTTCATTTGTGACATTTCAATTTTATTCTGAAAATGCAAAAACATAAAAAAAAAAAAAATCTTACTTGCCCTAATACTCTGTTGTAACAACTAGAGTATGATTAAAGTGTAGGCAGCAAATAAGATATATGATTCAGATTAGAAATAGCTTTTGGTACAAAACTCCACAGGTTGTCAATACCACACTAGTTATTTAAGGCATTTACAGTGAATTAATTTTACTGTAATTAAACATTTTACTCACATTTAACACAAAGTTAGTTTTAATCACCAAACTCTAGAGGTTGCAATGGTATATTTGCAATATAAGTAGTCAGCAGCTTTAGATAGCACAGAGAGAGTTAACCAACAGTTGCACTGGTTATTTTCCATCCACTGACTGAGATGTGGCATCCAATTAACCTATGGTACTTGTTTAATGTTAGTCTTGGAGCAGCATGGGGGAATCTCCAGCTGCCCAACTTTGTTTAGTCAAAGTTTTTAGTCAAGCACCTGCTCATTACCACACACATACACACTGTTTTTCTTGACATCCACACACACACACACACACACACACACATATGCACTCTAAGGTGCCAAGAAATTCCTGTCTAATTGTACAGCTCAGGTGAATTAACTATGACAAGTGCAAACCAATCTCTCTCTATCTCTGTCTTCCTGCGTGTCTTTGTCAGTGTTTGTCTTCGCTTGGCCTCCATTCAGCTCTTACGTAACTGCTGGTGAGAACCTGCTGGCTGTTCAAACAGGTCGGCATCACAGAGGATTAGAGGCTGACGGACACGACCCACATACTGAGACGCTACCCTGCAGGTAGCTGTCAGCCCGTCACTCCTCGCCCCCTCCGACACATGCACATACACTCAGAGGCACTGTATGCCCACGCTGAGGAATCTGCTTCTGTC
Organism: Sandelia bainsii; assembly: GCA_032362345.1. Taxonomy (NCBI): domain Eukaryota; kingdom Metazoa; phylum Chordata; class Actinopteri; order Anabantiformes; family Anabantidae; genus Sandelia; species Sandelia bainsii. The sequence continues at coordinate 3,275,940 of JAUMHL010000007.1, read as the reverse complement.
GTGTTTCATGATCAGGGTGTTACAAAGATAATAAATGGCTGCCAGCGGTGGGGCAGGTGACTGCAGTGCTCCTAGAGTCACTGCAAAACCTGTCTCAAGGCCACACATAGACTTTCCATTGTTCTGCTTCGTTTTTTTGTCTGAGCCATGATGACTCATTTCAGATGTGTCCAATTCAGTTTGTGCAGAAGTGCGTTAAGGCTCGCTATTGTGTTTGTTTTATGTGCTATCTAGAGATGACCAGGTTTCCGCTCTTAGAACGTATCAGTTAAAAGGTGAGTTTGGCAATGTGCTGTTTTTCAGTGAACAGTGTGGTAGTTCATCTCTCACTACTTTCTACTTTGACTGTTGCAATAAGGCCTAAGTGCATGTGTTCATCCTGAAGATGTAATTCTTTAAAATGGGCCACTCACATAGTCACTTTTTTTAAAAGCAGAAAGCTACACTACAGCTTAACACTCCCAAACTATGTGATACTACATATACTGTATACCACATTTGAGTAACATACAGTATCTATGTTATGTTATCAGTGTTATTGAGTACAGCTGTGCTGTAGTGCTGCTGCTCTTTTACAGTACACTGGTCATGAATATTTCGTCCTATGAGCCCATGTTTTAGGCTGAGTAATTATCTTAAACAGTTGGGTGCTGTAGTTTTCAACGTTCCTCAAACAAAAATAAGTAAATACTACAGTTTTTGGGGTCTACTTCCTTGGGTGGATAAATACACATTTGATGAGCGAGTGTATTTCTGGCAGCAAGATGGTGTAAGTGCAAGTAAAAAAGAAACTACAGTGTGCTACAATGTTCTTTTAAGGCAGATCCCCATATACATAACTCTGCTAAGGCAGTGTTATAATAATTATAAAAAAGCAATGTTCATGGATTTTTAAATTAATTTATTTAATGTCACATTATGTTACATAAAATGATATGCATTAAATTGAATACAGTGAATAACAATCTGATGACAGACACCAGTATCAACTCAAAATATCAGCCATTGAAACTGCAACCTTAACAACATAACAAACACATAAGGCTTGAGTCATACACTATTTATTCACACTCTTTGTGTAACCCTGCCCAGGAAGCCAGATGAGTGGGGCTTTACCGCACCGTACCACAGAGTTCAGATAACCACAATTTGGCTGGTTGCATTTATCTCTGATTTGTAATTTCATTGACAACTGCTTCAATATCTCCCCGACTGTGCCGAGCAGCTACTTCAGGCAGTGAACAAAGTGTCAAACTCAGGCCTGATGGAAAGCACGTTCAGAGAGCAAATCCTGATCCATCCCTTTAAACCGTCACTGTGACAGTGTGTACCCATCGGTGGGTAACCATGACGATGGGAGAGTGGCAAACAAGCACTTAGCATACCCAGCTTGACGTCCATCACGTCTACATGACCTGCTGAACTGAAGCAAGGACTCTCTGGCATGTGATTAGATCATGAGTGCGAGTGTTTCTGTATGTGTAAGAGAATGCATGTGGTCTTTTTCCTTGTTTGTCAGTGTAAAGCAGACAATCAGAGGAAGCAGCTCCTGGAACTGCGGATCAGATGCCACCAACATTAAAGCTTAACCAGATTCCCGTGTAACACTATTCCACAGCAACTTTTTCCATGTTACAGTACAGTGTCACAATTACTAAAACCGTAACATGTTTGACATTTTGGGAAATACTCCACCACACAACTCGCCAGAAATGGGTTTCTGTCTTTTATATGCTAATTAGTGAACTTTCAAGATGTTGTCGAGGGGATTTTGTCACCTTTGAGCAGAGGCAGGCTAGCTGTTTTCCACTGTTTCCAGTCTTTTTGCTTAGCTGCTTCTCACCTAACTCCTGGCAACACAACCCAATAGCCATATCTGCTGAAACGTTCAAATATTCTTTCAAATTTGACAGTTTGATTTGGTGTTTCCCCCAAATTTTCACTGATGCCTGTGTGTAAAAGTCCCTGAAAGTCCCTGAGTTGAGATTATCTCAATTCAAATTTTTAAAAAAAGATATCAAGTATGTACATTTACAACTTGGACAGAATGCTAAACTATAAATTAGACTTAAGCACCCACGTTGGTTTTCTTAAGAAGGACCTCTGGTAATTAATACGTCAGTATTAATAAAGGTTACACGGGAGATTCCACTGTGTGGGGGGTTCTTACTAAAACATAAACATACATGCTGCACACGTGGATTTCTGCACAATAACAACAGTATTTAGGGATAGGAGGTAAATGCTCGTCATTGCTCTCAGTTTCGGCACTCATGTTGTTGTTGTTTTTTCTGGGTTTGGCAGAAGATGTGACGCAGTGGTTAAAAACCCCCACTAAGATTCGTATCAAAAGTTGTACCAGATCTCCGAACTAGCTGAATGGACTGACTGCAGCTTAAATCCTAACTCCCACTCTGCCACTGTTAGTGTCTGTTAACAGTTCAAGTGGTGAGATAAACGTGTAACTGTAAGACATCAGTCATAAGCTGAAAGTAATTTCATTTCTGTACTTGTGAGGCGATTTAGTGGCGCCACAGGAAGGTAGACACATGAAAAAGAAAAAAGGGTAAAGGGTTAAACACAGATGTCACTATCAGTTTTACGTACTTTTTTATGCCATGCCTGTGATTGAACTCTGCATCAAAAAGGTGTCATGAGACTGTGCGTCATTGTGGGGTCTCTCTCCTCAGAACTCACTCTCAACTAGCAGTGTCTTAACCACAGGCCTGACTCATCATGCTGTTATTCTTGCTGTTATTCACATGGCTCTCTGTTGTTCCACGACCCTCACCTTTGCACTAATTCCTCCCCAGGGTTAAGGAGCATCTCACTGTACCACCTCCCCCTTGCTCTCTCTCCCTCTCTCCCTCTCCCTTTCTTCGGTATTTTCCTCCTCATTTTCTTTTATCTCGACTTGAAGTGGGTTTCCTGCCAAACAATTGGAGGAACCCGGCAGTCAGAGGTGTCACGCTCTCTCATCTCTCTGTATCTCTGTCGCATGCATAGATTGAACACACACACATGCGCGTGTTACAGACAGCTGGCAAGGTGAGGGAACTCTGAAGGAAGCGCTGGTTCCTGTCCAAGAGTTCATGGATGATGACTGTTTCAACTGGGGATTCAGCTTGAGTTTGACTGAGTTCAGTTTAGAATAGCTTGCTGCAATTTAGAATAGCTTCAAAAGTACAGATGTAAATCAAATCACTTCAGTGCAGAGAGTACTTATAACTGAAGATTGCTGTTCTCAGAAAGTTATAGAATCATTCCAGTGTAACCCTAATTCCCGTAGGAATGGCCATTGTTTCTAGCAATTGATAATAATGTAACCATTATAATTGTTGGGATCAAGTAACAAGGACATACATGTCATAATTTAGAGAGGAAGGCCATTTGGCAAATTCATACACTCTTTGATGGCACAAACTTGACTGAGCATTAAGGCAGACAGAATAATTGACAGGACTTATTGGCGTAGCCTATGGCCTTTTTGTGCCTGTGCCTGAGCAGTAATTCAGTTCAGTTCAATTCAATTTCATTGTACGTCACCAAATCACAACAAAATCATCTCAAGGCAAGACCTTAGATAATCATATAGAAAACTTAACAAGTCCTCCTTGACCATGCAATAGACGACAGTGGAGAGGAAAAAGCTCCTGTTAACCTAAAGCAGAACCTAGGGTGGATAGCCATCTGCCATGACTGGTTGGGGTGAGTGCAAAGTGGAGAGAGAAAGGAAGAACAACAACAAGCAGTAGAAAAGACACTGGGCAAGTTGGTTGCTGTACCAACCTGGGTAGGTTTGTCAATTGTCAGAACCAACATAAAACGTAGGCCAAGACTACCTAAATAATACCCAAACTGAAATAAACTTGAATTTCTTTTTTCCTTTAACACTTCATATGCCACTTTTTTAAGAGTGCAGCATACGTACAGACATAGACAAACAGAGGTTTGGTATAACATGGCCTGCGCTGTCACTGTGTATTCAGACCACTGGGTGAGGTTAGGGGAAATCCTACAGTAAGTCCATTGGACGGCACTTTGTTTATCAGCTACATTTTCTACAGCTTTCCTTAGCCGTCATGGTGACAGTGTAAAGTTTGTCTTTTCAAAGTTGTGGGTAACCGAGTCCTCAGTGCCTGAAATGCCAGCTTTCTGTGTTTGTGTGTGTCTGTCTTGGAGTGATTATACTTCGTTTTAAATTGTTAAATATGCATTTTGACAATGGTTTCATGGGAAAACAGAGTCATAACAACTCATGACTGATCTTACCTAACACAGTCACATTAAATTATTGCGTAGTACACACACACACACACACACACACACACTGGAAAACAGTTGGAGGTTGCCCTCAGGGCAGTGGTCCACTGTGTTGACTGACAGGTGCTTTAACAGGTGGTGATTGGCTCTAACCTCACCTGAGATGAAGCAGTTTGCTGACCACCACAACCACAACACATGAGACACACACTCACACACAGAAATGTAGTCCTGCATACACTCATACAGACACCTACCTAACCCCCTTCCTCTGTGTCCCAAATTTCATCTATCCCACGTTCATTTGGAAATTAAGACATTTTGTTTGATCTGCATAGGAATTTCCCTCTCTCCAAAGTCTAGGACAGAGAGAGAGAGTGCCACAATGCACCAGTTAAAAAGATTTGGTCTCCATTGAAACTGGGTCCTCTAAACTCCCTGTAGAGCCCCCGGGGCCCCCATTACAGTTCTGGCCTCTATAGAAGGCGCTGTGGCGCTGAACACTGGGCCTCCTTGTATTCTCCTGGTGCCCCAGCCGAGAGCCATTGACAAGCCCCACAATGTCCCGAGCGCTCCTTTACAGTAGAGAAGGGCTCTTTTCTCTAAAGGGTGGCTCGGGACTCAGAGAGGGGTACCTACTTTTTCACAAGGAGCCCTCTCCAAAAGAGGCATCTGCAATCTGTTGCTTGCCCCCAGCTCAGTCCAGCCCCTTCTCCCCTTCAGCTCCTTTTTATTGCAAACCGTCCACGAACAAGGACAAATCGACCATGAATTCCTCAGCGCCTGGCAGCCGCTGCCCGCTCCAGCTCTGTAAACCCTCTCGCTCTTTCTCGGCTTTTCTCTAGTACTCTCCCCTCTCTCTGAGCATTCAATCTCCCTCCCTTCACTCTCTAACTCTGTCTTTTGTCCAGAAAAAAGGCTCCAAAGGCCTGATTTTTCCTACAGTACCCTTATACTTCTCTCCTGCTCCCTCTTCATGTCTTTCAACTGCTTCCCACTCTCTGTCCGTGAGTAAAGTGGCAAATACATGAGGAGAGAGGGTTAACGAACAGAGTCCCCAATAAAAGGTCTTTATACGGAGCTTGTGAATGAGAATCTGTTTTACAGGGCATCCACACATCGACACTTTTACTAACACAGACACAGACACAAAAGCTACAGACATTGCGAGCCTTTGGTGTGGGAAAAGTTTTTACTAAAAATCCCAAAACTGATTTCAAAGTTGAAGATAGCCTGGAAATTAAGTTGTACAGAAGAAGAACAAGTGTAGCGGTCTGCCATCCTGTCTGTCAGTATGTCGTCTTCCTGTCTGTCTGAAAGAACTTCCATGTAGCGGCTTTGCTGCTGAGGGCCACATAATAGCTGCTGTATAATGGAACCACAGGCTCAAAGGAGGCTAATTGAATCCAAAGCACCATTTAAACCCACCTGTGATCCTCCTCCTCCTCTTCATCTTCACATCCTTCCTTTACAGAATTCCAGTTCAAGGGCTATATAGTTTGCCATATGGCCTCTGATCGCATAGAAATACTCACTAGGTGTTTAACAAGAAAGCTGACATGCAGTCGACATGCAGAGGCTTCATGGAGTTTTGCCAGCCCATGCAAATTCACATTCAAATTCAACAGTTGTTTGGCAGGCTGGATGGTTCATGTGGGCCAAGTTTAACCATGTCCCAGCATGAAAACATCATCCCAATGGTGAAGCATGGTGGAGGAAGCATCATGACTTGGGGCTGCTTTGCTGCCTCTGGATCTAGACAGCTTGCCATCATAGCGAAGGAAAATTAATTCACAACCTTTTCAAGGTATGGCTAAGGTATGACACAAGTATCTTTTATATCTTTGCTTTTTGGAGTTGCCCAGTCAGAGCCAAGTCCTCAGTCCAACAGATATGCTGTGGAATGACCTCAAGAGAGCCATTCACATCAGACGTCCTAAGAATATGTCTGAGCTGAAGCAGGTCTATGAGGAAGGATTCCTCCTGGATGTTCTGCAGGTCTAATCCACATCTACAGGAAGTGTTTGCTTGAGGTTATTGCTGCAAAAGGTGCTTCAACCAGTTATTAAAAGACTATTTCACTTACTTTTGCCACCATTACTCTGTATGCTTAATGGGTGTGTTCAATAAAGACATGAAAGATCATGACTGTTTGTGTTTGATCAGCTTGGAAATATTGTGCAGATATTTTTGATTATGGTGAAGATCAGATCACATTTCATGACCAAGTTGTGCAAAAAAAATGGAAATCTGTACATAATATAACCGGTTAGTAGCATGTGGTAGTTACTGACAGTTAGATGTGAATAATGAATAAATGTAATCCAGCTAAATGAAATGAAGGAATAATGCCATGTATAAACACTCACAAATACACTACATGGAATTGTACATGTATAAATCCAGACTCACAAATCTACAATAAATATAAGCTGTCCACAAGCACAGGACTCTGGTCACACAAGCCTTCTATCAAGGCCATGCTCATCATCTTTCCTCCTCCCGCGCTGTCTGCAAAGCCCTAGGGATCCAGTCATCCAAGGCCACTCGTCTGTGCACATCTGCTATGCTGGACAGCCAGGCTGGCAGGCAAGGCGAGGGGGCCCATTTGGGGGCCGGCGGTCAGGGTACTTGGCTTTGGAAAGACTATGGGGTTGGCGACTAGATGGAGAGGGCTGAGATGCCTCAGAGCAGTGCGCAGGCTTCCATGGAGATACTGTTTTACAGTGTTTACAACCTCCCAATAGCATAGTCCGACCTCTCCTCCCCATCCTGCTATTCCTCCACAGGCCTACTGTGTCCTTCCTCTTCTAATGTAAATGCCGGGGGCTGGCAGGCTGGTGAATGGGTTTGTGTGTGTGTGTGGGTGAGTAAGTGAGTGACTTGTTTTGGTGATTCTCTGCCTTCCCTCTGTGTTCTTGTTGGAGCAGAGCATTACGGTGTCACTCTTTTATTTTATAACTCTCTCTCTCTTTATCTTTTCTCTCGGTTTTGTAAGAGGTTGTGTTCGTCCAGGCCTGCTGCCCACCAAAGCCTGGCGTTAGTGTCACTGGGCATTCACACCACCACCTATTAAAGTGAGTGAAAGGTGGCATGGCTTAAGAGTGGTGTCTGGCTATGATCAGTGGGCACCTGGTGGTGTCCATGTGCCAGGCTGGACACCAGGCCAAAAGCATCCATCTGACCAAGTCCTTCAGTCCAAAACTCCTAAAATCTTATTTTTCTTCTTCTTCTTAAAAAAAAAACAATTTAATGTGCAAATGTAAATGAATTTGAACTACTAACAAGCTACTGCAACACACAGCCTAATTAAACTACTAGTTTCTAATTAAACTACTAGTTTAATTACATGTAGTTCACTAATCACTCACTCAGCACTGAATCAGTGAAGCATAGCGTCTAGGTGGGAATCAGTGCTAACAAGGGTAAGGATAGGATATCTAGCGTCCCCTTTCCTGGGAGGAAACTAACCCTTGCTGGCACTGATTCCCACTCGACACTAGTCTTCACTCATGTTATAGCAAAACACGCAGAGAAAGCAGATACTGAAGTACACAGCATGGACGTGTTAAAGAGAACTGGACACCAGACTCAAAGATGGCACCCCGTAACTAACCAATTTAAATGGAAAGCCCGGTTGAAAAGTTGCTAGATGTTGCTAGAAAATGAAATACCACCACTATCACTGGTTAAGCATGTGTGTTGGAACAAAAGTAATAAAACAAACAAAAACAAAAGTAAATAATTGCCTATACAGATATTGGGCCAAATTACCAGTGTCAGACTGTCCCATGCATTAAAATCATGAATGAATATTATTACATGTAATTAAATTTAAATGTCTTGTTTGTGGTTATAACATAAGGTTTTTATAGCAAAAATAATTTTCCTCTAAATTCTCTAATAATCTGAAATGCTAACGTACGACTGTACCCATGTTTTATCTACTCTATATGAGTACAAACATGCAAACAAAGATGTTTCTCATTAATCTAACCATCTTGATGTCTTCAATTTTTTTTTAAACTTTCTTTGAAAACCTCAAAACGGAAAATGATTCGATTTGTTTTTTCTTGCTTTGCCTGTGGCTCTACCGAGAAGACAGCAAAAAAATTAAAGATTTGACTTAAAGCAAATCAAACTGTGGGTTGAAGGCGATGACTCAAACGCGTATCTGAGGCAAATGTTTCAAATCTGCGAGCTAGCAAGTGGAGCAACAATGAGCCAAGTGAGAAATAGTTTAAACTACAGTGAGTCATTTCTAACCACGCTGGATCAGACAGCATTTTCTTTTTTAAGAGTTATCGGATTCACAATAACTCACCTAGTTAGATAGTCAGACAGAGAAAAGACATTTACTCACGCGCATGCACACACACACACACACAGACACACACCATTCAGGCAGCTAGACAACTAGCAGACTGCTGATTGATTTCTGTGGATAAGAACAGAAGCACCTGACCATTAGTGGAGAACGACGGGTGGAGCCCAAAAAGAGGGGCTTTTTACGAGTCCACTGTGTCTAACAGCAACACCAGGGAACATTGTGTGTACGTGTGTGCGTGCATGTGTTGTGTGTGAGACAGAGAAATAGATGGCGGGGGGAGGGGGGTTTGTGGAGGAGTGTGTTTGTCTGTGTGCAAGTGTTGTGCAGTGTGTGTGGGTGAGAAAGAAAAAGGAAACTTTCACTGTGTGCGTGTATGTGTGTGTTTCTGGTGTGTGTATGTTGCGGGGGAGAGGAGGAGGCTCTCATCATTTCCATCAGTCCAGCTGTGCCTCTTTTTATCTGCACTTCCGAAGCCCATCAAGTTTGCTTTATCATGCCCTCCAACCCCCACCCACCCCAAATCCTCCTCACACAAACACACACATACACACTTACGCTCTTCCCCACCACTGCACATCTCGGTCTATTGCTGTACATCAAAGGCAGAGTATTGGGAAACAGTCCTGTTGAAGAAAGGAAGAAGAGGAGACCCCCCTCTTCCTCCTCGTCTATCCTCTATCCCAGGACCCCCTGATCGCCTCTTTTGTTGTGTCACTTTTTCTTTTCTCCCCTCCCTCCTTAGCTCCTTTTTCCTACCTATCCTATTCATTTAAAAAACTGTAAAGAAAAAAAAAAAAGAGGAGATTGCCAAGTTAATAAAGGTCTCCTGCTCTGCTTAGGGGCCTATTGTGTGAATGGGAAAGTGGATGTGGTGGCGGCGGTGGGGGTGTAAAAATCAATATGCCCGCACACTGGGTGCGGTGCTGAGTGTAGAAAGGGAATGAGGGAGATGTGTGAGGGAATGACAGCTTCATGAAGAAGTGAGAAGGTGAAAAAAAAAACTGACTGGCTCCATTTTTCTACTGCAAAATGATTTAACAATAAAATCCCCCAGAACTTTACAACTACTACTAATTCAATTCAATTCAACTTTATTTATATAGCGCCAAATCATAACATAAGTCATCTCAAGGCACTTTACAGTGTAAG
>JAUMHL010000007.1:3235108-3252778 GCA_032362345.1 Sandelia bainsii | reverse complement strand
GGCAGGCCCAGGACACGCTGGAGGGATTATATCTCCCGGCTGGCTTGGGAACGCCTCGGGGTCCCCCCAGAGGAGCTAGAAGAGGTAGCTGGGGAGAGGGAGGTCTGGGCTTCCCTGCTTAGGCTGCTGCCCCCCGCGACCCGACCCCGGTTGTTAATGGATGGATGGATAATGTTATTTGGATTCATTACAAACTGCAAAATGTGGATATATTTTATTTACCATAATGATAACACAACTCAAAATTAGACTAAATGATTTGATGCATGTGTGTAGTGAATGTCGTGTTTCTAGCTGGCACCCTAAAAGAGTTTATAAAGAACATGCATGCACCACTCAGATTAGATCCAAAAAGACTTCCATCTTGAAGTCCTCACACTGAGATAGCTGCCAGTTTGTGGCTGCTGTCACACCTCCAGGAAACCAGACAAGGGTCCCTCTAGGTCAACTCCCACTTCAAAGACTGACAGTAAGCTTTGTCGCTGGGCTGTGGGCAGTGAGCTAGAGCATCCTGGGGCTCCTGCTCCCTCGCACAGTAATGGGATTAAGGCTTCCACCATGCAGATTAAGGGGCTCCAGGTCTCACCCTGTTCCCCTGTCAGCCTAGGTAAATCCCATCCTCTGCATATGCATTTATGGGTGATGGCAGAGTGGAAATGCTCCTGCTCTCATGCAAGAGGTCATCCATGTGTCATCTCCGGTGGTGCAATCAGTTGCTACTTATATGACAGCATGCTGTAGAGCAATGCTGAGGCTGAGGTTGTGAGTTCAAGCCTCACCTGGAGCAGGCGTTTGGGGCTTTGGTTAGAGACTCAACTCTGTTTCTTTCTGTCTGCATTTCAGAGTCTCCTTGGACAAGACACTGAAACCCATAGTAGCCCCATCATCTATGTCAGTGGTTCGCAAACCCCTGCCCTGCTTGTTATCCAGCTATCCCTGCCCTACCCACTGCTGATGACTTGGATCAGATGTGTTCAGTCAATGTGAAGCTGGAACATACCAATTCTGTTTGTCTTCCCTTGCTCCACACTCATCTGAGATGGTATCAGCCAGCGTATGATTAACTGAACACACTAACTAGGAACTGATCAATGTGACATAACATTATAAGACAGTGTGATGTGATGTAACCTGACCTGTCATGACATGCTATAGCAACATAATGCAACATAACATAACAATAACATTAACAGTTACATTGCATAACATGAACAACATACGACCTTGTAATATAAAATAACATGACTTGAGAGAGATAACATAGTGTAACATCAAAACATGAAATCAATATATCGACATAATATTATAACTCTGACGTAACATGACATGAAATAAAATATGGCAACATGACATACCATACCATAGCAAGTTAGATAAGTCACATAGTGCAATATACTATGCTATCACATGACATATGTATCTCACATATCCACAACAGACTGTGATGATCAGTAGGTGACACGACATAACATTACATGACATACTGTAACATGATGTCTCATAGTCACATCACATGACTGTAAACATGGACATAACACAAGTCGACATGTCTTGTCATGACATACTGTAACAACATGATATGGCATGATAGGACATGGTATGCTGTAACATAACACAACACAACATAACACAACATGCTGTTATGTAACATGACACATTGTAACCTAACAAAATAATAATGGCAAATGGCAAAGCATATTATAACATAACAGAAACTACATAATAAAACACAAGATTACATACATGACATGTCTGAAGAGACAGTTGTCTTACATGTGCAGATGCAGTTTCATTGTGTTGCAGCACCAAACCTGCATCCATGGCGTTTACAGATGAGAGCAGCGGGTGTGAGATTAGACTGGTATGCATGTTGAGCTGGTCATTCTAAATATAGGTGAGCCATAGCGGATGGAGTAATTATTACACACATAAGGCATTCACAGACATGCTTGCACAGGATTAAAGGCACACTTGGAAACACAGGCTCTCACACCCCCACATGTATGTTTCCATGCACGAAGACATGTCAACAACATGATTAAAGTTAAGTGATAAAGAGGTTAAAGTAAGAAATCAAACTAGTGTAGTTTTATTTTGCTGTTTCTGTGGTGGGTTACAGGGTAAGTAGAGAACACAGACATCATTATTTAAACCCAGAAATGATAAATAAAAAATAATAAACAATAAAATAAATTCTTAAAAAAATACAATAGAATATAACATTTTAGTTATGTAAAGAAGATCATTATAGAGGCTACTACAGACAAGACAGGGGTAGATGACTGTCTTCCAGGTCATAGCTGATGGTTTGACCAGCAAGTGAGCAGAGGGATGGTGGGGGTGGGGGTGGTGTTGGTGGTGGTGCTCACTTTACTCGTAGGAACACTGACCCCTAGTGTTCATCACCAAGTGTTTATGGAAAAAAACAAACAGACAAAACCTTTATCAGAAGACGTTTAGGCTTGTAATTCGGTTTTGGATCTTAGCCAGAGAAAAGTAAAAGAAATAAATATATAATCTCCCTTAATAACAGACAAATGTAGTTGTGTACTCGTCTACTTATTTGACCTGTCTTCTACTTTTATTCTTTGTTCATAGACTGTGTATGCACTCCAGCAAGAGTATTGAGGAATCAAATAGCATTCAACTCACTATCACTCAAAGAAACTAGAATATAATGATGAACCAGGGTGAGTGTGTTTCTGTGTATGTATGTATGCTATGCTGGGCTTCTTTTTCAGTCTTTGCTCTCTTGCTCTGTCCTCACTCTTTTCTACTCATGTGTTTTTAGCTCTGTAATCCAATTTAGAGAGAAGCATCACTGCGCACACACACACACACACAAATGCAAACACACAGAGGGTCCTGGGCCGTAGTGTCTCTGGCCCCTTCTCGGCCCAGCTGGCAGAAGTTACAGTGGAGAACAATGTGCCTGCAGGATGGTCCAGGACTGGTCCGGGACTGGGGCCCCACAGCCCCACTGAAAGGCTCCTATTGTCTAGCCCCACCTCCATCAGGGACCATTAATTATGGGCCGCAGAGCACGGCTCTGTGTCAGAAAAAGTCCAAACTCTCCCTCCAAATACACATACACACACACACTCCGCTAGGCTCCCCTCCTCCACCCCTGTTATGGCACAAACACACAGATGAGGCTAAGAAGAACTACTTTCTTCCTTCACCCCTTAACCCCTTCTCTCGTCTCTTCTGGCCTTTTTAATGAGCTGAGCACTGAGCAGAGAGTGGATCACTTTTTTTCCCCCAGAATTTACACTCTCTTTCTTTTCTCTCCTGCAATTCCTGCAGAAACTCCTGCAATTGAAAGGGAAAGATCCATAAAGATGTTTTCTGTCTTGTTTGTCTGTCTCCTTTGACTTCTTAGCAGAAGATTTGAGGTTTCTGTGGTTTTTAGTGCGTGTCCACACCTCAGCTCTTACACACCTCCACATGCATCTGTTCTTCCTCGCTCCAGATATGACAAGTTGGGAAAAATATATAAGTAAATAAATAAATGTCATATAAATATCATTCACAGTAATCTCCCATGAGCCCATCTCTTTACATTATATGGGCACCAGTTTTCTTTTATTTTGATCAACACTCTTTAAGCAGCAATCGCACTTAAAAAAAAAGGAAAGACAAGGTTTACTAAACTCATAAACATGTTGGGTTAAAAAAAGGCCTTGCAGTGGTATTTGTATGTGTATATACACAATATATACACACATACACTATACTTCCTTGTGTGCTTATAAGCATATCTGCTCTATATGTGTGCATATGTACAGAAACATCAAGAAACACAAGTAAGAGTAAGAACCACATAACCCAAGAAGAAGAAGAATCAAGGAATCAAATACAACATTAGTTAAATACAAGGCTTATTCTATGAAAGTATATAATAAGACCAAAATGACATCATCTGGTTTCATTATTACAGTGCAGTGTTCGATTGACCCAGGGGGATGACACATTACATTACACATCCCTTCAATAATGTGACGCCACCCAAGAGAAGTTACTCAATGCAGAACTACATTTTGATTCGGACAATAACATGTGGGCAAACTGTAGCCAGCAGAACCCCCCTCCACCACCACCACCACAACCACCAGCGTCCCGCCGGCCCCTGGAGACGGATTCATTTAGTCATAGCGACACATTCACACCATAAAAAACTTGCATAATGGTGCACATGAGGACTCAATCTGAGCAAATGAAACACTGGAAAAAAAAAGACACAGGTTTCTAAAGCAGAGATGTGAATGAATCAGAGCAGGATGTGTAAAAAACAAAACAAAACGAAAGCCAAACGTGTACTACATCCAAACACATGGGCTTCAGAGAAAATCATGAGTATGTGCTGACATTTAATGAGGCCCAGGCTTGGGTCTTGTTTGTTTTTGAAATGCTGTCATATCCTATTTAAAGAGCAGATACGAGTTTTACGTCCAAAGTGATGCATTTAAATGCCTGTAGACCTCTGGGCGCTAAATTCAACAGCAGTGAATTTAGGAATAGCTGGTGCAGCCCAGACGAAGGCTGAAAGAAAGCACGAGAAAAAAAGGACAAATGTGTTTATATGATAGATATACAGGTGGAGATGTAGTTATATATAGGCGTATGTGTTGGGGTGTTTATGTGAGAAACGTGGTGAGAGCAGGAGAAAAGGAAATTGTGTTGATATATGAATGAGGGAGGGCAGAGGATCAGAGAGAAGTAGGCCGCTGAAAGTCATACACACTCATCCATACCTCAGACAGAGAAAGCAGACGGAGAGAAAAGTAGTTTCTCCCTCTAATGACATTTCTCCTCTCTTCTTCTTCTTCTTCTTCTTCTTCTCTCCTCTCTCTTGCGCTGACCCTCACCTCTCTCTTTCCCCCAGAGAGGAGGTTACATAACATATTTCCACACAGACACGCACACACTCTCCAGCTTCACTTCATCAGTTCATGTCCCTCGTCCACACCCGCACCTCTACTCGCTTTCACACACACACACACACACACACACACGCTTGTCAGCTGTGAAATATTTCTCTCCCAGATCTCCTCTGCTGGACACTGAACAGACTCTCGAATGCGTCGAGACCCTTCTCATGCCCTTATTCTTCTTTCTCTCTCTTTCGACATTCTCTCCCATTTCTACGTTCACCCCCCCTTCTCCCCTTTCATCTCTCAAACAAACACTCTGTTGCATTAATCAGGGTTTTTTTTCCCCTGCCACCCTGACAATGGATCTGTTTTACATCACTGATTGGAGATGTGACCCCCCCACCCCCTTCACACACACACATACATATAGACACTCTCAACCCCACTTCTCTGTCTTTCTGCTCACTTTCCTGAAAATTGGCACCCTAACCCCATGGCTGGGCAAAGGGGTCGCAGGGTGGGGTGCAGGGCGCTGACACCAAGGTCAGCCATGTCAGATCTGGGCCCCAGGGTGGGAGGGTCTGTAGTTCTCAAGACTTGTGTAGAGATGGACAATAGGCTACTCTGACATCCCAAAAGAGAAAAGATGCACGGCCAACAGGCCAGATATCAATGACCAGTTTGTTTTCTGAGATCCACTGTTTCCACTAGGAGGGAGGTTGTGGGGGTTGTGAGGGGGGGAGGTCTTTTTGTTGACAACAGTTACATGTGTATTGAGGTATGATGTGCTAGGAGCAGCATTAGTAAATCAACATATTGACAACTAAGCAACCAAAAGATTAGGTTCACTGAATTACATTGGGTTATCCAAACTTATTTTGAAGTCAACATGAAGGGAAGAATTACAAGCATGTCCAGACTGTCCACTGTAAACATCCAGTCTATAGATAGCGTTAATTTCACCCAATGTACATGCAACAGTTGTACACAAACACACACACAGTGAAACATGTTGGGGTATAACGGTCCGAATCAGATTAGCAAACAAACAATGAAGATGCATTGATGTGTCAAACTCGCATGAATCACAAAGAGCTGGATTAAGAACATGGCATGACTCATTGAATTGAATAATTGAAATCGAAGTCAGTGAGTCTGCACACTTAAGGAACCAGTGTCTGTTATTATCTGACAGTGTAATTTACTACGGGGTTAACCGTAATTTACAAGTCTAAGCTGTCACACAACACTTTCCATAAAATCAGGGGGATTTACAGTTTAATCCAGGGTGTCACTGGCAAGTTATTGAATTTAATTATGAAGTAATATTTAGTTTACATCATGGTCATTATTGTTGACTGGCTTTGAAGAACATCTGCGTATGTGTGCCCAGATATAATGAGTGTGTGTATGGGTGTGTGTAGCCACATGCGCTGCTACACTTAGCAAGATTTTCCCATGCCTCATCCATTGCTGATCATCATGAGTTTAGTTAAACCTCTGAAAACCGCAGTGAAGTAAAGCTGTGCTGGCTTTGTTAGGTGTTAGGCTGAGTCCACTACAGTCTGGGTGGTAGACTGAGGGCTGAGACTGACTCAGCTGAGAGCCTTGTGACTTGTGCAGTGTGCCCGGGCTTCAAGTCTCATCAGCGCGTTTGATTGAGAAACAGAGAGAGCAGGGGTGGCTGCAGACTGGCACAGTGCTCGCTCAGACTTGGCACGGTCCACTGGATCAGGGGGTAAACTTCCTTAAACCGCGCCTGGAGGAGAGGTAAGGCTGTTTTGCGATGCAGCTTCATAGCAGGGAGTTAAGCCCAGGAAGGGGGGTGAGGGATTGAAGAGGCAGTGAGGGGTAGGTGAAGAGGCTGAATGGGTATCATATTTTGCATCTCTAAAAGCCAGCTCTGACAAAAAGAGAGGCGTCCATTCCCCTGCCTGTCTGATAAAGCACGGCAGGACCCAAATGGGGGCGCCATGGGGGGGGGGGGGGGGGGAATAATTTCGGCTGCTCTGCAGATTAATAATGGGTCACATACCAGTGGATAGAGAAGGGTAGGAAGGGTGGGGGCAGCGTGGATGGTTAACTAAGACAAAAGTAAAGCTGTGGAAAAATGCTAATTCACCATTGGCTCTGAAAAGGGGAGGTGGTGGGGGGCATCCAGGGGAGGGGGGCAACGACAAAGAAGCAGGGGGTGGAGGTGGAACGAAAGGCAAGAGTGTAGCGTGCAAGAGATATTTTGGGAAGAGGGATAAAGTATACGTGTGTGAGTGTGTGAGCGCAGCCACGGCTGAAAGTTGAAAACAAAGACAACGAATGAGGCCTCGGGCTCCAGGGCCTCCTGCACAGGGAAGCTCAACCACCCCCCTTTTCACGCTGCTCTGATTTAAAGTCTTAAAGCTCATGATGGATTTAACCCAGACGCTGCTGGACAGTGACATAAACAGCTCCAAGTCTCCTCTAAAAGGCCCAATACGTAAGTGCAGCACGGGGGCCCATGTGGAAACACTGGCCTTCTACCACTGGCTTTGCTCTAACTGAGATTTATGAGGAGGGACCCCTTGAGCAATCTGACAGTGTATTATTATGAGAGGACAGGATTATGGCTTTAACATGTGTATGGAACTAATAAATGTGAAATTTATTCACAGAGCAAACATTGTGTAATTAATTAAATTTTGTTCCTTTGATTTAGACAAATGAGGGCTCTTCTCACTTAGATTCTGTCAGACAAAACTCAGGGTGAAGCCATTGTCGAAGTTTGCTGATGTAGTGCCACATCCTTGTGAACTGTGCAGAAATGTTAGCGCAGGTTCAGCCTTGAGGGAGTTTTCACTTGCTCTCTAACGCTGTAGCAGATGCTTGGACAACAGCAGCTAGCACAAAGGAAAGCCACCTGGGACGTGAACGAAACCTTTCTTGTAGATGTGTTTTGGAAAGAAGTGAAACAGGAAGAGAGTGACTAGGCCTACTCCATTCCTGGGGTCTGCAGCTGAATAGGCCTCAAGGTTTAATCTCTATATCCAATGTCATCTATTAAACCCTTAAAGCTGAGAACAGTTCTGCGTACCGGCACACTTGACCATGGTGTGTCCCGTATTTAATAAAGGCCTTTTCACTTTAAAACATCCACTTGAGTAAGTGATTTTTTTATACCACAGTCAGAACAGTTATACTGAGAAATTACTTTTTAAAGGTCAACTTTGCCAATTTTCAACTTTCTTATATTGAACTTGCTCAAAAACTCCTCTGGATGAGATCATCTATATATGTCATCTGGTGGTGTTCTGGAGGAGCAAGAAGTAACACTGGAGTTTGAATGTTTAAAACAATATTCAGTCTTAAATATTGTCCTTATAGAGTACTGACAAATGAATTATCTTATGTTTCCGAGATCTAATCTGTTCTTACTATGGCTGACATGCAGTAATGTGACTCCTAACAGAGCAACAGGAGGTGGTCCTGCATTCCTGCTGCTTTCAGGTGGTTCAAGTGTGGTTTCTGTTGACCCACTTTCCCTCCTGTCTGCTGCTTGGATAACACTGCGGTTTTTAACAGGAGAGAGAGTTCACACCCTGGGAATAGTTGGCAGCCGTTGAGGGAGGGATGGTGGAGGAGTGGACTACTGTAAAGAGTGTGATTAATGAGCGAATGTTATGGCAGCACCGCAGAGAACAAAGAGACTAATACAGCACATGGAAAGTGGAAAACACTGCACATACCAGAGGCTAGATATAAAAACTCACCCACGCCTGCTGGTTAGTAACAGAGCTGGTCGCACCAGCTGAAGGTGAAAACTTGGCCACTGATGTCCTGTTGCGTAATGTTCCTGCAGAACATTCTATCTATGAAAGTGTTCAGTGTTAGTCTCCACACTGAAAATAAATCAAATTAACTCGCAGACAAACTGCAAGTACATTCATGTGCATTCTTGTGTGTGCAGGTGTGTTTCAGGCATTGATAAATGATAAATGAATGAAATGGCACAGTTAATCCAGTGTGCTCAGGCTTCAAGCCTCTAAAGCCTCTACTGTTGGTGACAGGTGTGTGTGTTTCCAGAGAGAAAAGGTGGGCACAGTCACTCACCTCACCAATAAATCACAAACTAGAGCTAACTGATTCAGCTCCAGCTAGTACGCTGCTTCCCCACCAAATCCTTAGAGGAGTCCAGACTGCCTTTTTAACAGTGTGTTAGATTGTGTTACGCAAATCTCCCTGAAATGCTCATGTGCTCCTCCAAAGACTCAGGGAGGCAGCTGATTCATGACTCATGGCAACTAGCTCTAGAAACCTTCTACAGACTGGTGGGCTTATAAATGATGTGCTAGACGGTGCGTGTTTAGCGAGAAGAAACCGGTGCATTTTTAATACCATAGTGGTAAATGAAGTGGTGGGTGATCTGTGATCTCCCATTAGTGATCGTCATAAAAGAAATATTGCCAATGTGTCTGAGAAGTGAAACACACTTCTCGGCAAACAGTTAGTAATATATTAAAGACCTAAATGAGTGAGACTAATAAACTGAATCTGGTTCAGGACCTTTATTGTTTGGTAACGGTAAGGTAAGGTAGGGGTTACCAGTTAGTACTGTCCCTGCAGTTTGCACAACAAAGTAGTAATCACATCCTCAGCTGCATGCACTCTAATGATGTCATCTGGATTATCTCTATTTTCAACAAACTTGTTTTAATCTTTAAACTGCAGATGTGAAATTTAAAACATGGATGAGGATAAGGCAATACCATATTAAGGTGCATTATGGGAAATGGGAGTAGTGGTGTAACGTTTCTCCAAATCACTTGGTTCAGTTCACACCTCAGTTTTGGTTTTGGTTTTGGTTTTCTGGTGCTGGGTTTTATTAAATCACCAACAATATGAAAATCTAAACCCTCCGAGCACCTACGAAACACAGATGACCTACACTCTATCTGCAACGGAACGACTCACAGCAAGGATGACCTAAACTCTGTACTGTCCCTGAATGCCTCACCAGAGCTGTGTTTATTATTATAGTTATTATATAAACTATTACAAGAAACAACCTTTAACCTCACTTACTTTAACCCAGACGATGATCTTTCCCCAAATCTAACCAGGTTGTTTTTGTGAACTTTTTGTTATTCATTTTTCAACAGTGACTTTATCAGCTGGTCTGTATCATATCTTCAGAATATGCTCCTATGGATCATAGTAGAGGGTGGGGCCAAGTGACCTATATTATCATTTAGGATGAAAGAATGGTTGAATGGAGTAAGTCTTTGTTGTTATTGTGTGATATGTTGTCAGGTTTCTCTGGGCGACTCTGCTTGCCTGTCTCCTTTTGAATTGTTGGAAATGTTTTGTCTGTTGGTCCAGTTGGAAGAAATCTGCAGGCTGGCAGAGAATGAAAGAGCTCCCCGGTTCATCCCTGATACTCTCCAGCCGCCGTCCCACTGACTCCCTCCGCAAGCCTCCGTCTCCAGCCCTCCCCGGCGGGCTAAGACCTGCTCAAGGTCCCCTCTGTGATGTGGGCTGACTAATAAAAGCCAACGCTAGCTGTATTCCCAGGCCCAGTTTCCCCCTGAGTCTTTATCTTTCACAGCATTGGCTGAGGGTGAGGGCTGCCAGAGAATTAAGTTTCACTCTGCTCACACAGTCTGTCTCGCTCTTTGCCTCTTTGGCAAAACCATGAGTGGTAGGAGCTGGAGCAGCTAGAGGAGTGTGTGTGTGTCTGTTGTTGGGTTTCTATCTCAGCATTTTCCATTCAAATCAAGAGGGGCTCATTTGAAAATATGTATTACACACAACAAATTCCTCAATATTTTAAACTAGTTCTTAAAGGACAGATACATAGTTTTTCAAGTCTATACAATTTTCACATGTATGTCAAAAGATTTCATCATCCCTTCTGTATATTCCAACTATGAAGTGATACTGTCATGCCTTCATAAAACAACCACACTCATCTTTCTGTGTACTATTTCATTACAGAGCAAATATGAGAAACAGTTTTGTCTCTCTTTTTGGTGTTTTTCCAACAGTTTGTGGTGATTTTGTTTGTTTTTTTTAAAGGATTTTTCAACCATTTTTGGTCACTTTGTGTCTTTTAACTGAGCTCAGTGACTTTCAAACAAGAAATAATATCATTTACACGCACTGAGCTGACAAATAGTGCTATGTTTTTATATAATGTTTTTATGAGCCGACCCCTATTTGTCGTCAGGAAATACACACTTCATCGTGACCTGTGAAACAGAGACCTCTGTGAATTTCCACTTTCCTTTTCAATTGTGATACGCTGCATTTATTGACGTTTCATCAGGAGAATGAATCCCACACATGTTTATGTAACGTACTGCATTTCCCTTTCTTTATACAGTATTGCATGATTATACAGTTTTTACATCCAATTAGATTCAAACCATTAAAAAAATTCCTCCATGTTCTCGTAGAGGTGTGGAAGTTTGACGTAGCTCCTAACTGCAGTTAAGGTAAAAAGTATGTCTGACCTTTCTCTGCTGCAACCTGTTGACAGTAATGAATGTGTCTGAGCATGTAGGTGCAGTAATGTACATGTTTGTGTTTACAGTGACCCGGCAACTGCTCTGACCACCCTGTACTTTACTGTCAAAACAGTAAAAGCTTTATATAACACATTACACATACACACACACACACACAGTCACAAAGATTAACACGCACTCAGTGAGTTAGTCTGTTGCACAAACACAGAAACAGGTGTGCACACAAACATACGCACAAATCTACACTGAGGACTGGGCTGAGTTGAAACAGACATGCATCTGTGTAAAGGTACATACATGTACATATATAAATAGGACACATGAGGACAAACAAATCTAAGCTGAAACACAGAGTTGAATTTATACTATGGTCAGTCTGTCATAGGATACACCAAACTCACACACAAACCTCCCCAGACAGAGTTCACCGAGGCATTCCATCCTTGTGGCGGTGAAGCTGTTTTTCCATCGCTGGGCTCTTAGTGTGACATTGTGGTCCAAACAGCAGTGAAATATTACATGAGCCCGGGTTATTAAAACTGTTATTAGCATGGCCAATTGGTGCTAAACAGGACCTGACTGTCACCCTAATGACAGAGTGCCTGCGGACTGGGAAATGTGTGGTGGGGTGGGGGTGGTCTGCTGAAACCTCTGACCATCATGGACCAAGCAGCCCCAGCGGATTCCCCACCACTAACATCCATCCGCCACCAACCACCCCCTTATCCCTCTATGTCCTCTGAACTCTGTGGATCTCCTGCCGCATGAGACAAATACAACTGTGGTATGGACATGCAAAGCCACAGATCCACACAGACATGGAGACAGATAGGAAAACAAATAGAATATTTTACACAAATAAATGCTGACACATGGATGCACAAAAAAGCAGATGAATAAACTTACATTTATGGATAAATAAACACAAGAAATACAAATTGTTTCTGTGTCTCCATTGATTGGCTATTCATTTATTTTGTCTATTCATTTATTGGCATACCTCTTTTGGAATTGGAAATAAATCATTCATTTTCTTTTTCTAACCCACAGCTGCTTGTACTTTAGATCTGAAATGGCAATTTTTAGTGCATGACCTTTGTATAATGAGGTCTAATTTGATGCATTGTATCAAACCATACTTCACACATTCAAATTTACTAGTTCTGCTTGGAAAACAGCAAATAAAATTTGTTATTACCTGTGTAACACTGTGTATAATCACTTGTATTTGTTATATTTGGCATTAACGAGTCCTGATGACAGAGCACTTAAGATTACTGCTGCACATTTTCCTGTCTGTATCTACACTGTCACTAAAAAAATAATTGTTATTGAATTGTTAACAAATTTCTGGAGCACCCTGGATCCCTGTTTTTTCCTCCAGATGATTAATGTTTTTACTCACACAGCAGCAAACCCTACAATCTTTACTGTTTTCAGATTCTTTCCACATATCTGCATAATAATAATGATATGAAAGACTTTCAACAACGTGCATTTAAGCAGATCATTCAAAAACCAGTAAGTGCATAGCAAATCCCCCTTTCCCCCTACTCAGCTTTATATTATCTTTCCCACCCACCACTGACTCCCCCTCTTTTCCCTGGTCTTATAGACTGAGCCCTGCAGTAAACTGTTGACATGCCACACAGTCATACAGAAAACATACAGTGCACAAAACATAGCTGAAGCCCAGCGGTGGCCTGTCGCTGACCAACTTACAGTGAGGTTCAGCTGGAGCCAGAGAGACCACTGCGGTCATCACTGTGTCTTCAGTATCCAAAACACAGCTCGGTTAAACCCCCCAACCCTCTCCCTCTCAGGCATCTCAGCTTCCACTGCTGAATCGCCAAACACACAGTGGATATAAAAACCCTACACACCCTCAAACGTTCTAGTTAGTTTTATTGCCTCGAAGCCTCAAATTAAAAGACTATAAAAAATGTTTTCTGCTTTGACTCAGATAAAGGAAGCAGTGGGATCAGTAAATAGTTACAACTGGTGAAAACATATGGTCAAATGATGATAACTCACTGTTAACACAGCTTTAAATGTATTTTATATCAGCTTAGTCATTGCTATCATTAATCTAAGAGACATTCAGATACTTATAAAGTTTCATTAAGCTCTTTATTCTAAATTCACAGAAGCATTAGCAAGGCCTATTCATTTGTGTCTGCTGTACACTGAAGACAGTTGGATTAAGATCGAAGGATAAATATAAGACAAAGGTTGAGAATTTGAGTTTTAATTTCCTGGTATTTACATTGAGATATACATCAGATGATACAAATGTTATGTGAGTAAAGGTATTGTAACATGTGACTGACAGGTGTTTCTTGTTAACCAGGTGTGTCATGTGGCTCTGGTTGTTCCAACAATAAACAGCTCTAAATGACTGCTCTTAGTTTCAGTCTTGTGTTTTGTCCGTGAAGACATTACATTTGTTGTTCAAAGGAATTAACGGAAAGACCAGAGCGTTGTCTAAAATAAAGTACAGAGATGAGCCACAAAAGTTTTATATAGATAGAGAGATAGAGCAATGACGCTCTATCAAATGGATAGGCCAAAGTGTGGAGGAAGAAAGGATCTGTTCATAAGCCAAACCATACAAGCTCATCTGTGAAGCATGGTGGAGGTGGTGTCATGGGCTGGACCTGCATGGCTGTTTCTGGAACAGGCTCACTAACCTTTCAAGATGATACAACTCATGACGATAGCAGCAGAATTAAGTCAGAGGTGTACAAAAACATTTAGTCTGCTTATTTCCAAACTAACTGGGATGAACTCCATCATGCAGCAAAACAAGAGACTGGACAAGTCAATGAAAAAATAGTTTGTATGAATTGAAAACATCCACTGTACATATATCCTTCATCTATCCATCCACATCTCCAAACATGCAGGACAGAGAGTAGGACTAGCTCCAGCTCATGCTCTGTCTCCCTCATATCAACACAGGGAGTGGGCTTGAACCAACAAACAACAAATCTGCTGCATGAAATACGAGTCCAAAAACAAAGCTCTCCCTTCAGAGAAGCCTGAAGCCCCCCCATCCTCAGTAACCCCCCCCCAATGATACACTCGTTCTCTCTAGACCCTTCACCTTGTTCACTTCCAACAGTTGATCTCACACATGGGGTTCGGGGGAGGTGACTTGGGGGTAACACTGGGGCAACAGTGAGTTGTGGCCCTCTGAAAACTCAATGCACAAAGCTGGAGTGTGAGTGTGTGCTAGTACTTAATTTACCCACAATCCTTTGCCTCCTCTATGTTTATTTGGCCTTGGTAAGGGTGGCTGTCATGGCTGATCCCCTGAGCCAACCGCTGATTTGTTCCAGGTGGTGCTTGGGCTATTGTCCAGTCCAAGGAGCTTCCGTAACCCTTGACCCCTGACCTCAGGGGTCTGCCCTGTGCCCTAACCAGAGGACAGGGCTGGAGTTGTTGCTGGGGGCGGTGGTGACATGGCGATTAGAGAAGACTGAGTGGTTTGTGTGTGGAAACAGATATTCCCACATCTCCAGCTAGTGCTGATTTACATGCATTTTAATAGTGTTGGAGAGGTTACGGTGAAGTGGTCTAGCAGAAAGTGCTCAGATCTGCTATGATCCATATCATGTAGTTTGTTTTTTGATTACAGATTTACTGTTCTATGAGCAATACTAAATCTTAATATGAAACCATCCTTGTTTTAAGATGCTTTGGTCACAGAGTTAGAAAAAAGTGAGCTCAGCTCTAAATTCACAAAAATAATCATGTTTAATTTTGATTGCAAGTGAAGAAGTATAAAGTTAACTTTCAGTGTTAGTTAGCCAGTAGTGTTGAACTGGACTGCATTACATCTACATTATTATGCAGAATTATCTGCATGTGTTTGGATTTCAAGCTGAGTTGCATTAGATTGCGTTTGTATAGCTAGTAAGGTACCCAGAGAATGAAATTTGAATTTTTTAACATCTATCATTTACTTTAATCCAGAGAATCAATATTGTTCTATTACATTTGCATTATCTTGCATATGTTAGATTATGCAAATGCTTATAGATGTTAGTAGAAAAGCTTACAAAAGATACAATCAGGCTTTGTTGAGTACTTTGCTTTGCAGTGTTTCTTCCAATAATGCAGTAATGCAGTAGTAAATGATAGAATAGTTAGTAAAATCGGTGTCGGGGTTTGGAACCTCAGGGACAATTTGTGTCAAAGACATTTGTTCCAAAGCATCACATGAGCAGAACCATGCATACTGTTGCTATAAATGGTTCCACTCTTGAATGTCTTGGCAGCAGTAATGTGGGCTCATTATTTTCATTTATAAAGGTTTACTTTGAATCTGGTGAAATTCAGATTCAGATCCACCTGTGCACAGGTGAGGTATTCCTTGTTGTTTTCAGCCCTGTACTATACAGTATCTGTGCACGGCACTGATCTCACTCATAAACACAATCAGTCCTATTTTATTCAGAACAAAGTTAAGCTAAGATACAAAGTAATAAGCCACAAAAGCCTTTGAAAGAACCTGTCCACATTAAGATATGTTTTAGAACATATATATATAAAAAGCTACATACTCTGCTGTAACTTTAAATCAAACTCCAGGGTTTACACTATACCTATTACCCCTTAGAGTGGGCTACTCTTTTCTCTTCTGATACGCATACGGAGCTTAGTCTTATCCAGGCTATATATACATGCATACAGCCAGGTGGTTGGCGCTCGATATGTGCATGGTGTTGGTACATGACTGGAGCCGATGACAGAGAGTGAGCAGACAGACAGCAGCTGTCAGTCTGGCTCAGTTACTCCCACACACCACCAACACTGATACACCTCACCAATACCCTAAGGTCTATGTCTGGGTCAGGGAGCTCCAAAGTTCACCATGGCCTTAAACTCCAGAGTGACCTTCTTACCCTGAGCTATATTTTCATGCGGTTGTTCTGTGCATAAAGTGTGTACCTAAAAATAATCATACTTAACTTAAATCAAATTTTAGTTGCTCCCAGCAGCTACACTGTAAATCTTTGGAGGAGTTTGTTGGCAAAGGAGTACTACTTAATGAACTGAACACAAAAACATTTCTCAGATAGCACATTCTTATACATGTTAAGAGATCATTTTTATTTAAGTCATTTTTCAATTATCACTTTCAGGGTATAAAAAGAAAATGATTCATGCTAACTTGGCACATAAAATGTGTCATATTGGTGAGGGAAAGGTAACCTCCAAGATGGCAAGGAATTTTTTTATTATTATAAGCCATATCCTGGAGGCAGAGCAGTCATTTACCAGTCAGCGATTCAATCAGTGATCAAAATCTGAGTCTTGCCATGTAAATGAAGTATGACCATGTACAGGAAATGTGTAGTATGCAAATTAATGGCCAGTTTTGTTCCATTTCCCAGCATGCCATTGTTTGTGCACAACCAAAGTGTACAATAAAAACATTATTTCTTAACATTATTACAATAAAAAAAAAAATCTGTTATCTATTTTTTTCAAATAAATGCTTCTTTTTAAGTTCTTTCAACAACACCAAACAGGTAACCAAACTTGGTTGGAATACTGAAGTTAAAAACACACAGCAAGGTCCCATTATAAATGGGTTTTTAAGACTGTCTCTAGGCAATTTAACTCTCAAACAGTACAAGTTAGAGAGTTTGTTAATGCTAGTTAGCTAGCCAGTTTCTTTAAAAGCTTAATATCTTTTGCTTTTAATATTTAATTGATTGAACTGTAAGTTGTTTGTTCATCCAATTCAATTATAAAACATTGAAATTAAAACTAGACAAGTTTAATTAACTTAACTTTATTACGTTAATAAAAACATAATTATGTTCATACCCCGGTATTTTTAGGTTGCATACTAGTACTTTGTAAATGTATGTAAATGTTGCCCTAAGTATTGTTAGTAAAGAAGTGCATAAAATGGAGTTACTGGAGTAAGGTAGAAGTACCTGTAAAGAGTATTGTGTTTAGTTATATTGCACCAGTGATTGGATTGGTCATTTCTTATGATTACAATGCAGTAGCGCCTCTGTAAGAAAGACATAATATCAACGATCATTTTTCAATATACCTAAAGTTTTTATTTATTTTTCTCATCAGTCTGTGCGGTTGCAAATTTATTTTATATACCCTACACACTGAAGGAAACATATTTCACACTTTCACACTAGCTACAGTTTCATGTTATAATTGATGGGTATGTTAGGCTAAACATTATATACACTACTCACAAAAAGTTAGGGATATTCGGTTTTCGGGTGAAATTTCAGGATGAACCTAAAATGCACTAT
>JAUMHL010000007.1:3218117-3229097 GCA_032362345.1 Sandelia bainsii | reverse complement strand
ACAATATGAACAATGTCTACACATTCATTCTGATCAATTTGATGTTATGAAACCTGCTTTTCTTTCACAAACATGGTTATTTCTATGTGTGTCCAAACTTTTGACTGGTAGTGTACATCACATAGACTTCCATTTGCTTTGCCTGACAAATAATCGTGGAACAATGGTGGTCTTTTCCCATGTCAATTGACAACTCTATATGATTCATACAGCGTGTCCACTGTCTTCCACAATTAGGTAATTTCTGTGACACTTTTTTTTACTGTTTTATGAGAAATAACTTTTTTGACAGTAATAGATAATAGCAGACAGCTGCAGATGGACTTGTTTTTCCTGACATGCCCTGCCTACTGCTCCCTTTCTCTCCCCCCACTCTCCCTTTCCCTCTACGTCTTGATTCTAATCCTGCTAATTAAACTTCGAGAGCCTGCAGGGCTCCTTCCTCCCCCTTCCCATCCTCATCTCCAGAACTTTCTCACAGGGAGCATAAAAGGCTGGAGGAAAGTAGAGAGAGGGAGAGACAGAGAAGGAGAAGAGAGAGGAGTGAGAGAGACCAAACAGAGGGTGGATTCATGGCAGATCTGCTCTGCTTCTTATCAGTATCTTGACTCTGTGAATGAAACTCTTCAGAGGAGCTCCTTGCCCCTGGATACTCAATACACCTCCAAAGCTATCTGGGAATCTTCGCTGCATGCGCATACTTACATGCATGCAGACATTACATACAGTATACTGCACATGCACAAACACTGCACATATGGAGCTAATTAGTTAATTTATTCTGTGTTGGAATGTAGAGTGAAAAATGTCTTTTTATATCTTCCCAAAGTCTATGGGGACACTTTCAAATAGATTTTGTTCAACCAACACTCCAAACCCCAAGAAGGTGGAACAACATCATGTGACACAATTGTTGAATCTGGTTATTAACTAGACATTGTGGTGAGACTGTTTTCCCAACCAAAGATATAAACTTCTCAATAATGTAGACCAGAGACACGCAGAATCTGGAAACAGTAAACATTTGTCATTTCTGCTTGATAAACGACTTGAAACTCATCTACCACAACTTCTTCCACTCCAGCAGCCCACTGCAGAGATTAGCTTTACCTACATATGTCAGTTAAGGTTTAAGTAATTTCTTATTAAGGTGTTTAGCTAGGGACTAATACTTAAAGAGACACCAGAGGGATTTCATGTTGGGAGACGCTACAAACTTTTGACATTTAAGATGACAGGCAAATTGTTTTGCACTGTTACGACAGAATTGCCGTTGGCATCACTTGCTTTCTTGGAATCTTTTTCACTAAAACGTCTGTGAAGGTTTTAAACAGACATTTTAGATGCCAACCAGACCCTTACACTATAGTAAAATAAAAAAAACAAAAAACAGCAAAGTGAAAAAGAAGAGATAATATAATAAATAACTGTTGAATTATTAATGAGAGTCGTGTGTAATGTGTGATAACATCTATCCAGTACATAGCAATGTTAAAGTCAGACACTAATTCCTCTGATGGACTTTAATATTCTATTTGTTGATAGCTGTTTAATATTATAATACAACTTGTGACTCTGTGTGTGATGACTGCTGAACTATCTTGTGATGTATACGTAATTTGTCTTCAGGTCTCCAATAAAAGAGCTCTTGATCGCAGCTAACACCAACATAACAGTAACGTCAGCTTCTGCAAATCTCTCCCTTCTATCTCCATGTGTATGTGCTGCCACTTCAGGTAAAATCTCAATTAAAACACACATGTGACACATTTAGGGTACATCAGCATTTCAGATATCAACATTGCTTCTTTAATGGCAGACAATTAACAATGAAACAAACTCCACACTCATCCCACAAACCACTATGTCATAATATTGATCCCGCTCTGATTTATTAAGGCAAACAACAGCCCAGAACTTTACAGTATTTCCCAACACTGAATGAAACCGATATTTCATTCGGATTTCCTGATGCTCTTGCATAAAGCCGTCACTGATGCTTGTTTATCCAGTTTAGAGTAGCCTCTACTTAGTGGCCTGTCTGTAATGACTGGGAGCAGTTGTGCAGCTATGCACTGGTTAGTTCCAAATAAAAGAAGGGGGGTGAGGGGTATTGAGTATCCTGGCTTATTTGCGGTGTGGGCAGCCCCCCCTCGGTCACCCTGGTTTAGGATAGGATGGTTTTGGAGATGAGTGGAGGGTGAGGGGGAGTTTATATTATAGGATATTAAACAGTAATGATGGGCCTAGAAGCGCGGGTCTATGGGAAAGTGGTCGGTACGTCTCGCTGTGGCCCGGCGTCGGTCCTGAGACACTGGAAGCCAGAACTGGGTCGCCCTGCCGCAGAGATCATTATAGGGTGGGGAGGTAACGGGGGTGGTGAGGCTGGGGGTGGTGGGAGAAAGATTGAGATGCCAGATCCCATCCACCACTCCAACTCCCCTGACCCCAAGTCCTCTTCCTTCCTCAAACCCAAGGTCCACTGTCTGCCCATGCCTGCCCTCTGGAAAAAGTCTCTAGCTGCAGTCACCAGGCTCCACCAACACCAAGCCCGACCCCGTCTCCATATTGACCGAGCATCCAGACGAGATTGAGCAACCTTTAGGGAGACAGGAAACCACCAGCATCATGACAACAAGGGGGACAGTGTGAAGGCTTGTACCACAGTGCTCATCCTAGGAACATCCAGTGAGGAGATGGGAAACAGACAATAAAGCTGCAGTATGGATAGCCGCAAGGCATGAAACTGGGATGAGCAGGAAGGGAAGGCAAGGAAATAGGAGAGGGAGACAGGAAGAAAGACAGCGGGAGGAGGACAAGCTCCTATTTCACTACATTCCTTTAATTCAGCCAAGCAACCAACATATTACTGACAAAACCCATACTGACAGCTGTCCAGTGTGTGTGTGTGTGTGTCTTAACAGAAAACTTGCCCGCTTCTTAGGCATGATAGAGGCACACAACTGTGACAAAAGACCGCCGTATCCGTCTTGGATTAGCTTCAGTTTTATTAAAATACAGCATGATATGTTACTGATGGTTACGTCAAATAATTATATATATATACATATATATATATATACAGTATGTATATTTCACATGAACACTATTTAAGCCTTAGACACTCTATGCATTAGTATAAACTGAAACTATGTGCACCAGACTGTATCTTACCTTTGATTCAGTTTAATAACCTGGGAATATTATTGTCTAAACCTGTCTGACTCATCCTTAGATCTTGGAACTGGATTTGATTTGAGTGTAATGCTATTAATACTAACTAGGAGTGACCTAGGACATGTTTAGCTTAGGTAAACACAACAACTGGGGTAAGGAAGAAACCAAAAATGTTCTAAAAAACTCAAGAAAACTGTGACAGACTTTAAAACTATTAAATGCCAGCAGCTACATTTATTTGAGTCAAAGTCATATGAGAAACATACAATCGCCACAGTGACTATAAACTCATCACCAGACCCACTTACAGAGATATTATAGCAAAACCATGGGACATGGAAGTGACAATAAATTATGAAAATGCGACTATAAACTCAGCACTGTTTTCCTCAGAAACACTGACACACTAAGAAACTGACTCAGAAACACGTATACTCAATAAAAGCCTTTTTGGATGGTGACACAACAGGAAATTAAAAACTACCCTAAAGTATAACTTGATCTCCTTAATCCCACAAGTTTAAGTGTCTATAGGAATAAGAGAATGACTTTCTATATATAGGGAAAATGCTGTGCCAGCATTCTTCTCCTCCTCCTCCTATATCTCTTCATCCTCACAGAGAGTTTTTCGACCTGAACCCAACCGTCCAACATGATCCCTTATAATTAAGCAGGTTTAAGGCCAACTGATCTCCTCGGTGAGCCTCATCTTCCATACATTCCAATTAAAAGCGATTACACACAGTAGTCTTTTACTGCGAAGAGACCTCTGTCAACTCCTCACCCCCCACATTAGTCCAGATATATTCTGCTTTTCCAGTCATTCTCCTTCTTTCTACAGTTTCTACCATTGTTCATTCACGTGAATGAGAGACGTAGAATTATTTATATGCACTCCTAAATGTAGACCTAGACAAAAGCTTGAGCCAGGCAAATCCTTAAATCTTGTCAAATTTCACTCAAGGTACCCCCCCCCCCCCACCACCACCACCACCAACACCACCCATGGCCCACCACTCTCCCCATCCTTATTCTCTTTTGGAGATGCCTGCAGGGAGCTGAATAGAAGCCGCCACATTTCCACATGAAGTGAGCAGCCAGCAGTGATCCTCTCTCCCCTGGCAAAGTTTACTTTTCTTCTAGCTGTGAGAAAGCTTGGTGGGACTGCAGTTATGAATATTCATGTTGGAGAGTTCCCTGTCAATCAGTCAAGGCGAGGTAAGGGGGAATCTATGTCTCCAGTGGTTCATCGTGCTGGGGAAGGAATGTGTGCTAAATTGCGTCCAGGCCATTCTAATAGTTTTGCTGTGTTTCATTTCGCTTCCATATTTATTAGTAGATCTCTTTCTGCTACCAAGTTTTTGTTTCACATTGGCCATTCACAGCCTTGAAATGATTGATCTCTTTAAAGGAAAAGTCACTCTGTTGACATGAGCGTATTCAGCCTGCTAACAAAGAACTTTATGGCAGCACTGTTATTACTTAATGACCATATCCACAGAGCATTTTAAGATCCTTTGTCGATCACAATGCAATTTAGTTGATATTTATGCCTTATAAGAAGTAATATTCTAACTGATGCCCACAGTCAGACAAGAGTTCGTAAGACTTTGTCTTACTGTGCATGCAAACATCTTATTTATTTATTTATATAAGATTTATATGAACCCATCTGTAGTGACATTAACAGTAGAAATATATGTATATATGTTCAGGTTATAAGTAGTGTATTTGCATGTATTTGATTGACCAAGAACTACAGTGTCTCGCCAGGTGCTGCAGAAGGAGAGAAGACCGAAACTAGACAATTTCTTAGTGAAGTGTAACAAATGGACCATTATCCAGAGATTAAATGAATTAATATTTTTATCTCTAGGCTTATATATAGTAGTAGTAGTCTATGCTAGTGATAGAGCGCAGAGTTTTATGTGTTGAAATGTGCAGATAAACACAGTGTGTTCTTTAATAATAAGGTTGTATGAGTGAATTGTAGTTACAGGTAAATAAAATAGTCATTAATGTATTGCCAAAATAATGACCAAGGGCTTTAGTGGGAAGCATGAAATCCATATTAAATGTGGGTCCTGTCCTGGCAAACAATAGATGAAGAGGAGGTTATCTGTGCAGGACAAGGATGAGAAAAATAGGGAAGCAATAAGCAACACAACAGAGTTAGGAAAGATGAGAAAGCAAATGGGTGGGGAGGGAAAGTAAGAAAAAAAAGCACTGCTGGGCACCACTCAGTGGCATAAATCTAGGCACTCACAATTGGATTCAAATGCAAATCTAACACCGAGCACCCCGAGGAAAGGCTGACCTTAATTTAGCAAAGTCCCTCTGTGTGTGTGCTACCCCCAACTGACAGGAACCCCTCATTCTCCACACTGTTTGTGTTTGAATGTGTGTGTGTGTATGCTTGTGGGCATGCATGAATATGCACATACCTCTTATTATTAGGAGCAAGACTGGATTGACAGTCGCTATAGGCTTTTAAAGAAAAGTTACTCCAAAAGTTTACTTTCTCTGAACTGTATATTCCACATTCATTCATATTTCAGCATGGTTTTTCTATGTACATGTTATGAGGAGTGGGAGCTGTACTCGTCTGTGCACATCCCTGCCCATCCCTATACTCATCTCTGTCCTCCCACCTCCTAGCCCCTGCAGCAAAGGTTTCAGAAATGAACCTGAACTGATTAAGAGTCAAAAGCAGTTGCCGGGGCAGATTCAGTGGGGCATAAGCAGTTACCAGGGTAGCAGTAGTTGTGGTTGGTTACCGATGGTGTGGGGGTGGACGAGGGTAGGATGGGTAGGCTCGTTGGTTGCCAGGGGGCAGCCTGTTGGTTGCTTGGGAGTGCCACAGCAATCAGGCGAGTGTTAAAGCCATTAGGAGACCTTAGCATGTGAAAAGCTGGGTGGGTGTGGCAGGGCTGAAGATGAGTCCTGGGACGATAGCCCCACTGTCAAACAGCAGGAGTCTTACAAAAGAGCCTTTCACTGGGCCATTACTTCCCCCCCACTAACACACACACTCACACAACCTTTACCCTGTGCTCCCATCCCAGCCGGGCCCATTCAGAGCCAGCTACCATAGCCACAGAATAGGGGAATTCCCCCTTTAAGTGCAGGAATGACAGGACAAACAGAGGGGGAGAGGAGACTGAAAGTAAAAGAAAGACGACTTGAAGCATAGCAACTTTCCACCAGCTTGTATGGAGCTGTGTTTTTCCCAATAAGCTGGCATCCTGACTTCAGCCAGAGAGGCCCCCAGGGAGCCCAGTCCAACCCCCAGAGAGAGACTCATTACTGGGGGTAACAGCTCCGTGGCACTCGCCATCCTGTTGAGGAGTAGAAATCCTTATTTCCATCTTTTTTACGAGCAGAGGTACTGTTTATTGTGCAGTAATGAACAAAGCACACAGGGAACTAAAAATAGCCTAAGCTAATGTAGCCCAAACACCCAGAAAATGAAATCTAGGTGTATATTACTGTAAGCACATGTGTATGTGGACACATAACCGCAGGTATGGGCAGCAGTAGAGAGAAGCAGTGATAAAAGCCAGCCTCTGTTTCCTGTCCTTAACGGGCTAATGGTGGGGGTTTACTGGCCTTTTACTCTGATTGCTCCAATTAGATGTAAAGCAACACAGGACCAGTCCTCTAACTGCCTGTTTGTCAGTCTGTCCTTCATTCTCAGTAACTTCCCTGTCTCTCAAAGAATGGCCTCTCTAAAACATAGTAGAAAACTAATTTATTAAGCAATACAATACAATGCAGAAAAATTAGGTAATTTTATGTTCAAGCAATCCAATTTACATAGTTGGACGATTATTTCCTTGGCTGTATTAATCATACTGACCGGGTTAACTGCTTGTCAGTGAACACACTTTGTTAAAAAAGCAAACTGACCCTTCAACTAAATTAAGCAACTAAACAGTCAGTTCACCTAGATTACAATGAAGTAATGTATTATCAGTGTCGGAGAACATAAACCACTTACTTTCTTGAATAACGTGGTCGTAAATGTCAGCTAAGCTAGCAGTGCTGTGAAGCTGACAACAGCATTTTCACAGTGACAATTCAAATTTACTGATGTTTAGCAGGTATAATGTTTAATATTAATTATTATTATTATAACTAATACTTTATTAATAACCATGGGGATATTCATGTGGACAGGCAGCCCCCTTGAGGCACCAAGGGTTTGGGGTTCAGTGTCTTGTCCAGGGACCCTTTGATATGTGGCCAGGAATTGGGGGGAACCGCGAAGCGTACCAGCAACCCTGGAGTTTGTAGACGACTGCCAAGTGCACCATGGTTGCATCTCACTATCTTAGTTTAGCATGCTAATAATTGCTAATTTGGGCATCAGTACAGTCATTATATTCACCTTCTGGACCTATAATACATGTACAACCTCAATCAATGTGATTATTGTGGAAATATGTCAGCCTAAATGGTAAAAGACCAGAGCAGGTGTGAATTGCCATGCCTCTAGCATTGCCAAAAAGCCCTGTATGCTGTCAGATTTCTGAAAATGCACTGTGATCTTTCAGTTCTGTTGTCACCAAAATTACAATTCCATTCACTTCCACTTTCTATAACAAACTCAGAGGCAGATAATCACAATAGCTCAGCACCAAAAAAGAAACCCATATGCATGGCAAGCTACCACCAAAGATAAGTTAAAAAAAAGTTCTTTGGGTTACATGACCCTCTTAGCATTGGGAGAGTATCAACATCACTGTGGTTAGACTGAATCTCAACATGAAACTAAAACCAAGAAACAAATAGTGAAAGGATCAGTTTGAAAACCCATATCTGTGTCACGGTTTTGTTTTACTTTCATGTCTCTTGTGAAAACATCTGTGCGTGCTAGTGTTTGCTGATATACATAGTGTACATAGAAGTGGTCTGAAGCATACTGAAGTCTTTAGTCTCAAGTATCAGACTGAAGGAATCACAAATCAAATCTAGCCTTCTTTGGATGTCATGGTTGGATTGTTAACACACACAGTATATACCTCTGTATTGGTCTGCTTTTGATTACCATCCCCCCTGCCTTTTCTTCTGTCTACTAATTTATTATTTGACTGTTGGTTTCAGTTGCTTCAGTCATTCTATTCTACTTGCTGTGTTTGTGTCCATCTGTCAGTTCTTCTACTCTACTGAGTGTGAGCTTCATGTCGGTCCAAACATCTGCGCTGAACTAATCTCAATGGAGCAGTTTTCATGTTTTCCTCATTATCCAACCACTCACCACATTTTGTAACGTCAAGACAAAATACATCTATTATCCATCCACATATCAACATAGAACTATTTACAAAAAGCATAATAGAGTCTTGAATTCCTTCTCATTTGGGGGTTTCCTTTTGTTCTCAGTGGTCAGAGGTTTTTATTGTTAAAGAAGACAAGGGGAGGCAGACTGCTTTGGATGCAAAAGGGAGGAAAACAACGTTTGTTGAAGCTGTGTTCAAGTTTCACTGCTAAACGACTGAATGAACCGTTGCCCTGTTTGATGCAGCTTTTCTGCTAATTTCCTGATTATGAGTCAGCATTGAGGCTATGTGAGTGAGTCAGACGTGAATGTTGTGAGTGGGTGTGTGTGAGTGGGAGCAATACATGTGGGTGTGAGCCCTGCTGTGGTTGAGAGTATGACTAAGGGGCAACTTATGTGTGTGTGTCTGTGTGTGTGTGTGAGGAAAAGAGAGGACTGAGGAGGAGAGAAAGGGGTGTGTTTGGGACGGTAACATATGATTGGTTAGACTCTTCAGACACTGACCACAGCAGAATAAGATTACCCATTTAGCCAAAGAACATTAGTGATGTTGAATGTTCCTCAGAAATACGTCTTTTCAGCTTTTATGGTAAATGTGTGGGATTTTGTTTTGGTGATCTTTTGAAGGAAGAGTTTGATATTTTGGGAAATATCATTATTTGCTCTCTTCCTGGAAGTTGGATGAAAAAGTCAATGTAGTACTCATACCTGTCAGTTAAATAAACTAGAGCCAGGGAACAATTAGTTTAAGACAGGAAGCAGAACAAACTTGCCTGGATTATGCATTGGTCTATTTTTGGCTCAGGTACTACCTATCTGGGCAACCCTTCGGGTATCTTGGCAAGGGCGAGTATACTGCTTTCATTGCCTCTCCACTGGAGCACCACAGGGCTCTGTTCTCTGTCCTCTTCTCTTATCCATCTCTTCCACATCCCTGGGTTCTATCTTCCACTCACACAGCTTTTCCTGTCATTGCTATGACAATGATACACTGCTCTTCCTGTCCTTTCTATCTCACCACAGATTTTCTGACATCTCTGCTTGGGTGAGAAAGGTATCTTCAATGGAATTTCTCCAAGACAGAGGTTCTGGTCCTCCCAGTTATTGTTTGTTGTTCTTTTCTCTCTCCACTTTCCTTTCACCCCAACCAGTCAAGGCAGATGGCCACCCACTCAGAGCCTGGTTCTGCTGTAGGTTTCTTCCATTAAAGGGAGCTTTAATGGAAGGGAGCATATCTTGTAATATTAGTACTGAATGCTGTTCAATAACATTTAATATTTATTACTTACTGTGATTCATACAGATGTTGGTTGTTGCTGTGGTTTCTTTGTTGTTGTTTCTTTTTTGTTTTCTTTTTTTTTCAGCAGGTATTGAAGCAGATTGTGGGTTTTTTTCTCCCTCTCTCTCTCTATCCTCCTTCTTTCTCTCCTTCTCCTTCTGTTGACTTTCTCCCCAACTTCTTTTTTTCTTTCTTTTTCTTTTCTGTCCCCCGGTCTTGTCTGTTGTGACTGTAATAAGTTAAAATAAAAAATCCTAATTAAAGAAAAAAATTAAATAAATAAAGTTATATATATAAAAAAAAAAAAAGGGGCCGTGAGTGATGACAGCACAGCTACACATACATGACATACCCATGTGTCATCTGTGTTACTGACAGGCCGGGAAACAAAAACAAAAAAAAAAGATCAGATCAGGCAGGTGCTACTGTGTGGATGAACTATAGGGAAACGTCTGTCTTAAGGTTCCTGACTCTAAAGACTGTACGATCTCAGTGTTTTCCTTGACTCAGCTGCCTTCAAAGCATTTCTTAGTTTTTTTATCATGACTTGATAAAAAAAAGATCAAGGTTTTCCACTCATTTCTGCTCACATACAGTCACGTAGCTCTGTCTGGGACCAGGAAATGAGGCATTTTCAGCACTTGCAATGACATTTTGCAGGGAAACTCCCAAAACTGGGTAGTTAGAATGAGGCGCCATCAGAACACACGTGTGTACACGTATGTTTGATTAAGAAAAAGAAAAAAAGAAAGAGAAAAAAGAAAGAAGAAAAAAAAAAGAAAGAAAAAGAAGAGAGAGAAAAAAGAGGAAAAGAAAAAAAAGAGAAAAAAAGGGAGCTTTCCTCTCCACTGTTGTAGTGCTGCTCAAGGGGGATTTGTTTGGTTTTTCGTATAATTCTCTAAGGTCTTAACCTTACACTGTAAAGTGCATTGAGATGATTTTTGTTGTCACTTGGTGCTATATAAATAAACTGGACTGAACTCAATTAAATTCCAAACCAAACCTATCACAGGACACAACATCAGCATCAACGTAAGATCTGCATTAACTGTCCCCACAATAGTCTGAGGATCATCATTAATTACCAACTAAGCTTTGCTGACCACACCTCTGACGAAAGATTCAAGATTCGAGTTTATTATTATCATATGTACAGAGTGCAGTGTACAGAGCACAATGAAATGCTTACTTGAATGCCATCTTCGCAGACAGAACATAAAAGACATAGCGGTGCAGCAATACA
>JAUMHL010000007.1:3200676-3218017 GCA_032362345.1 Sandelia bainsii | reverse complement strand
GTCTGGACCGGCAGCTTTGCGGATGTTGACTCTGTTAAAAGTCTTTTTCACGTCCACAACAGACACGGTGAGAGTGATGTCATGCGGCGCTGCCAAAATTGACAACAAAAACAAAACAATATACACAAAACAAACAAGTCTGCGAAGAGTGGCATTCAACACATTGCCACGCACCAGCGCCATGATGGATGGCAAGCAATATGGTTTGACCTTTCTCAATATGCTACCCAGGCACTCGTCATCTCTTGTCGTTGCTACCAGCATACAAAATCAAACCTGTGTAGATTATTCAAAATGCAGCAGTGTGTCTACTTTTGATCAACCAAAAAAGACACATTACACCACTAATCATATGTCTGCACTGGCTTCTAGTGGCTGCCTGCATTAGGCTCATAGGTCTGACGCTTGCCTAGAGAGTGGTCAACTCAACAGCACCTTCTTATGTGACCCAGGCAAAGCTATTTATCTCAGTGGCCACACACAGTGTAATGAGCTCCCAATCTCTGCACACTCAGTAGCCTCACTCCCAATATTCAAAAAGTAGCTGAATATGGAACTAAAAAACAACAACAACTCTATTCTACTCTATCTGGCACACACAGTTCATCTATCCTTGACTTAATGGTTTATTGTAAATTTAGAATTATCACTCCCCAAGTACATTGGTCACTTCTGAGGAAAACTGGACTTACTCACTATAAATTAAATTTGCTATGAAACTCATAATCGTGGACAATTAATCATAAAATTGTATTTTGTCTCAAAAAGGTTCTCAGAGGATTTATTTAGTCTACAAAAAGGTTTGAAGAAGGTGTCTTTGTTTCAGTGTGTATAGCTATAAATACACAAACACACAGGTGCACACATGCTAAAAATCTGGCATATTTGCAGATATTTTTCCTGGGAAATGAGACCCAATTTTAGCGGGAATTCCGAGTACATCGTGATCTCATTTCCTAGTATTCATCCTAACAGACATGTGGCAAGATTAGAATAAACAGAAAGTGTTTTGGTGCATGTTCCCGAAAGAAAGCAAACATATTTTATTAAACGCTCTGATGCAAACAAAGACAGGAGAGCATTTTTACATGTTTGACCCATGTACATGTTTGATCATAGTTATGGAAGAAGCACAGGAAGAACAGATTCATGGAACAAACTGTATTTTGGCTCATGGTAGGTTCAAGTGCTTCTGTTTCGAGGAAAAAACAGACAAGCTCGTGCTGGCATTAAATGGCACCAGACTGGTGATGTTGCCAGTTCCTTGGTAGTGCCACTCCAGTGGGGCCTTGCCGACTTCACTGACCTGTAGAAAAACACGCACACAGCAGCAGCAGCTTACAGCAGTAGCCACAATGATTAGTCACGGGGTCCCATTCATCCCCCCCTGTGTTTATCAATTAACACTGAGAACGTGGGAAAGGGAGGCAGAAAAAATCCAAGGGGATTAAAAGACAGATTGACAGCAGCACATGTTCCCTGACTCGTTCCACTCTGTCTCCTTCCTCTTCATACGTTTTTTTCTACTTTTACTTTCTCTATCATCTCTCCATCTGTCCATCAGTACAAACCTTTCCCCACATATTGGTGTCTTGGCCTATCCTAAGGCAATTGCCGATTTCAGCCTTTGACTATACTATTGGCAATAAAGTTTGTTTTGTCCAACTTTACTGGCAGCTGTGCGACCCTGGCACGATTACCAGAAAGTGTAACAAGCAGTCAGAGGGGTAATTGGAAAATACTCTCTGTGCATGTCAAATTAAAGTAGACTGTATTTTTTCTGTGAATGACAGCTTGATCCACATACATATAAGCACAGCAACACATAAGAGACATGGACAATGTTACTGCTCACATGTTGTCACTGTTGGATTAAGGAGAACAAGGTTTGGCACTGTTGAGTCCAGCTGTAGTGCCAGAAGTATTTCGAAATAAAACTTAATTCTTGTGTTTTTGAAAATGCGTAATATCAAATGACATCAGGGTTGGATGAAAATAATGCACTAAAGTGAACATACGTGTGTTGTCTAAATACTGGAAATGAAATTAACGTTAGCAGAAGTAAAAACAGATTCGGAGCGCCATGAGGATTCCCAAACACTGGGTAATTTTGGAAACTATAAATTATAATAGAATAACAACCAATAAGCCTAATAGAGTGCTGTAGTAGTGAGTTCTAAACCCTAGAAATCAGTTCTTGCACTTCTGGTCCCCTTGTCTTGATATCAGTGGGTTGTTGAAAGGATTTTTTTGATTAACGCCAGGTTAAGAGACCATCATGTTTCATTCTACAACATAATATATGTTGTGATGTGTTTTTAAAAAATTGGTTGCTAACAAGTGACTAAATGATAGTAGAGAGATTGTCTGGAGCATTAGATGTCACCACACTGAGTCTTGTGTTTATACTTTGCAACTTGCAAACTAACTCAATAAAAATTAACTCAGTCTTTCCAACTTGTAGATTGAAAGGTCAGGTCACGCTAAGAAGAAAAGCCTTTTGTAGGAGAGCTACAGTAAGTGTGTTAAATCAAATTACAAGTATGAGGAAGTCATATGACCTTGGTATAGTATAGTAGTCCAAAAAATTGTTATTTACTCCTGGTGAATTGTATTAAGGATTCAAACATCATAAAAGTGGTGTTCACTTGTTAAGGTTCTCTTTCTGAACAAAATGTGAAAGTATTACACTTTTGTTGGTCACAGAGTTTATTGTCTGGAAAGCTGATGGAAAAATCCCATTCATCTATTATTTTAATTTTTGTTTAACCTGTTAGCTTGTGACATGCTAAGTAGTACTAAACACCACTGAGTCATAAACATCACAAGTATTGGACCAATTGAAATTTTCACCTCAAGGTAATCCATCCAATGCCAAGATCTGTCACCAACGATGTTGACCTCTTAGTGGTGTTGCTAGATACAGTACAAAGTCTAAGCCAGTAGGATTCATCCACTACAGACACTGAATGCATGTACCAAATTTGATACCAATCCATCTAATAGCTTTAGAGATATTTGGTCAGAACCAAAGTGGACATCCTTAAAGGTCCCAGTCCATAAAGCTGTTTTTTCAAGTTGAAAAGCTTTTAAAAGCAGAGGGACCTCATACTGTATTACAGTATGCATTCATCATAGCAAATACATAAACATGTTCCTAGATTTTATTTTGTGTCTTTCCAAACAATGAGAATAAGATCTGAGTTCCACACTGCCTCATCATGGCACCACCAAGAGTTTCATCTATTTAAGAACAGAATAAGATCTCTATGTTTACAATTCAAATATCTTACTTTGGGCTCAACTAAGCTAGGTCTGTGGGAAAAGAATGTGTAGGATAGTGTGAGCTTTACTGTTGTTATCGGCTGGCCATTTTGGATCCGCAAGGCCCCACATGGTGCCAGCTGTTTCTTCAAGCCCAACTAAGCTCTTGGTATTGGAGCTAATTTGACCCATGGAGGGCCAATTGGGACCAAACTGAGGAGTTGAGCTTAGATCACTGGAGCGAACCACAGGCCAATAAATAAAGAGAGCGGAGGCTATGGAGAAGTATCCCCTAAGCCCCAAATCCCTTTCCTTCTTTCTTTTTTTTTACTGTCATTCGTTTTTACTATATTGTACCACTAAACTTATCTCATCATGTCATGCATTACTTTCTTGTAATTTCACCATTTCTCGGGTCTCTCCCTCTGTTTTCATCTTGTTCCTCACGAGGAATCACCCCAGTGGTCTAGCAGCCAGCAAACATGTATTAGTTCTGAGGATAAAGGTGGCCCAGAGGCCTGTTGTCCTGGTTTCTAGTGTCAGGGAGATGCAGGGTTATGCATACTGATGCTGTTTGAACTTCTCCTAAAGTAATTATTTATGCACAGCCAGAATCGCTTGGCCGAGCCAGGATTAACTTCATGAAAATGCAAAAGGGTACGCAAGCAGGCACACACACACACGCACAAACACACACAGTGTTGTGCTTTCATGGCCAAGTGCCTAGCTTTCCTCCACAGTCATAGCCTCAGTGGTCTGAGGACAGGTCACTGCTAAAAAAACCCATGGATCCTTCACGCTAATGTCTCCATGGAGATGCTAAAGAGATTAGCACACTATGCGCTTGTGTATACATGCGAGAATGCATGTCGCCCATGATGAGGGCAGCAGCAGCCCTGCATGTTTGATCAAACTTTAACCAAATCATTTTTGCTGCTATCAATCAACTGGTTGCAGTGAGCGAAAGTGAAGAAAGGGACTGAAAGAAAGTCTGTCTGTGTCTTAAAACAATGTCGCACTAACTGATTCGCCTACAAAATGAGTCTCTGACGGACATGTAACCTCCCATCCATCCACCCATTCATCCATGTGTTTATGGGGGCCTCAATGAATGAAGTACAGCATTAACACAATACCAAGTTAGATCCTCATTAGTCGCTATCCTGAAGATGTATGAGGCAAACATAAATCAACACTTCTATCTATCACTGCTGCCATAAATTGCTTTGTGTCCTATTTTTGTATTTATACAGCAGGAGTCTGCAGAATGACAATGAATCCAGCAAAGCATAAAGACAGGAAAATATTTAAAAGTACTTCCCCAGCCGCACCACTCCTTCTCCTCCTCTGTCCTCTGCAAACACAACATCCTGAAAGTCCCTGCTCTCTCCTTGCTTGCCTGATGTCTGTCTCTCCAGAGGCTGTAAGGGCAACAAGCCTGTCGCCTTTGTAGTATCAGACAGTGCTTCAGGATATTGGAATAAAGACACACACACACACACAGTCAGCCTTAGATAAAACAGGCAGCATAGGCAATGAGTTACAAGGGAGCCAAGTTATTATGGTAACCCCAGTGAGGCCTTCCTTGCTCCACTCCCCTCCCAGGCCACCTCAGGGTGCTTTGACATCAGAGAGGGAGGGTGAGCATAGATAAACAGTGGATAAAGAGGAAGAGCAAGAGGGGGTGGCAGGGGGGCAGCATCACATTTTTAAGAAATCCCCCACTTCCACTTGGAGAATGAAAACACATGATAACGAAAAGGAGGGAGGGGACAACACCATCTTCTTCCTGTATGCTGTTGAAAAGGTTGGGATGAAGGCAAGAGAAAAGAGGAGAGAAGATCAGAGATGACAAAAAAAGGAGACAAAAGGAGTTAGAATAGTTCAGAAGAAAAGATAAAACAGCATAACACAACAGCATAAAGACATGAGATAACAGCTATAAGTCCAATAAACTTTTTAGTTTAGTTTAAAAAATTAAAGTGGAAATTACTTTTTGACTAAACTGGCCTGGAGAAATGAAAAAAAAGAAAGAAGAGAAACAAGATGCGGAAAGTACTGAAAGAGTAGAAGGAAAGAGGCAATAAAATACAACAAGAGAGAAGATTAGGGAGAAAGAAGAGGAAGGCACACAGGAGGAGAACTCCAGTCATTCAGAGAAGAAATAGAAGGGGGAGGAGGAGGATCTGTTGTTTCCTTTCCTGTGTGTTGATAACGCAAGACAGGAAGGAAGCGTCCCAGTGAGGACCAGTAAACTCCCCTGACTGTGCTAGAGCCATTACCGCTGCATTGTTCTCCATCGGCCTCTGTTACTGGCTCCTGTCTTTATTATCTCACCGCTATTGTCTCAGGACCCTTAGGTGATGAGCCCAACGACCTGATGACAACCATGGATGCACACACACAGGCACGGACACACACATGCACTGAAAGAGAAGTGGTACAGAGTGAAAATAATAGAATAGTAATGACCGTAATATACAGGTCTGTATGTGTGTGTGTGTGTGTGTGTGTGTGTGTGTGTGTGTGTGTGTGGTTACCATCCTTGGTTAAGCTACAGAAAAACACCAAAGCAGGACAGATGGTCAC
This sequence comes from Sandelia bainsii, assembly GCA_032362345.1. Lineage (NCBI taxonomy): Eukaryota > Metazoa > Chordata > Actinopteri > Anabantiformes > Anabantidae > Sandelia > Sandelia bainsii. Next base: position 3,212,164 of record JAUMHL010000007.1, on the reverse strand, counting down.
TGTCACTTCGTTCTTCTCCTGGTGTATATCTTTCTTTCTTGGTGTATAGCTTTCTTTCTTCTTTCCAAGTGGCCAAACTCCTTCTGTTTGCGCAAGTCTTCCTCTTAGGCCAATGCAGTATTGGCATCTCACTTCATCTCTGTTTTCATATTTTATTCAAACTATTCAGAACATCTCAACCATTAAAAGTCAAGCTTTTCAAAAACTCATTTTCACACTGGTTAAATCTAAGAAGGATAATCTTTAACGTTTTAATACTGGAAATATTCACATTTAAGAAACATGGCCAACGTGATTAAAGCTGACTAGATATTTTTATATTACTAAAGCATAAAATAACTACGTGCAGTCTTAAAGGGGTCCTTAAACTCATAGAGAATTATGTCACCCATCCATTTCCCATAGTGCAACATAACTTAGCATTAGCATTTTTTCAATTCATTTTTTTTATTTGTTTTTGTTTTTGGGCAAAAAAAGACATTATTTCCAAATGTGCACAACTGTTCTCAGCCAAAAACTACTCTTCACTATCTGCCTAACACCGAACACAGGACACACACTGCGTGCTAGCTCTTATCACTAGCTTTGTTCAACTGAAAATCAGGTTAGCAACGAGCTGGTGAACATACATATTTAGCATAGCGGCAAAGATTTCTTTTCTTTTCGTATTTTAAAAAAACATTAATTGAACCAGGTTATTGAGGTTAGACATCTCCGTTTCAAATGAGACCTGGCCAAGAAGGCAACTTAAAGATTCAGACAATCCAACATGAAACTCAAACACACACACACAAAACACTAAAACTAGTCAAGTCTAAAAATGGGGGCTGCAGCTGCCCGATTTGAACCCCTGTAGATCACCTCCTGCTCCAAAACTAATCAAGCAGAAATAACTGAAATTCTGAGATTGGTTAAAACGGTGAGCCTCACTCGATACAAGAACTACAGTAGATTAATGTTGAAAATATGTGAAGTACACATGTTTGTGCACAGGTAGATGTGTCACAAACACAGCTTCTGAAAAAGACAGGAATATGTTTGAGACTAATCTGTGTTTATATGTCTGTCCATGCAGTGACTTAATGTGTGCCAAACGCCAGACCGTGCGCCTTTTTAGCAAGCAAACAGCGCGCCATTAGTTTCTGAGGTCTAAATCAAAACCACTGCCTGTCACAATATCCTGCTGTTTTAGTGTGCCAGCCCTCACATGGCTTTTCTTTACTGCTTCAGTTTGTGGCCAACAATGTTTGACTGTTTAAAAATTCCCTCTTTTTTCGGTTTTGAGGGAAAGTTTGAGCCCCCTTCAGAGAGCCTTTGAGATGAAGCAATTTGAACAGCATGTACAGAGGAGTTTTTTTTAAAGGCCTTCTCGTCATATCCCTCTTTCCATCAATAAGGGAGTGGATTGGACAAGAAAGGAGGGAGAGGGGTTGTGATGTGTTCCGTGCAGTCATAAATAAGTCAGTCCCTGCTCATGCTTTATGGAATCCAGAGCTTCTTTATCCCTTCCATGTGTTCCACATGAGCCTGGGCCCCAACCTTTGACCCCTTCACTCGGTTATCTCAGGCCCAGGAGAGACAGTGTGTGTGTATGTTTGTGTGTGGGTATGTGTCAGAGGGTGGAGTTGATCGGGTTTTGATTATCTCATGACCCCGTTCCCCTTCCCTGCATCACCTTACTCCCTATCTTCATTTCACAGGCTATAAAACACACACATACTCAGACGCACACACACACACACACACACACACACCGAGTGGAGTGGTTCAGTTGTCACTTTACAGGTCACCTCCAGTCCGGTTTGACATCAGCCAATTCATGGATATGTCTTCCAGTGTTCTTACATGCACAAACACACACACAGCACAGGGCTACAGTGTTTGTATGCTAATGCTAGCATTTAGCTCATTGCAGCTACATTCTTCTTCTAATTGTTTTCACATTTACCACTGTTAAACTTAACCAACAGCCATAAAACGTATTTTTCTGAATCATAAAATTTTTCCTTTCCGTACAGCTGAGCTTCAAATGCATATTTAAGTTTGTAAATCTATCTATCTATTATTTTGGGACTACTAGTATTTATTATTATGTATTTTTGTGCTTTAAATGTGTAGAAGCTAATACTACCATTTACCTTGGGCGCCCTTTAGTAGAGCACATTGACTATCTTCCTCAATTTAGAAATATAGAGCACATTAGAAATATATTATTCATTTTGATAGATACATAAACATACAGTATATGTGCTGTTTTATGTCACTGCTGCTGAAATCACAATAAAACACAATATAGATCTATTTTAATGAAGAAACAAAATCACACAAGTATGCATACTGATGTGTTTATACTGGACACAGACAACACAGATTCTTTTTGTGTTTAGTCATTTGCTGCCTCAGAAACATTTCCATTGCTCTTACTTCAGTTGTGATGCATGTCCATCACAATGTTCTCCAGCACACTTTTAACTGTTTCCTCCGTTTTGTCAGACTGATGGATATATTTCAAATCTGCTTGGGTTGCAGCCAATTGGCCTCTTTCCTCTTTCTTGCTTTCTTGCTCCTTTGATTCTGCTGTGCATACAATAATTTACCCCTGTACATGTTCCCCGTGATTGTATTTATATAGCACATCTGGCCATATTCCCACACACATGCTTTTTTTATACTGTCTTTCTCTATTTCCTCCTGCAATGGCACAATTCTCCAACAGGAATCATTAAAGTTAATCTTCTTCTAGTGTAAGTTTTATGTCCCATGCTCTGTTTGTTGTCTGAGATGATTGCCTTACCAAGAATAACACACTGGGGGAAACAATAAATACATGTAATATAACTGTAAGCCAAATGTAGATGTACTGAGACGATAGAAGCAATTACCAAAAACTAAATGAGTATAATGTGCAACTGTAAAAGTGTGTGTTTGTGTGTGCGCATGTGTGTACGTGCAAGCAATGTCATTATGTTAAAACAACAAGGAGGCCAAGGCTGCTCTGTGTCAACAGGACACAGTTATTCGTACTCGACCACCTATACACACACACTCACACACACACATGCATGCATGAAGCCGTCTGGCTCTTTTAGTGCTTCGTCCCAGGTTGCTGTGATCTAAGGGGAAAGAGGCTAAAGCTCAAAGGTCAAAGGTCATCTTTACAGGGACTGCTCTCCCTTTACTGCCAGCTCCTAATTAGGCTTTAATAAAGCTAATTAAGCTTTATTAACTGGTCAGGGGGGCTGGGTGTTCTTAACCCAGGCCAGACCTGACCCCCATTTACAAGCTGCAGGAGGACGAGAGTTGGGGTTCAGCAGCTTGGGGGAGGAGGGAAGGACAATAGAATAGTTCCCCCAGAAAAATGTGTTTCTGAGCCAGATAAATCAGTGTGTTACATAATACTGAAAAGAGAGACAGGGCACGCACACAAGTGTATTTGCTTTCTGAATAATAGCATATACAGAAATTGAGGTCATGTCGCTTATAAGTCTTAAATGAACAGTGGAGTCCCTTCCTTACAATATGCAACTTAAGCTCACAATGACACAAGATTAGAAATCAATCCGCTCTGATCCACCCAGGCCTCCCTTCCCTCGCTCCGCTAGCGTCTTCTACCATCAGCTACACTCCATCACGCTCTGCTCAGCCCTTCAGGAATCAATCAATTAGAAATAATTGAAATTCTCTAATTGGTTAGAAGGGCAAGCCTTTCTCCAGAACGTTTAGACAACCAATATCCTTGCAATGCTGCCACTGTTCTTCAGTGAGTTTGGATCACAGGAAGCGTCAACAGCACGTTTTTACACTAAGATACATTTTGGAACACATTTTCAGTAAAAAAAATCAAAACAAGTTAGCTTCAAATGAAAATATGAATAAAACAGAAACTTAGAAAACCTTTCTGGAAGAGCAACATGTCCCGGATATGTGTGTGTGTTTACTGTCCTTGTTGCATGTGTGTGTCAGTCTCTCTTTTGTAGTCTGATGTTCCCAGTGCGAGTCCCGGGCCGCTGCAGACCTGTGGTCCAGAGAAAGGCCTCTTTGTGTCAGTATGCGACCGATCGGCCACTTCTGCACTCTTGGCTCCCCCTCAAGCCCTGGCCGACCTCCAGATCCCAGATCCCAGATCCCAGAACCTGGCCAGGCCTTGCATCTCTGTAGTCCATCCCAGACAAAGAGCCTCTACACTGGGCTGACTCTTCTCTCAACTCCCCCCGCCCCCCTCCATCGCAAACTGGGTTACAACAGTCCTCCCTGCCATTAATGTAGACATCAATACCTTCCATTGATCCAAATGAAATTTTCCCCCACTAATGCATGATTTCCTATTCAATTATGTAATTTGCTCTTAAGTTCGTGCACAGACTGTGGCCAGTAATGAGTTATTTGGGATGTGTTGCTATACATTCACCCCCTTGTTTTTTCTTGGAAATTCTTGAAAGCATATGTATTTGTTTGAAAAGAAAAATGTAAGTATGTGTTTGAGACTTTTGATTTTTCCAGCAGAGAATATTTAGAAAATATGGACTGTGCGTGTGCTGAATTTCAGCTAAATGGCTTCAACTATTTTTTTTTTTTTTTTTAAGATTTCTTTTTTTGCCATGTTAGCCTTTATTTGACAGTTCAACAGTGAAGAAACAGACAGGAAATATGGGGAAAGCTTAAAGGTGGGACATGCAACAAAAAAGTTCCCCAGAGACAAACCGGAGCCATTGCAGTGTGTACAGTTTGTGTAGCCTATATTTTGATAGATTTGTATGTTTGCATACATGTAAAACAACGTGCATGTTGTGATTATGTTACTATGCTGTTAGCAAGAAAAGATGACGCTAATTAACTTATATGTGATTTAATTTTGAAAACAAACCTCAAGAGACAACCCCTGCTCTAAGCATGGGACAAAGGTCAGAGGTCAGGGGTCAGTTTCCTCTGCTTCCACTGTGGAGTGAGATGTTCCAGTCACTGTCGTCTTCCATGTCGATGGAGTTGTTTTAGAGAGGTGCTGGGCTGGTGGTTTGGTGGTAAGTGTGTTTACAGGAACGTTTGATGTTATTTTGCCCCAGTTAAAAACATTTTATTGAAAAAAACGTGCAGCCATGCTGATTGTAGTGTTTGGGGTTATATTAAGATGTTTCTGTGGTTTGTTTGTTCACCGGGAGAATTTCTTAGAACTTTCCTAGAGCCCGTGACAAGCATCCAAAATGGACTGTTTCATTCCAAAAATAACTTTTCATTGCATCGGTGAGAAAATCTACTCTTCATATTTGAGGCCCAGTTTCTTGTTAAACATATTCAGTATGCACATTCAGGCCTCATAAACCTTGCCATGCATTTGATATTGTTCAAGTTGAACAATACCCCCAGGTACCATACTGTAATATACATTTATTATGCGATATGCAGTGATTCTTATTCTGACTACAGCCTGAAATATTAACCTTTCATCAAACCAACAGTGGTGCATTCAGGAAAGTGCCTTGAAGCACTAACCTGACATTTTAATTTAGATTCACTGCAACTGTATTCTTTATATTTTATGTAACTTCAGTGTTTAAGTGCTATGTTTATTTATAACTGTTTTGTTATGTTCAGACATCTGGATTGTACAACACAAGCTCACTCAAATACTTGCAGTAACATGCAAATTCTATTACAGAGGTGATTTCCCCTCATGGAGTGCTTGTGGAACCCCTCTCCTCCACTGGAAATTGGCCCGCTGGTGATGTTTTTTACTGCGTTAAATGCAGCTGTAAATTGCTGCGCCTCAATTACTTGAATCCCAACTGATCATTTGTGTGCCACTCACTTATTCGCTTGCGTGCAGGAAGAGATTCACACCTCAGGTGAGTGCTGTAGCAGCCTCGGCTTTCGCCTGCGGTTTGTTGGGCACAGTTATCTGCATAATTTGCACACAAGTGTGCGCCCACACACAGAGAAAATGCCTAAAGACATCAAATTAAATCAATCTCAAGAGGCCTGATGAAGTGCCCTTGTCCATGAGATTGAATGGTTTCTAGCTCCAGGTGCAAGTTGGGAAAAACCAGAGGAATTGCTAGAGCTGCCTCAATGCTGTGCTAAAGTGGTACTGCAGTGAGTGTCAGATGCATTAAATCTACCCACAGCTGGCAGGACATTGAGCTTCCTAACACTGATCCTTAGGAATGTGAAGGAATTTGTGAACACACACACATAGTAGATCAAAAAACCAGGAGAGTCTCTCAGGGAACTCTGTTTGCATGCCCTTCTCTGGGTCTAATAGCAAATCATTATCCCCCTTTAACATGTCAGTCTTCCTCTATGCATACAGTACAGTACATCCTGTGTGTGTATGTATATGTGTATGTGTGTGTGTGTGTGTGTGTGTGTTTGTGTATTCAATGGGTGGAGGGAGTTTTCCCATAAATGTATGGCAACCTGCCAAACAGACCTGTACATCTGGTTTGATTGTATATATGTTTGTTACAGTGGGCTCAAACACATAGTAGGGGTTTCTCACAGGCTTTCTGAACACACACACATGCACAGACATGCTCGTCACGCTCCCCGTGCCTCGTGCACAGAAAGCGTGACGAGCACAGAAAATCCCTCCTCACAATTGCAATTCCACACCTTTAGTATTGTTGTCAGGCCCGTCAGACACGGCTGTCTGTGGGTACGGGCAGGGCAGGAGCTGGTTACACTGTATTGTATAGCGCATAGGGGTATAGGCTACACCCGCACATCCATTCTCCATTCCACCAAACAGGTTCTCTCATCCGTCACGTCTCCCTCCCCCCGACCCCTTTCTCAACAGCAGGCCGGGACACTCCTCTGTCACCTCTGATCCCCCTCTTCATGAAAACACAGCCTTTTCAGCTCCAGAGGCGGAGGAGGGAGAGGTGCAGAGGGGGGGCGACAGCAGAGGAAGAAACCAAAGCAGAGAGATGGATTTGAATTACACACAAACCAGCACAGACCACAACCACCCGCTTCCGGCCCTGGGACAAACACGGGCCTCGCTGCGACAGAATGGGTGCCTTCTCTGGGAAGAGAAGAGCCCGGCTAAAAATAGGACATCTGGTCGGCATTTATTACTTAATAACCACAGTTACATATGCACTCACGCACATGCAAGGACAAAAACACATTCAAGTCAATGTTTATACCAGAGTTTTTTGGAGGGAAACTGCCTTTAGACCACCATGGGATATCTCTGCCAAAATCCTGGCTGAGAAGATTTGTTTGAGATATATATATAACCTAATATGCATGCACCACATATACACAAAGAATATACTATAAAAAAATGATTATATTTTACCATTATACTGTATGCACTACATGTCAGCTCCCACCCACCCACACTCACACTCACACACCCACACACTCATACAAACAGAGAAAAGGGACAGAGCCCAGTTGGTTTCACTTATTAACTCAAATGAAGTGAGATTATATTACCAGAAATGGTAGGAACAGCAGGTTTTGCTTAGAGCTTGGCACAGGCAGCAAGGACGCCGGGGAAAACGGTTCAAAAAAGACCTTGACTCAGTCAATGAGCTAACCAGAGAGCGAGTGTGTCACAACTTATGCACTCTGTGTCATCAGAACCTACCAAATCAATAAGAATTATTTTTGTCAAATCGTTTGCAAAGGAAAGAGATGAGAACATTTAAGCGCATGACTAGAATATATTATAGTGATTGGAGTTCTACGTGTTGGCTGCAGTTCAGGGCAGTCACCAGATCTCCTCCTAACTGAACTTGGGAGGTTTTGGGCCAATGTGTTAGACAGCATTCTCCACCATCATCATCAAAACACCAAATGAGGGGGTATCTTTTGGACGGATGGTGTTCATCCCTCCAGAAGACTTCCAGAGACTTGAGCAATCAATGCCAAATAATGCCTTCTCTATATCAACATGCAAAACTTGAAACATAAAATTGGTAGAGAACTTTGTTTTATTTATTACTATGGAGATTGTCCTGCACAGCACATATTCTCTAATTACCACATACATCTGATGGAAATCATGCCCACTGACTACTTGCAAACATGCCTTAATATTTAGCACATCCACAGCAAAATGCAAGAATTCATTCTCCACTCTGACAAACACACTTCTGGACCATGGACACTCAATTTTCTCCACTAAAGTAAGTACAGTTTGGTTCAGCCTAGCAATTTAGAGGGACTTAACCTGAAAATGCACAGCTGAGTAGAAGCCATTTTTTAAAATGTACTTTATGATTCCAGCTTATGATGTTCTACGATGACACAAATGAGTACAGGATTGCTGCATAACTTTTGTTTCTATATGCTGCTTACTATAAAGTACAGTCAGAAATTTGATCAGCGCAGCCAAGTGCTGTGCAACTCTTCAATGGCTTTTCAATGAAGGAACCGAGACAAAACAGTGATTAGTGGTGGTGGTGGAGGTTGTGGGAATGCTTGAAAATGAGTGTGTGTGTTACATGTGTGATTATGTGCAGGAATAACCTCTCCTTGGCACACTTTTGCTCATAATTTGTGTTTATGGCCTCTGTGAGCTTTTTAATGCGTCTTGTATGCATAATTATGCTCATGCATGGCCATCCATTTCTGTCTTTTCATGACTTGTGTGCAGGTGTGTGTGTGTGTGTGTGTCTGTGTATTGTTCAAATCAAATGAGGGTTCAGAGGTGGGTGTGGCTGCCCCCCCTTTTCCTCTGGGTCACCTGCTTTATGGGGCAACATTCCCTCATATTCCGTCGTTTTGAGGCCATTAGAGAGGAAATGGGGCCGCCAGCTATCTGACCTCCCTCCCCCCTTTTCCCCTCCATCTTTCCCCAACTCCCCCTAAGCTCCCAGCATCCCATCATCGCCCCACAACCACCCCCTACTTCTCTTTGTGTTTTCACAGTGTTAACAATCAAGCTGTGGCCCTGAGTATTCCGGGGTCCTAATTGGGCCGACTGCTGGCGTTGATTGTGATGGATGGAGGGGGGCTGGAGCCACAGCCCGCTGTGGACGATTCTTTAATCTGTCTGGTCTGACCTGTTGAGCAAGAAGGGGATGGAGCAGATTGGAACAGAGGACTCTAAACAGAGCACAGGGTGCTTAGCATCAAACTACAGACCTGTGACAACTGTCCTCCTTTAGCGTAAAAGTATAATCAAGCAAAACTCTACCTTGCTTTTTCGGGGATACCGGGTGCTGTAGTCAGCACCAGTAGAAGCTAGAATGATGACAAACTGCAGACAGATCACAAAACATAAAAGTATCAGGGTGAGAAGTCACTATAATGTGGCTAGATTATAGTTCAGGTTTGATGAAGTAGACACAAAGAAAACTTGTCTTCATCTATCTCATTTGTGAGATAAATGGAAAAATAAGGGTTTGGGTTAAAATGACTAAAATTAGACTGACATTAGGATACTGCTTTGTCATAGTTATAGTAATAAACATAAATTTAAAGGAATGGAATGAGCATGGTCATGCTTTAAAAGAAACAACAGTGACTGTCAATCTGAAATGGAAAAAACCTGTGGTCTCCAACATCATTGTCCAATGTTTCTTGACCCAGTCTTTTGCCCTGACCTCTTCTCTGTGAAAACAATATGTAGTGTCACCAGACTTTGTCCCTTTGCTCCTATCATAATTGCAATGGCCACAAGATAGGTTTGTCATTTGAATGTAAACATGTCACTGGGATATTTGTTGAAATGAGTAATGCTGTGACTCTTAGGGCCGTGACACACCAAATCAACATCAAAGAACAAGAGGTCGAATGTTGCAACACCTCACGTCGCCTTCATCTGGGCCAAAATGTTGCACTAGGAAACAACTCTCTATACCAGCAGGTGGCAATAGTCTGTATTCATCATTGAAAAGGGGAAAGCAGAAGAAGACCTAGGACTGCCGTAAACAAGCAGCATTTGGCAGGATTTGCTTCACCTCACACCACCACAGACAGTTTATTGCTACTTCTAATCAAAAACATGTCCCAGTAAGAAGTTGATTTCTCTTGTCATGCATTGACTCACTAAGCTGAACTGCCAATTAGAATGGTTCTCTCAGACAATCTGAAAAAATGCATTGAAATGAGCCATTTTCTACCCTCGATTTGTAATGTTACAGTAATTTAAAAAAAACCCGGAAATGCCATTAACCTCTTTTTATTTTTTTTGCAGCCTGCTTTCCTTTAACATCTGAGCCTGTTATTCTCCCTCAGAGATATTGCATCATCAGAGCCGAGATTACAAGCAGGAACATACTGGTTCTCCCGTGTGATAGTCATGTCTGTTGACGTCTGTATTGTGCTGTACTGTAGCTCTGCACCTCCTCTGCATCTTCAAACTGTACAACAACTCGGGCTGATGTTTCAGGCAGTACACCCATAAAACTTCTCAGTGTTATTATCCATCAGTCTGAGTGTCATGGCCGGGGGCATCACAGAGATGCTGCCGAAGGGTGAGCCAGTGATTTGATCTGGCTCTGTGCTGCCGGATCAAGAGATGAAAGCAGACCAGGCATATTGCCCCTTTTGTTCCGTAAAGGTAGCCAGCTGCGGTTAGGTAATGAACCCTTTTGAAACAAGGCCAGTGTTACCTGTGTTTGTGGAGCACTTAGGGCCATTGGTGGCTTGTAGACCATTTGCTTATCTTGTGAGTAATGTGTGTTTGTATGTGTCTGTGGTTGCAGCCTGGCTATAGCTGAAGTCATCAATCACTGCAACCCTGGGGCTAGTTGACTCACAGTGGCCTATAAGAGATGAGGGTCCTTGGATTTAGAGTGGGACAGAAACAGTGTGTATGTTAGACAGAGAGAGAGGGACATGTATGTATTCATGTAAAATGTGTGTGTGTATCTGGGTTGTAGAGGCTGCATCAGTGCAGTGACCCTCATTTGTTTAGTCAAATTCGTGGCTGAATCTGCTATGTGATCAGATCAGCTATGGTTTGCATGATGTAACTGCTGACAACAGCAACATTATGTAGCCTGTACACACAACTACATGTAAACAAAGCAGGCAGACTGGCTACATTTTCCACATTTGCTCTTCTCCTCTGTCTGCGGTTGTATCTGAGTGGACAGGGCTGAGGTGGAAGGTAAATCCTTATAAACCCAGTTAAGCTTGCTCTTTGTGTGTGGAGCAGAGTGTGTACACTTTTTCAGACAGACCTAAGTCTTGATGGCAAAAAATAATAGCACAGGCTGGCATAATATCAAACTATTGCAAGATGAAGAGGTTTGAGTAAAATGTTTTTGATAGTATAATTGTTTAATGGCTTTTTGAGGAGTTTATTGAAAATGGTCTTATATCTCTTACGAAAAACCACTGAACTACCTGCACACTTGACATGTGACTCTGTTGTTAATGTGTACTCTTAGTGTGTAAATCTGGAGAATTACAATTATGTTTTCAGCCATGCTAATAGCTCCGCCTGTCTCCTAATATATATATATACAGCTCTGGAAAAAATTAAGAGACCACTGCAAAATTATCAGTTTCTCTGATTTTGCTATTTAAA
>JAUMHL010000007.1:3176074-3200355 GCA_032362345.1 Sandelia bainsii | reverse complement strand
ACTGAAGACATGTATCTTTTCATGAAAAACATGGTAATTCCTATGTGGGTCCAAACTTTTGACTGGTAGTGTATGTGTACAACAAAACTGCCAAACTCAAGTTTCCAGTTGTAGCATCTAAAGATGACATTTTATGCATTTGTTGTCCCCAGAGGATGAATATTACTGACTTTGGTGGCTCTTTGGCTTCTTCTCTAGTGCCAATATACGGTTGGTATGATGTTTGTGATTAAGAGTTTAATTTCTCAACAAATATGAGCTGGACTATCATATAATTTACAAAAGATATGCCATGCCCAAAAGAACATCCTTCAAATTATACCCAGACTGACTTGGGACTACTTTGCACCATAGAGAATCTAATAAATAATCTACCAAATAAACAGTTGTCTTATCAAATACAACAATAACATTCCATAGTTGGATTAGTACTCTCAGTCTTTTTTGTTGCAGGTTGCTGCTGTTGCAGCATAATTGTATTTTAAAGGATTTTGTGGCCAGAAGCCTGTCAGCACATCTGTTTTGGAGGAGTTAAGTGGGAAGAAATTTCACAGCAGGCATCTAGAGGCCTCTCAACCTTCTTCCTTCTGCTTTAATCCCCGGACCTGCAGATCTCCTCAGTTCTCATTTGTTCCATATCGGAGTCATATAAACTGGGATCTGCACGAAAATAAACAGTTGGGCAGGGAAGCGGCTGCGCTGACGTCAAGGAAGGAGACGGAATCAGATCAAAAACACATCGAGGCAGAGGAGGGCAACCGTGGCGTGATATGACAGCCAGAGAAAGGATCTTATTAGTGGAAACCCACAGTTAAAAGATCAAAGATTAGATTTCTACAGCCACTGCAGAGATGCTGATGAGAAAGGCACTCACTCTGCAGCATTTCCTGTGTAGAGGCAGGGGCAGCACTAGACCGTGGTTTGTGCTGGGTGTCTCCCAGGTGCAAATCTGCGTTTGTGTTTGAATGTAACCCGAGGGGAGCAGCCACCGCTGACGTCAAGGAAGAGAAGAGGATCTAATCAGAAACACACACACAACAGCTGAGGTGGATAAAGAATTGGACCTGGAGCTGATCTACATTCAGATTTGGATGAGATATCTGAGGAACATAAATTCCAGATTAAATGTGCAATGAGGTGAAGAGAAAAGAAACAGTTTAATGGGAGAAAAGTGAGCATGAATCCTCTGATAAGTTAAAGTGTACGTGATCATATGTCCATGTGTGTGTGTGTGTGTGTGTGTGTGAGACATGATCCAGACACCTCACGACTCAACACTCCCAGTCTGTGGTGTTGATAGGAGTGGGCAGGGCCTGCAAGATGGAGTGACAGGTCAGCCACTTGGCGGGATCTGACAGGAGGTCAGTGGTCATCTCCCTGACCTGCTGACAGCAACACACACACACACACACACACACACACACACGCATATATGTGTACTGGTCATATTGTTTCTCTTAGTGTGTCCATTCACTGACCTGCATGTACAAAGCATTATTATACACACAAAAAAAACATCATCATCATCAGTCTTGCACATGTTCACACTCACCAGTCACCTCATCTTCTACACACATACACACATACACACACACACACACACACACATCTTCAAACATCAAACAACACCCAATATCAGCTGAAACCCTCTCCCTTTACCCTATAGTTTACCCTCTGACCCCATCCAGACCTTCCCCTAACACAAACACTCCCAACACCTCACCCCTGACCTCACACTCCCACCCTACACCCTGCGAGGCATTCCACCACTGCTTCGCTGTTTATATACCACCTAGACTTCTGCAAGGGACAACCACAAAGACCAGTGTCATCGTCATACTAATCAAATCATCTATAATGTGAACTAAACACTTGTAAACAGTCTGTGTGCATTGTGTGGTGGACAAAGAGATGCTGACTTTTGGTCAGCTGAATGTTTAACCAGCCAACAAATCTACTAGGCTCTTATTTCAGTTTCAAGGAATATGCATAAATGACCTACTTCTTAATGTATTACAACAAAAGATGTTTCTATTAAACATACACACACTCTTGTGCACTCTCCCTTTGAAAGGGTGCAACAAAGTGAAGACTGTCCTCATTTTGTCAAAATGTCCTCACTTCATTGGTATAAAATTCAAACCAGCTCACACACTGCTGGCCACACAAGAGCCCACACACACTGAACTGAAAGACTCTTTTTGATTGGATTTTTACCCTGCAATGTAAAACAATTTATCATAGAAAGACATGACTAAAATACAAATGCACAGGTGGTCTCCATGCTTCCATCCAGTGACTCAACTCACGTTCTCATAGAAACACTTTGACTCATGCTGAAGTAATGGACAGTCAAATGACAACTCATCCCAATCCGAACAGGATGCAGATGCAAAATGCAAAAAGGGAAACTAAACTGTCATTTTCTAAGTGAAATAACTGAATCCTGTGTGTAACCTGAGCCTCAGATAGCTCTCATGCTAATACAGAGAAACAACGAACTCTTTCTAACTTCTGCCTACAGCTCTGTACACAACACTCCACTACAAACAGAAGCACCCTCTCCCTCCACGCACACACGTAAGCATACAGTGTTTCCCTGACCTGAGCCACATGACAGCAAGGGACGTACACACAGCGGACCACATCCCTGTCATAACGTGTCCCTCCACAAGACACCCAGGAGGATCCTAGTCTGTCATTGGCTCTCGCAGCAGACCGCTTTTCAACAGCAGTGACACGACACCTCTCTAATTAGACTTATTTAGGGTTACTCATCTCAGTAAAGATGACTCTCCACAACACACACACACACACACACACACACACACAGACAGTAACCCCCTACCCCTCCCCTCTTCTCCAGCTCGGCTGTTTGAAACTGTTGAATCCCACCAACACTGACAGAGAGTGCATGTGTGGCTTTGTGTATCTGTTTCCATGGCGATCATAAAATGATTGTACGAGTATGTGTGTGCAAGAGAAATTGTGTTTAATAGTGACACTTAAAGTATGCCTGTTTGTCGAAACATACGTGCATGTTGTTTATGCATGTGTGTGCGTGAGTGTGGGAGAGTGTGTGTCTGTCAGTCAGTAGTTTGGTTGGGTTTGCTCGCCAAGGCCTGTGATCACACAACCTTAAAGACTGTGATTAGGAGGACACACACACACACAGCAAACAGACAATCCCAGACTGCAGGAACACACACACTCACACGTGCACAATGCACAAACCACTCACCAGTGGTCGCTTTATTCACAGACGCACAAACAGCGGGAAACCAATACACATACTCAAAACACACACTTACTCTTACACTTGGTCTCCTGTGAAATCACACACACACACACAGACGTCTCTGGATGCTCTCTAATTTCCTGAGGTTGATTCATGAGCGTGTGAGGTAAGGCACCATGAGGGGATGGATCCATCACACGCACTGTGGATTACACAAGGAACCTCATCACAACAAGCTCGTGCACACTCGTTCCTGACAGAATGTGTCACACACTCACGGCCAGGGAAGTCAAACTCAGAATGGTAACACATTTGCAACACACGCTGTAATCTGCAACCATAATGTCATCATCACTCAGGAGTATTTATGCTCAGTGTACAAGCTTGTGTAGATGTTTTTACTGTAAAATCGAGTCGAGTTTCAAAGACAATCAAGACAAGTCCAAATCAACTCTTGTCATGTGGTCGTCTTAATCATGTTTTGCTGTTGTTGAGTCAAATCGCACAAGTCAAGTCTTCATTCAAAGTGTGTTAGGAGTTTAACTGTCGGACCATGAAAGTCAGCACCTCTTTTACAACTTTACAAAGGATGTAGCATTGTTCTTTTCATGCTTGTTTCTGCCAGATTTGTTATAGAACAATATGACTGTAATCCAGTCTCATGTCCTGTCTTATTCCACAAACAGCTTGGAAAAGCTACATCACAGTTTGCGGGTGAATCACACACGTAGCAAGTTTGCAAAACTAACTATTTTGAGAGGTCTCATGTCAAATCTGGCATGTACCACTTTGAAGTTTCAGACCATTTGCTGCCATAAAACCTGCCAGCGATAAATGTCTCCTCAGGGTGCATTCTGCAAAACAAGTATTTATGATGAAATGAGATGGCAACATGTAGCACAGTTTTATGATACAAGCTAGATTTGGTACATTTGTAAAATCCTACAATCCCTGCCAGTTCTGTCAGGGTCTGCAGGGCGCCAAAATGGCCGACCTCCTTTTCCCATGGACTTTAACTACAGGCTTCAGCAGAAAATGACCACCTTTAAGCCTGCCTCGACTGCCCTGCACGGCGACAAGCACCCCGGAGACCCGTGATTGGCGTGCTGGTGACAGATGCATGCCATGATTGGCGGTGGCCATAATTCAGGCTGTAATTTGCAAAGTGGAAATGTAGGTGACTGAGGAGTTTGAATGTGTGTGAGTGAGTGCGTGTATGCATGTGTGTGTGAGAGAGAAGAAAAACAGCCACGTGAGAGTGGGTTGGACATGGTCAATTTGCAGGCAGATCGTAGGTACAGTTTTCCCTCTTGCTTTTTAATTTTTACCCCCCACAGAAGTTGATGCACTTTCCACTAACCCTATTGTAACACTGGAATCGTGAGAGTAAGTAGTGACATCATTTCCTCTTTAATCCCCTTCAACTTCCTGTGGTGATGAAGTGTCTTCCCACATGAGCTGCTGATGGTGTGTTTTGAAGTGTAATTATAGTTCACAAAATTGTTTGTGTTACTGTGGCAAAAAGGTCAAAGGTCAAATCTGCTGTGATTCACAATAAAATGTTAATCTGGGTGAATTTGTGTGTGTGTGTGTGTGTGTGTGTGAGTGACAGTTAAATGGCAAAGAAAGTCTTTTTTTTTTTCCTTTGAGAGGAAATAGTGGTTAGAAAAGAGGAAGTGTCTCCTCATTTTTAATGTGACAACAGCCAGAAGATAGCTGCGGTGCTGAAAGACAGGCAGCTCAAACATATACGCAGAACTCCCCACCTGTTTCTCAGTCATGACCGATGGCTGCTTTGATGCTTGTGAACGTGGGGGCGGCGGTGGTGAGGCAGGCGTTTGGATACAGGGCTACACGGCCCACGGGATTCACGGGTGTCGGGGGCACTTTGATCCTCATCGCAGCCCTACATGTAGAGGACTGGTCTCTGGAGGGGTTACCATATCCCCTCCGTCACCCCTCCTCACACCAACTTGCTCCCAGAACCCCGCTTTGTCCGTTAACCCCATGCCTCTGCCCCAGCACTCCAGTGTTGATCCTCGGGGACAGGTGAAACAGATGCCAGGCCTCACGGTTGAACTGAACTGATTATCACAGAGCTGGAACACATGCTGGAGTTACAAGTCAAAATACACTGCATAGTACATGCACAAACATAGGTTTGTGTGCACCTAAAGGAATAGTTCGACAGTTTGGGAAATATGCTCATTCATCTTTGTGCTGAGAGTCTCATAAGAAGATTAATCCCACTCTCATATCGGTGCACGGAAAACAAAAGTACAACCAGCAGCTGCTTGCTGGATCTTAGCTTAGCATAGCTGAAGCATATAAGTGTCAATTTGTCAAAAGTTTTTTCATTAGGAGTTATGTGCAGAAAGACTATTTCTTGGTAATTCTGTAACTTTATGAAGTTTCTTTATTACTGTGATGTTGACATATGTCTTTAGAGAGAATCTTGAAGCTAGCAATTTTTAGTCTTTATGCTAAGCTAACATAATCAGCTGCTGGTGGTAGCTTTATAACACTACATTATTCTTTAAGCTTTAAAAAAAGCTAAAAATATTTCCTCCTCACATAAACACGTGGAAAGACACACAAGGATACCCACACATTAACATACACACATAATGTAACATAAAGGTAACTCGGTAACATTAGCATGCCTGAACATAATCAGATTTATGAGAGCTCGGTTCATACAGAGTTGAAATGTGTTCAGGTTGAAACTAAAGAGGACTGACACAGTAACCACAATGCTGCAAAAAAAAGAAAAAGAAACTGACACAAAAGAGAGTAAGAGAAAAAAGCAAGAGACTGAAGGTAACACGACAACAAAAAAGAAATGGGTCTGTGTTTGTGAGCTAGCGGTTTCCTACGACAGTCAAGGCTGATGGATGTTTCGGAAGATAAAGAGGGAGATGAAGGGGGCATAGAGAGAGACAGCGAGAGAAAGAGAGAGGAAAGCAGCAAGAGAAACGCAGTTCAGCATGAAGAGGACAGCGGGACGAACAGTGCATCCATTGTCTATGTGGCCTGGTTAACATTTTAATGAAGGAGCCGCATCCAGAATCATGCCACAAACTACACACTGACTCACACAATGATTAACACTCTGCAAATACACTCAGACACTCCTGCCGCTAAGTGCAAACTCATTGACACATATGGACGTACAGTACAGTATTGTAGACTCATGCCAGCAAAGCACACAAAGGAGAACGTGATTTAGACAAAAACCATACCTGCAAAAACACAAATGGATTCATATGGATGGATATTTAACGGATGATTATTACAACAGTCTTATTTTTATAGATTTGGCCATTATTTTGTCCGATCATTATAACAATATTCTGACCAAAGGTGTACTGATTTACAATGAAAACTAACAGATTAAGAAACATTAGTGTGCAGACATTCAGACGGGTTGTAAACTGTTTAGTTAAACAGATTACGTAGATGACTACACCTAAAACATTGGTAATTATCCTTCATGGCACAGAACGCTATCGTACTGTGCTGGACTTTGCTCAGGGAAACAAATGAGACTGACCTCCAGTAAAATATGTATAAAGAAGGTCTGGGAAGCATTTGACCACATCTCTTTTTTAATGTAAACACTAATACGTCCACATGCTCCACGCCAAAAATGTTACAGGAAAATGCAGGATGTAGTGGTTGTTTTGGTGAGAGTATGCCAATGCTCAAAACAAGAGGTGTAAACAGGGTTTAGGTCTCTAGGCATGATGTGCCTGGGTTAGTACTGTAGTCAACTGACATCCCCGTGTGTCTCACACCGACTCAAATGACTACCCTTAGCATTGGTGTGAGACGCCACAGGACTTGACAATGCACGACTTTCTGACACCCTAGGATTTAGAACAAACTGCTATTAGGATCAACAGTAACATATTATAGTTTGACACTTCTAGCAGCCGTAGTAATTATGACAAGGAGAACGGAGAAAAAAATGCCTATGGGTCCTACGAAAGTGTAGGGTCAACCAACTTGTGTCGACATTTAGTTTGCAGGACTTGTTGAAAGAGACAAGCGGTTAGAGACTAGCTTTTCCAATACTTCTTCACAGTATCATTATAGTTTGACTCTGATTGTGTGCTTCAGCTTAAACGTTCACACACGTCGTTTAACCCTACTCTTTTATACGACCTGGAGCGTCTCTTGAAGTAGCGCCCCCATGTCAACATACTGAACTGTCCTTGAACAAACATCCTACAGACACTTTCTCCATCTGCCACTTGACATATGTCCTAACCTTATAGCAGTTGCTCAATCTCAATTGTTTAATCATTCACCTTTGTTTTCTCTTTTAAACTACTTTGGCAAACTCTGGAATTTGTTGATATCTTGTCTAATCATCTTGAGTTGTTGCCTCATCTTACTTCTTTTTAATGACGTCACCACCTTCTCACATCTCAATAAGTAAGTCAGTGAGCTAAATGTTATTATTACTGAGGGCAGCAGAGGTACAAGCTACATAAATAAGAGCCAAATTGTACAAAACTGGAATTTCCCGCTATATGCAATCATCTATTTACACATGACACAAGCGCATACAAGTATACATGCATGTGCACATGTTGATGATGGACCCAAACGTTTTTCCATGAATCTAACCCCGAATGTCCAGCCTCCATGCCCACAATAATACAGATGATTGACAGAGAGAGCTTTGATTCTAGCAGCAGGCTTAAAAAAAGACAGAACGAATATGAATGTTTCCTTTTTTTCCCAAGGTTTTCCAAGAAATACAATTTTGTATGATGAATAGGCAATTTTGAAAATGTGGGTGAAATGACCCCTCAGATTGTGGTGAAATAATCATAAAGACAAACATCAGGGTTGAACTCCAGCCATCAGCCGTCAGCCCACCGCGCATACAGTTCAATGCACAGGACGTGAAATATCTCTCAACTCTGGTCAAATATTGTGACTGTCTTTTTCAAGAGTAGAAAATGAGCCCCCCCCTTCCTCTTTCCTACATACACTCACACACTAACCAACTGATGTAAATCTGCAGGACATATGTTGAAGGGTCTGTGTAGGGGTTGTTTTCCAATTAAATGCAAATGTTGACTGCGGAAACACGTATGTATAAGTCGGCAAAAGTTCAGCGGGCCTTCTGCTGCCGCTGTGTCAAACGCTCTCTTCCTCCAACTCGCACTCCCCCACCCCTCCACCCCCATCTACTCATTCTCTTTCTTTCTTTTCTGTCTTTCTCTGTCACATAGGCACACACGGCTTAGCATAATGTCTTCCGCAGCTGTCTCTCTGGGCCAGGCATTGCAAGGGTGATATGATGAAGAGGGCGAAAGAGAAGAGCAGGGAGGCAAAAGAGGAAGAAGAAAGTGGAGGAGGGGGGGATCCTTGCCACCGATATTGGATTTCTTCACACCAGTTGTAGAAAACTTCCTCTACAGGCTAGAGATAGTGTGTCCTGTCATTCCAGACTGCTGCCTCTGTATAGGGTTGATTTAATTCTGTGGGTAGGTGGTTGGGGTATTGTATACGTCACACATATAAACATACTTGTCTCGTCAACCACAGATCCCCAACTTCACAGCAGAGGAGATCTTGATAAAGATAGGAGGCAGATTACGAAAATTTTCTTAACATTTTTTTCCCAGAAAGGGGAACAACAGGTGAATAATTGGGACTTTCCGCTCGGAGTGTCCCACCAAGCAGAGTGAGTACATTAAACTTAAATTGTCTCCAAAATCCCCTAATTACATCCCTGAAACCAGGGTGCTTTATTAAGAGTCCCCTTTTCTTTATTCAACCCCTTCTAGCATGGCCGTAATGATTCTCAGAGCGCTTTAAAAGCTCACTTTACCACTGGACAACAGGGCTACAGTTTCAAAACAGGCCTGTGAGGAGGGGTCCATGGGTGAGAAGGTGTACTCTAAAAGTGAAGGCAGTTGCCCTCCTATTGCTGCATTTAAATCACTAATCACATCACTGCTGCAGAATTACTGGCAGTGTGTTATAAGTGCGCTGTCCTTATTGAATTATAGAGTGTAGTTTGGGGAGTTCCTCCAAGTAACTAGAACTAGAGTAGAAGTTCTACGAACAGTGTTTGATCATGGAGGATGTGACATGTTCACTTTACATGAGCTCTGCTATGTTTTATTTCTTCACTAGCAGTACATAATTTATTCTTTGCTAGTAGCAGTGTTAACAGGAGCATTTTTATTGGATATTTACTCAGCTAGACACATTTTACTTTGATGCACTAATGCTAAACATCTACAACATGAGATCTACAGTAAACCAATTCAGTAACAGAGTGTGTGTTCTTTTATTACAATGTGAATTATGGTGCATACACATATACTGTGTACTACATGTACCGTGGTACATACATGTGTGCACATGCTTTTTTTGCAGACATATTTTGTGTCAAGGAACCACACACAAAGACTCATTTAGAGTTTAGACTACACATGCACACACAATCGAGCTTACAGTGACAGGTATACAGATACATATACTGGTTAATGTTTGCATATTATAGAAACACACAGGTACGCAGTTTGCAATCACACCCATTCACAAGTGCACACACATAGACGTGTGCACATGTATAGAAAGCAAACACAAACACAGTGTGTGAGCATGGCTGGAGGTGCCTGGTGTTGCTTTCTGACTCATATTACAGCTCGCTGAAGCAGCTCCATGCGGCTCCTTTTGCGGCCACAGCTCTCATTCCTCTGAAGCCACATCAAGGAGCGCTGGCTAAACAGACACTTTAGCAGCATCGCTGCTGGCTCCCACCAACCTAGAGAGACACACAGAGAGAGTGAGATGGAGAGAGACCTCCACCCTAGAGCAGCACAGCCATACCACAGCCATTATGTGTGCATTCAGTGGAATCTAATATGGAGGATGTGGCTGGCTATCTCAGATGCAGTTTATGTAACCATGAAGAGTAAAAGAGTGGAGATTATTGAAGGCCAAAGTCTGAATAAAGCCATCCATTCTCTTGCTTTTGTCTAACTGGGTGAACTCTCCTTTCCAGCCCTTCAGCTGCCCTGCACTTTCTAATGGCTTAATGAGTGCTAAACAGAGCTATTATGGGCTAAATGAGTGTGTGTTTAAAGGTGCTTGAGAAATTTGGGCGATTACAAAGTGATGATCATGTGTATAAACAAAAGGAGAGCTCAGATTTGGACTGTTCCATTGTTTTCTAGCTGGATTTAAAAAGTTAGACGCTTCAAGCAACAAGTCTGTGTGTGATCAACCATCATAAAGCAGACTGCCAGTGATTCAAGATCACACGCTCCTCATGCTTTGTATTAGACTGCCCCCTAGTGATGGCAAGTCCCCAGCCACCCCTCCCTACTCTTCTTCTCTCCTCTCTTCTGCTTTCGCTCTGTGTCTTGTGCATGAACAGGTATTAGCGCTGCGGGGATCTTGACTTGTGTGAGTGAAACCAGCAGATGTTGAGGTGATAATGACTCTCAAAGTCCTCTCGTCCTTGACTCTGGGACTTTTCCCAGACTTTATGTGCTCAGTCAGCGGAATCTGCTGTAGAACAACAAGTGCTCAGGGAGCTTGAGCATACTATATGTGTGTGTGTGTGGATGATGAAAGATGGAAAGATCATGCTGGCCTCATTTGATCAATCCCTTGTGTTCAGCTGAAGTGATACTCACAGCCCACTCGACATCCAAACACACACTGATTCTCAGTAAGAGAGTCAGCACAGATTTTTTTAGTCAGTGATCAACTGATATGTCAACCACAAATTTCTTTATTTCCTGTTTTTGTGAGTTTGTTATTCACTCCTGTGTCACTTTCAAGACAGTAATAACTCAGTCATGCTCAAAGGCACTGGAATCAGTTTCTGTTTTAAAAATCCTCAGTAATGTTTATCTGAGCAAAATCTGAGGTCTGATTTCACTTTATTTCAAGATGTTATAAAGTTTGAGGGTGAAATTGTGGAGCACTGGAAAGTGCTGGAGTTTTCTTATCACACTGCCTTTGGTAATTTCATTGTGTGAGACTTGATACTTTCTCCCATCACATTTAACAAAAGCTTTTCCTCCACTAGATTGTTCTGACAGCTGCAGTTTTTACTTTGTACTTTAAGGACCCATGATGAGCTCATCAAGTGCAGTATCATGTATTAGTAGACCTTAAACTACTTTATATGAAGTAGTAGTTTCAGACTAACTTAAATAATTTATTTAGGTACAATCTGACATTTTGGCTGAATTTTTTGGGCCCTTCATTCAACTTTTCTGTTTCATGTTACTTTATATTTCTGATCCACTACAGTTTACAGGGAAACATTTTACTTTTTACTCCACTAACTGTATTAAACAACTGGAATTACTAGTAACTAGTAGCTCATATTACATACACTGCAACATATCAGGGGGGCGGGAAAAAGGGGGAAACTCCCTGCCCCAAATGTTCAGTTCTTACAGCTGTAATTAGACAAATATGTCAGTAAACGAGACATCGATACAATTATATGCAACTTCTTCTTGTGAAAAACTAAAATAAAATTAAATAAATTTTTCTAGACCTGCTGCTGTTGTTTATATGCATGACTTGTAGTGGTGGTATGTTTCCATATTGCTGCTTTTACTTTACTGGAAGAGCTGTATGTAAGAGCGCAAAATGTCTAAAGCAGTTAGATTGGACATTCAATACACTTTACCTGCCAGCTTCCTTGTACAAAGTCCAAGTAATGTCCGATGAGTTGCTCCAATGGTGCTGCTTTTGTGTCCTATAAAACAAAACACTGCGATTTCTTCAGTTTGCATTAGGCTCGCTATTATGTTTTCCTTCACTTGGTTCAATACGACAATGAATTTGACATGAAATATTTAATTATGCTCCAGTAGAATCAAGTCTAACCATTAAATACCTCACACATTTTAGACTTTTTTTCATGTGCACTCTGTCTTACTCTGTATAGCTGCCTTATGTTTGGTAAATCACTTTGTAACATCTGTTTTCACTGACTTTTGGTGTTACTCTTGAATAGAGTTTTGAATACTTTATTATTATTGTTGACCACGTGACATATGTTGAGAGAGTTATGAATCACTGTAATTATTTCTCCCTGTCAGACATTACCATGAATCACACACCCTGCTAAAGGCTCATATTAATGTTGGCTAAACTCCAAAATAAAATTTTACATGAAAGCAGAACTGAAATCTGTCCCTCATTTTTTACAGTGTAGTTGCAGCACAAGCCAGTGTGGAGAAGAGGAATGATTACAGTGATCCATAACTTTCTCAACATACATATAGCAGATATGTGTGAGAACTGTATTAAAATGTTATTGAAAATAGTCAGAACTGATCCTTTAAGTGTCTTTCACAGATGTTAAATATATTAAAAAATCAATACTGACAAAGAGATAATGATGATAAACATGTCAGTATATTAGAAAAATGATGAATATGACATTCCCAAACTTTGTGTGTGTGTGTGTGTGTCTGAGGAAACTGTGTTTTGGTTCATGTCTTCTGACGTGGAACATATCCTCATAAGACTCAGACAGACTCTGACATGGCACTTTTCAAGTCCTATGTGGCACTTTCTAAAACTCATTCATCTCCACAAGTGAGACAGGTTTCAGTTCACAGCGCAGGCAAACACACAAAAACAGACACACACACATGCATTAACAGTATAGCGTATGTTTGACTTAGCAGCTACAATAGTCCCCCAGTGACAAGTGTTGATGGATGGATGTCAGAAGGCAATGACCTGCCTGAGTCTCCTCCATTTCACACAACCCTATTAACGGGTTCATCAATCAGTATGTGTGTGTGTGTGTGGTTTGGGGGGGGGCGCGCACATATGGTGTTGAACAGGCACAAGCGCCATGTGTTTGACCACGCCAAGATTATAGCATATAAACGCATAAATCCATATGTAGTAGTGATATACTCATTAATAGGATACACACACACACACATACACACATCTGCAGAGGGATACGGATCTGTACCCTCCGGACCTCATTATTGCAGCCAATCAGGAGACAAAACATCAGGCTGATTAGTGAAAGACTTGCAGAAATAAACAACAAAAAGATTGAGCAGAGAGAGAGAGAGAGAGAGAGGAAGGTGAAGGGCATGGGAGGAGGGAGAGTCAGAAAGAGGGGGAGAGAGAGAGATAGTGTTGCCTGAGGTGAGAAAGGTTTCTATCTTGTACAACTTAACCTCACACTGCCCCTGTGAGTTGGGGCTGACTGTGAGTCAGAGGCCTTGTGGGTACATTACGATGTGAAAAAGGGGAGAACACACACACACACACACACACAGTTGGCGCTCAATAGTGTGAGTAAATTACTACATGTGTTACTGTCCGTAGAGATGCAGGTATGTGTGTTTGGAGGTGTGTGTGTGTGTGTGTGTGTGTGTGCCAGTGTGCACCTCCAGCTTGGCAAAGCCCTACAGCAGAACTGTGTAACACACGCTCACACTTTAACGTGGAGTGAGGGCATGCGCGCAGTCAGTCACACACATTGCTGTGACACAGTCGAGGAATCTGGCTGCTGGATATTTCCTCCATTCCTCTGTCAACCATTCATGTCTCACTTGATGGGGGGAGTAGATCGAGGCACGAGGGAGGTACACAGAGAGTTAGAGAAAGAGAGGGAGACGGTGTCTTCATTCACCTGCTGGCAATCAGCCAAGGACATTCTGTACTGGCTTGTGTTTGGGTGAAATAGAGAATGCATTTCTACTCGTCATGAACCTGACCTTCCTGTCTGCTGCTCTGTACATTAACTGACTGTAGGATTCTTTGTCTGCTCTCCCATCTCTCTGCCTCGCTGGCTGAGCCCCTGTGTATCAGCGTGTGTGCACATAGGTTTTTATGCAAAAGACTTCAGCTTCTACTGACAAACATGCAACTGAAATAACGACAGAACAAAGTGGGTGAAGGACACCTGTTGGGTTTCTTGAAGAGATAAGCTGCTCAGTTTCCCCGATAAATAGTCCAGATCTATGAAGAATGACCTACCAAGAACAACTGGTCTGACTCTGGATATTGACGCCTGCATACACTTCTCCAGCACATCGGCAACATGAGATACTGGCTGGAGAACATAACAGAGCATTTGGCAGCTGAAGAGTGAATATTTGTCAAGTGCAAGAAACACAGCTCTAAATCACTGCTTATGGTGCTCCATATTTTCTTGATGTGTAAATATAACATGGCCATGTGAACTACATTAGTTAGCAGTTTTGGTTGATCACAGCACTGGATGAAGGGGATGTTTCCAAGATGAGGAAAAAATGGGAAAAGGAGTGCTAGACCATGTGCCCTGGCTTCCAGTCCCACCAAGTTCCTGGATGCTAGTTAATGCACTCTGCTTGAATTACATGAAACAGACAGAAGGCCATATATTTTAACCTCACTTGCATAACTTGCATAATTCAAATGGTTTTAGTGAAGGGACCTCCCACTGCATTTATCAAATGATGGTCTGAAACTCTTTATAGTCACTAGGGAGGTAGTTTTAGTCTTTTGACACAACTGGATAAGATTTTTGATCATTCAAATCCTCAAAATCACTTCAGTCAAAATCAGTTATGTTACTGCTTATGGCCATTAGGGGGCACCAGCTTCGGTCTGTCTCACATGCTGCTTTAAACGTCTTACTAAATTGCATGACATGTTAATGGATATGTTTAAAGTATATTTACCTGTCTGACTGTCTGTCTGTCTTTGCATCTCTTTGTCCGGTGCTCTAGCTCCATAGACCACACTACTGCACATGACAAACAGTCTAAACACAACCAGCTGTGCCCTAGTCTGGCGAGAGCCCCCATCACACAGATCTGCTTTCCATATATACATAAGAAAACACACTTAAGCAAACAGGGGCATGGGTATGGAAACACACGTGCACATGCTGAAAACTGTGTGTATCCCCTGGTATCGAGAATGTGTGAGTTACTAGTTCTTCTTCTGCTACCCTTTATCCCTCTACTATTACTCAAAAGCCAGCTCGTGTGTGTGTGTCTGTGTACATACATTTTTATACAGCTATGTCCTGTGTATTTGTATTAATGCAAGTACATGGTTCACAAATGTCCACTCAGTCCAACAATCAATAAAAACCTCTTTGTTAGAAATATATTAGGAGCAGTAGACCTCTCTCTGGGCCTTGCTGTGCCATAAACACCTCTTATTAAACCACATGAATTGGCATTTTCCAGCACAGATCTGACAGGTAAGCTATAGCTGGCCTGTATCACTAACAGTTATTAGTGAGGGTGTGTTGAACAGGTATGATGACAGAGGAATATGTGGCATACAACTCAGAGCTATAAACACAGTATGAGCTCAATGGGAATCGAAGATTATTAGCGTGCATTTCAGCACCGCCAGCAATTAGAGAAAGGAGTCCAGCCAAGGCTAATGCACGTGAGCACATAGCTGCCTATTCACACATCCAGCAGACACAAAATGTTAATATTCAGCGTGAGCGGTGTGTGTGTACATTATTCACACTTTTGTAGTTCTCTGTTTGGTCTGCTAAACTCCAGAGAGAAATATCTGGCTCCCTTGCTGCTAAATGCTCAACTACTGCATGTTCAGCAGTGATCAGCAAGTGATTCATTGTTAATATCCACCAGTGTTACCAGTGTAGAATATAACAGCACAGCTAAATTTGCATCAAACAACAACAGTGCAAAAACACAGGTGCAACTTCTCATATTTGGTTCTTGGCTGTGTCAGCCTCAGGCTAGTTCCTGTGTCACAGGTAGACAGCTCGTCAAAATGAGCGACAACTGCCAGGGCAGGGACTCGACCTGCTGAGTGGGGAGGAGACGAATGATACGAATAACAATCTACTCTATGCTCCGGGCAAGAGAAGTTTTGTGTTTCAAAAGCACTTAAGAGCGAAGAGGGCGTGAGCAATTCAGGACATCTCCAACAGGTTTTTCACATCAGCTAATGAATATCAAACCTCTTATCTATCAGACAGCTGCAACAAAAATAAAAATGAAACTTCAAAAACTCCCCTGTCTGGTAGAGACATGAAGAGCTGAATGTGTGTCATTAGTCAACACACTCACACACACACACACAGACGAGGTTTAGTGTGTAAGTGAGTGAGTCCACCTTTCTGTCTTTGAAAGCAGCCTGAGCATTCAGCAGTTGTTGACTCCATGTTGACTTAGCCATTAAAGGCTGTAGCAGGTCTGAAATAAAAAACCTGCACGACTATTTGGCTTGGACCGAGCATGCCTCATAAGTGCACACTTGAGTTGAGTTAAACACTCGTACCTCTGACACAGTCCTCACACAAGTTGCTGATACGTCTCTTAAAGACTAACATCACTCAGATTCATAGATTTTTTTTTTCTGATGCTCTGAACAAAAATGAGCATGTCAGGAGTATGACGTGCAACACACTGAAACTCTTGAGTTGAACAAATTAAACCGCGTGTTTATGCATGTGTGTGCAGACGTGTGATTAATTCTCCGGCCCAGATAAAACAATAACGAGAGGACGAGCGGCATCGTTCGAGTCAATTTGACATTCATGTCAACCTCAAACATCTTGATCTCAGTCTTCCTCCAGCCTTTGCCATATTTCACTCCTGACTCATTTATTCCTTCATTTGTTCTTCATTTGAAAAACTTTCTCACTATTTTCCCTTTTTAAACTTTATTCTCAAAATAATTAAAATGTTCTTTAAAATATCTTGAGTTTGTCACTTGTTATTCTCTCAGGCTAATTATTACCTCTCCTACAGCTCGATTTTCATTTTGTCATTCTTTTTTCTTTTTTTTTTACTTTTCTTCTTCCTTGCTTTGACGTTATAAAGACATTTTGGCAGATTGTTGGAACGACGTTTAAAGTTCTTCCAGATGGGCCGTTGACGCGTCACCTTAAAAGAAGTCCTTGTTTTGTGGAATCAGAATGGAGTCAGACCTAATTAGAGTTGAGAGGGACATTAGAGAAGGAAAGGAAAGGGGTTCAAGACATGTTTTTAAGTTTTCTTCTTGTACATTTTCAGTATGAATACATAATAATGTGTGTGTGTGTGCGTGTGTGTGTGATAGTGTAGGACAGAGGTGACAGATTTTCAGCTGCACCTACTGACATTATTTTAAAAAGAGGACAAAGTGCAATACAAAAATAGAAGTCTTCCTCTGCTGCTAATAGAGCATCTGTTGGCCCAATTACTCAGAGCTGAGTTAAACAGTCCAGTCAGGGACCTGGAAATACTGAGGAGATGACACATACTTTACACACACACATACATGAGCATGTGCAGACAAACGCGTTTTATCTGTCAGGTCAGCCAGGTGTAAGTTCTGTGATTAGATTCTCCCAAGCCCTCCACACACAAACATGCAAATGATGATACACACTGATTTGCCTGGTTTCAACAAAAAGCTCATCACGAATGATGGCGCACATCTCCAGCTCACATGCAGTGATTTCAGGCTGATGAGGAAGTGAAGGAGATATAGCAAACTACAGTATGTAACAGTTAGTCTCAAAGCAGCAAAAGGTACATTGTGTCCGTTCTTCTTGTCTCTCAGCTAGAATGTATTGCCATCGACCACCCTCGCTCAAATCAAGTGTGTTTGTGTTCACTTAAGTTACTTAAGTAACCTGATTACCGTAATTTCCCTGTCTGCAGTCTTTTGTTGTGCAAATGCATTCTTGGAAAAAGCAAATTAGAAACCTGGTTACGCACAAACAGTAGGAACAAACCAACATTCTCAAGGAGAAATCTAACTTAGGAAATAAGGTTTCTCTAATCCCCTTTCAGAAAATGAGGTTTGTTGTTGATTCAAGGAGGTAGATTGTAACTTAGTTTCTTAAAGACTTGGCTCCAGACTGCTACCATTTGTGACCATTTTTGGAGAAAGTTCAACTACATTTTACAACCAGGTGAACTAGTGCAACTTGCAGGATATCTATACTTGAAGAGACTAGTGAGATTAGTGGGTCTGAAGATGTTGCAGTATCATGCAATATTTAACCATATCTAGTATTGAGTTCTAGCTAGTCTAAACATTACAGCGGTTGTTGTGAACTTGCTGATATAGTTAATACTCTGCAGACGTTCTGCAGACATGGGTACAGAAAACAGGTTACAGTTTTCAGTTGTCTTCAAACTGTGATTGACACGTTAAGGATTAAGATATATTAAAGAGTGATCAAGAAACCTGCTGAATCCCAGTTGTTTAGCTGTCATTGCGTTGAAACTAGTAAAATAAACTGTTTCCTACGTATTCTTAGTGTGTGTATCAGAGTGAAACTGACTTATGAACAGCCTAGGTTTTAAATAATCTCAGCCAACCTTTTCCCCACTAGCTGTATTTATTTCAGTACATTTTCTTGTTTCTTTACTCAAGGCATTTCTGTGGCAGCCTAACCCAGCGCTAACCTGAACTAACCCTAAATATTACACAGGCTGACAGTAATATCACAGTAGTTTATTTTTCTGCTGATCCATGTAATAATAGAATACTATTTCACCAGTGTATGTTATCATTCCACACACAAGGCAGACATCACTGCCGCTCTGTCCACTACTGTCTCAGTTATCTGAGAAATAATATTTTCTCTCTGAATTAGCATTATGGAATAGGGACTGAGGCTGAGGGCTTTAACATAACAGTGCAACAAATCACTGGCGGGCAGACTGTGTGTGACACGCACACAAACACACACACAGGCAACTCACACGGCAGGACACGCAAGCCCACAATACTGTACAGCCATGTACTGTAAGCACACACACAATGAGTCAGCTGGGTAGTTATTGTGCAGAGCACTGTAAACAGGAAACAAGTCGCGGGACCTCGCTGTTCGTCATCAGACCTCCCAAAGCTTTGGTACACAGCAGAACAATACAAGCAAGGCTCTAAAAATACACACACACACATTTGTCAGCATATCTACACATACGTGACATATGTGTGAGAGTGGATCTGGGAATCTGTGGATGTCTGCCCATGGATGTTTGTGTGTGACTTTATCTGCTATATGTGTGTCTGTGTGTGGGTTTGTGTGGCTAGCCGTGTTGGTAAGGAGGCAGAGACACAAACAAACTTGTGGTCTGTTCTGGAGGATGGGGCAATTTCCTGGTACACACAGAGGGATAAAGACCTGGACAAGTTAAGACAGAGAGAGAGAGAGAAGAGTGGATGCTTTTTCTTTCTCTTTTTTCTGCTTTCAGAGGAAATGCTGTGGGCTTCATTGATTGGAAAAGGCTCACTTTCACTTGCAGTTTTGAGGTTGCTTTCTATTTCACTTTATGTGTCCTAAAAAGCTTTTAATCATCTACCCACCACAAAGAAAAATATAAAATTATAGTTTAGTAGTTTCATTCTGAGTAGCTCTAAGTTTGTACACATATCTTAGAAAAAAAAACGTAGTCACAGGAGACCAGTAACGTTAAGGAACAACATTTTCCTCCACCTAACCATGTTTATTTAGTGTCTAAATCTAAGCCTTTGTGCCCAAACCCAACCAAAGTGCTACATTTGTATGTTTCACATAAAATTATGTTACACCAGCCACCCTTTTGGTGCCACTGTATGAGATGGCAGCCGTTATTTTGGTGCAGTTTCAACAGACGCCTGCTGCCATGGGGGCGCTCTTTCAACAAACGCTTCTACAGGTCTTATGAGAGAGTAGGGGCAAGTGATGTAGTATGTGGTTGTTTAGATTGAAGGACTTGTTGTAGTGGTAGGCACACCACTGATTTACCGCAGGGCCAAAATTAAACTAGACTGATTTCAAATACCCTGACGGTATAACGATGATAATGATTTTACTATAGAGGTATCTTGACCCTCAAATTAATAATGATAACTGATTAAACTGGTGTGAGCCTGGAAAGACCCGCCAGGCGTCTGAAAAGCACCTAGTATATCAGTATCCTGGTCAGCTAGCAGCTAGTTTGCTGTTTGTCTCCTCTGAATCACATGTGACACAGTTAAAGGCTGAACCTGCCTGCACTTGCTCACACGACACATACTGATGCAACTCTAAGACAAAGAACAATCTCATCATTCTACTATCTGAAAAAACATATTCCACACACACACGCACACACACACACACACAAACTAAGAAGATGAAAGCAGTTAATTTTCTACAGTTGCTCTGGCTATACATTTACTTGTTTCTATATTTAGTTTGGAGCTGGGCCAAATGTTCTCACAGCATGTATGTTTGACTGACTTTCTTCATAACTGGTTAAGATCTGGCCTGAGGGTCATGCATGCATGTTCACACACACACACACAGACACACACACACACACACACGCATGCATGCAAGAGCCTTTAATGTGCGACCCCCACTTAAACACTTAAACACTTAAACCCTTACAGATTACTCTGGGGCTAAGCCATATGATGATTTTCATTTTGAAGTGCGGAGAGTTTGTTTCAGTACAGCACATTTAAATGATTTTAAAGCTTTAATTGACCACGAACGTGACTGAAAAATTTTCTCTTCGTCTGGGCTCAACTGTGTTTTGCCGTACTGAAACAAAGAGGGCTTGTGTGTCGGCAAAGCCTCTGGATTATGATTAACTATTTGATTACTGAGGGTGTGGAAGGGAAAGGTGGAAGGGTGAGAATGAGGAAGGGATGGAGGAGGGAATGCATGGAGGGGGTTTTGACTTTTAAACAGTGCAAGAGGGTACGAGATGAAAAGTTAATGACAGCTCATTCTTGCTGCGTGACAGTTTGGTTGTGTGTGTGTGTGTGTGTGTGTGTGTGTATGTTTGTGTGTGTAATAATGTGTGTGGCATCATGCCAAGGTCTCACACCTTCTGAGCAACCTGTCGTGTTTCTATTGTTATCTTTGTTGTTCATCATGTAGCTTGAAGAATGTGCGGCTGTCTCTGCATGCTGGTGCAAGATTAACTGTACTGTGACTTTGAAACCAGATTCTTACAGATGCTGTGCATGTATCTGTGCATTCTACCTAAGTAAAAACATGGTAAAGACAACATTCAGAACCTTGTTAATTTCATCTATGAGCAGAATGTAATATAATTTTCCAGCTGGGTCTAATTTCCTGGAATGGTTTATTATTATTATTGGTTATTTATTTCTACATTTTATTCCCACACATCAATCCATCTATTTTCTAAAGACATGTATTCTGTTCACGGTGTGTTCAGGGCCTCAACCTCATCCCTCTAGGTGTGCTGTGCTCACCCTCAACATTGTGCTGATCTATCAAAAATGTCAGACACAATGAGGACAAAGGTGCTGTGGGTAACCGTAAGTCCCAGAGGATCGTACCCCATATCCATTTGCTTATGTGCAGAATGCAGGAGCATTATTTCACTCTGGACTCTTTCCCTCAGGTCTACTGGACAGTGTGTTTTAGCTTCTTTCAGCTCACTGTTTTGATTTCTGGGGCCAGTTTTTAACGTAAAGTTAAAGTCAGTTTGTTTTCTCTAAATCACGCCACACAGTTAAAGGCTGAATCGGCCTGTACTTGCTGATACGGCTCATATTGATGTAATTGGATAACAAAGAACAATCTTATCATTCTACCATCTGAACAGCTACTTACCGCCTCCCCACCAGCACCACACACACACACACACACACACACACACACACACAAACTGATAAGATGAAAGCAGTATTTTATACATTGCTCTGGCTGTGCTTAACCTGCCACAAATTAATGATGCGTTTCCCATATTTAGTTTGAAGCTGGGCCAGATGTTCTCACAGCAGGCATTTCTGACTAACTTGCTTCATAACTAGTTAAGATTTGAGCTGCGACTCAGCCTCGTATGTTCACACACACTCTCACTGAAAACACTCAAACCCTTACACACTGATCTGGGGCAAAGCCATTTGATAATTTTCTACTTGAAGTGCGGAAAGCTTGTTTCAGTGCAGCACATCTAAAATATTTTCAAATCTTAATTGACCACAAACGTGACTTAAGATTTTGCTAAACTGTGTTTTGCCGTACTGAAACAAAGAGCGCTTGTGTGTTTGCAAAGTCTCTGGATTAGGATTAACTCTTTGATTGCTGAGGGTGTGGAAGGGAAAGGTGGAAGAGTGAGAATGAGGAAGAGATGGAGGGGAGAGACAAATTTAGCTATGAATGGGATGTAGTGTAACTTAGCAGCTGATCTACCAGAACCCTGGAATGTACAACAAAGTTTTTACTGCATGTCTGCTCCATTGCTTTGAGCTGGGTTCAGCAGGTAAAGTTTTTCCACTGAACCAGTTCTTGCAGTTGTTTGAATGACAATTGAATTGACTCAGTTGTGAATTGTGTGATGTCATTATAGGTCAGCTTTCCCAGGATGGTTAAATCATCTATACCACATCTAACTCCTATAGACAGATTCCTTCAGATTTACTTAAAGCTGCTACAGTCACTAATTTTTGTCAACAATTTATCAGATGACAAGAGTAATGTGAAAATGGTCTATATATGTTCATGAACAAACATGGCAGTATAACCTAACACTGGACTTTCCTACCACCAGTGTGTTTTAGCTTCTTTCAGCTCATTGTTGTAGTTTTCTGGCCTGCAACTTTACTGTTTTGATTCAGGCCTATGCTTTCTTTAGAGAAAATGTTCTGATAAACCAACAATACAGTAATAAATGTTAATGTTGCCTGTTTTGTCCTAATACTGTATGTAAATTGGCTACTGTTTGGTAGCACTTACATATCATGTTTTACTGCTTATTGTGCCACCCCCAGGGGGTCAAAACAAACAAACAAAAACCCCATATCTAGTAATGCTGCTTTAATTTTAAGTGTGGTATTTTTTCATTCATTCATTATTATTTGTCACCGTCGGAGTACCTGAATATTTTTTTTATCTTAGCAACAATAAATAAATAAAAATAAAATATAAAATGCTCATGACTTGATTACAAATTTGATAGTATTAGTATTTGTTTTAAAATAATAATAATGTTTCAATTCCTTGAAATTAAATCAAAGCTATCTGCATGTCCAGATTTCACTGAAGGTATGTAGGAAGTATGTTTTTTGGGTGTTGTCACTGCTTCATCTGTTCAACCTCTCAGGCTTTTCCTGCAGAAGGAGCCGAGCTTACACAATCCCAACGCTAACTTATGATTTATGAGCTCATATTGATACTGTAGCATGGAGGTATTAGAGTACTCAGAGCAGGAGTGATGTATGCTGTGAGAAGAATTCCACTCTCATAAATGTAAAGATCTGTCTGATTTGTTTCTTGGCTCTGCCTTTGAACTGCAGCTTGCGTAATAAACTCTGAATTCCCACACAATTTCCTGTCCCACTGGAAGACCATTGAAAGATGAGATCAGATTTAAATGCATATAGAAGCACACACACACGCAAACCTACTCATGTATGGATATGTAACTACAGTACTTGTCTTAAAGACTGATTACATGCAGCTACAGGGCCCTAGGGAATCCAGATAAGGTTTGAATGTGGACACAAGTATGAATAAATCTCAAATCCAACCTGACACACAGGCTTACAAGACAAAAGGCTGAATAAAGACAGGTTGTAAAATGCTGACAGTACATTCCCTTTCCTACTGATCATCTTCAGTCTCTCCCACTGTGTTTCAAAAGTGCACCAATTTTTTTAATGAAACCTCTAAACTAATCACAGTAGGGGAGTTTATTCTGCTGTCAGATCTCAAAGGTGATCCCCTCCCCCTGCCCTGCTTTTTTTATTTACGTCACTAATTAATTAATATATTATTAATATATTTTGTTCTTTACTAACTTAATTTTCTGCTTTTTGTATTCTCTTTATTATCATTATCAGTATATATATACACTACCAGTCAAAAGTTTGGACACACATAGGAATTACCATGTTTTTCATGAAAAGATACGTCTTTAGTTGTGTTACCATCATTGCACATAGTTTTCTAATGATCAGTTATCCTTTTAAATTAGTACATTTTAAAAAATAAAATTAAAAATATTTATTTGCATTAGCAAACATAACATGCTATTGGAAGACAGTACTAATGTTTGCAGAATTTAGGCCTCTGTATGTTTAT
>JAUMHL010000007.1:3161247-3171331 GCA_032362345.1 Sandelia bainsii | reverse complement strand
ATGCATGAGAAAGAAAGAGCTGCTGATTACATCTTTTTTTGAGGACTGTGTGTGTGTGTGTGTGTGTGTGTGTGTGTTAGAGTGTGTAAGTGTGGGGGGAGTTTGCTGAGTAAAACCAGGCATGTCGGCATCTTGGCACATGCACACAGTTTTGGTATTTTGGTTTTGATTAAAACAGCATTCCCTAAATCTAAAGACAGAGTGCAAAGAGGTTTCTCTATGACATTAAATATTCATGGCTAAATAACCAACAAGCAAAGTTAAAGTTTTCATTTAACAGTCATAACCTCGCTATTCTGTTTAATTGGGTTTACTGTCTTGTTGTGGCTAAATAAAATTTGACTGATTTATGTAAGTGTTGTTAAACTGATTGGTGCCCAGCACAGAGCCTTGCTCATCGAGGAAGGCAAAATACAAATACAGAAATTTTTCATGTAATATAACCAAAATTGTTCTAACTTACTAACTTACTCAGTAACCTTTTCTCAAAATGTGCATCTTCTGTTAATTTTTGACCATATGATGTGCATTCACCCTACATCTGTAAAGTAAGAATATGTAAGGAGCACAGAGTTTTCCACGATCTCCTTGAGTATTGTTTTCAAGACATTCATTTAGAATGCAAAGAGACATTGTGATTGCAAACAAATTTGCTTGCAGAGTGCAGAAACAATTGCAGAAACTCTAAAGCAAAGTCCAAATGAGTTAAAAATGTGTTAAACTTAGCAACAGAAACAAAAACATGCATAACCAGACATTTTATTAGCCTTCTTTGGAAACATAGAAGAATAACAGACAGGAGAGAGATGACATACAATATAAAGAAATAGAGTTCCTGATAAGTGCTGAGTTCAGTCAGAGGCTGAGCTGAATCCTAAATTTGCTCCACCTTCACCATTATGGAGTTGTAAGAAATGTTATAGAGTCCTACTGAACACATGCAGTAGGGTCCCCAGGAGTGAGGAGGAATTGATTTACTAGGAGCATAGAAAGTTGGATAGTTGGTTTACAACAGAGCTTTATTGGCTCGCCTACATACTTACCACACCAAATGTAGTATGTATTAGTAGGTTGTATCAGTAGTCAGTAGAGAGTTTTCTCCCGACCCCACTTTGTCTTCACAGGTCTACTTGATAGGTTTTTATAAATCAATGCAAGCAGCAGCTTAACACATTTACATGTTTTACTGAGACCTGGAGCGGACAAACTCAAGCACATACATACACACACCACATATGTAAATGTACAGAAATAACAAGTAGTTCTTGAACAAGCTGATGGATGCATGCACAGTACACTCACACACACGTGCACACACAAACAGCCCCCTAGGATCCAGTCTGCTCGACAACCAACCTTCCAAAACTCCCAAACCCCCCTCCATGTCTGCTGGGTTCACAAAGAATTTATTAGCCAAGAGGAGCCACATCTGCAAGCAATTTCTGCTAATGTTGTTGTTGAGTCGGGCCGGGTCGAGGAGAAGGACTGGACACTGCATCCACACTCTCTTACCCTCTCTCCACAGCCCCTCCCCTCCCTGGGTCAAGACATGTTAGAGAGGTCCAAGGAAGGAGGGTTCAGGATAGAGGTTGTGTGTATACGTGGGCTTGTGTGTGTGTGTGTGTGTGTGTGTGTGTGCGAGGAGAGACCTGCAGGAAACCCATCCTCCCATTTCATGCTCAGGGGGACTTTATTGTCCAACTCTGGCACTGAAGCACTCAAGTTCATTAACATGTTCAAACTGCTTCAAGGTTTCTTCAACCAGTGCACCCCCCTCCTCCAACTACTGCTACAGCAAAACAATTGTTCTTTTCTCAAGGGTTACCATTCAAATGGAGCATACAGTACAGTCCCTTTGACGTGCATATTAATGGCCCTCATACATGTGAATGAGACACAGTAGGGGGGACAGAGCTGGACAAACCTATTGAACATTTGCATGTTTCATTAAGCTGCTAACATTTGTCATTGGGTGGGCTGTTGTGTGTGTGTAGATGCATTTCAATTTTCCACAATTTTAGGCATTAGTTGAATAGAGATGGTCTGTGAAACCACAAAAAAGGAAGAGGAGTCAAAAGGAGCACACAGAAAGTTTGGGTGGCCCCTACAGTTATGTGTGGAAGAGTGTTTGTAGGTGTGTGCGAGCTAGGGATCTCCAGTAAGCCCTGTGCACACAGACCGCCATCGGTGATGAATAGGCCTACCTGGTGATAGGGCCCTTTATGGATGCACACACACACACACACTACCCGCTTCCAAATGGATTACACTGCACCGAGAATAGTCATCTTCTGTTTCGTCTCTTTTATCCCACACACACACACACACACACACACACACACACAGAGCCACACACCGAGTGTAATCCACTGTGTGTGTTTATATTGTCCATGGCCCTCAGGATTACTCCCTTAAGCGGGGAATGCTGGGAACAGCAGGTGAAGTGCTGTGATGGGTCTTCTTTCCATGACGTGGCGTTTTGAAACAGAGAGGCTGAGGTAGCCTCCTGTAGAGAGAGAGGATGTACAGGAAAAACAACAGTCAGAGGAATTGCAATTGTAATTGTAAAGTATGTGAAATAAAATATTATTTTCATAATTAAAGCTGCTCTCTTATCAAAAAAATGTAATATCAAAGTCAACTGAATTATAAGATCACCTCTAAAGACCACTTTAAAATGGTAAATAGTGTCTCTTCACTAAATAGTTTCAATTTTACAGCTGTAAATGGCACGTACCCACCCAGCATGGAAGATACAGAAAGTTAGCAACTAGCTTACTAACTAGCAAGCATTTAGCACAGCGGTGTCCAATCCTGGTATAGTTGGAAAACAAGCAGGACAGTGACCCTTGAGGACCAGGATCGGATACCCCTGATTTAGCAGATAAAGAACCAGATATAGAGAGCAAAGTCATTATGTCATGTCCAGGCTAGCATCCATTCTATTAGTATCAGCAACTCAATGCAATTCCACATTAAGCTCAGCATTAAGATCAGCTTAATCACCAACCACCGCAGCAGGTTATTACATGTTGAAACCTTTGTGATTTTAACAGTCTTATTCAACAGTGTAGTTTTTAGCATCTGGAAAACTACAGCTCCCAAGAAATCAGAATTACTTGTATGGAGTGTTGGAAAGCAGATACTTCATCGTAACACTTTCATGTCCATACCCATAAAATTCATAAAGGTCTCATCTAAAGCTTTTTATTACAGACCTATTGACTTCCTAATGGCCATGACGTCTAGCTCACAAACCCTAAGGCTCATGGGAAACTGTCCTTTAATGCATAATTTTTCAAAAATCTTCAAAACTTAACACAGCAGGTAAGTCACATGGCATCCTATTGAAAGCTGCATTCCAAGGCTGGATTTTGTATTATTAGAGGTGTGTGAAACCTCAACAGGATTTTTGTCCCATAGGAGTTGGCAGAGATCAAAAACAAAGTATAGATAAACAGAGCTGCTTACATTGTCCAAATCATCAAACCACAGCAGAAAACTTCTAGATGACCATTGACTTGTAAGTCCAAGGCTATGGTGGCAGGTCAACCAGTAAAAATGATCGTCAAAATTAAAAAAATAAGACTCTGGCTCTAGTAAACCAGAAAAATGCTTCAGATTTTCTAAGTGCAGCAGAGAGGCACCAAAGACAATCTTGTGTGGAGACAAACATCCTCTTCTCTGTCTGATCACTGAGGGCAGCAGCAGTTAACCTGGCCATCACTTGGTCTACAACTGAGGAAACCGCTGTCCAAACAAGATATGCTGTCGCTCCACCACCCCCGCTCTGACTCATCTAACTCATGTTCCTAGCTTTTATCACTAACACTACTTTCCCACAGCCACATCCAAAGCTGTTAACAAGTAGGTTCCATGTCAAAGGTTGCGATGTCATGTTGGGTCTCTGAAGTTGTTTGAGGATAAAATATGAGATTCTATAAGAAACAGTATCCTGTAATTGTCTTACACGAATACTGTACCAGATTCTAATTATAGCAAACATTGACACACACTTTCAATAGCATAGATGTGTCACTGTTAAAGTACACGTAAAGTGCTGCAGGTGGAATCGTGGCTTTTATTGAGGTGTAAATGAAGCCTCCGCCACAGTGGCGTCATACTTTCCTAGATTTAAGTGTGAGAAGATATTGATAGTCATCTCCATGACTCCATGTCATGTCTGCATGTCTGCTTGTGGAGATATCTGCCCTTGAAAAATAGACATTATGCTCAGTAATACCGTTTTTGGGAACTGGTTACCAAGCTTGCCAAGTGAAATTTGTGATGGCAGGAAGCTTCTGGTTCCCAAGCCAGGGCTATTTGAAGCTTTAAGCTCTGTTGATGCTGATTCTACATGCAGACATCCAATTTTTTTTCAAGGAATAATTATCAAGGTGGCAATAATATCTAATGCCTGCAGATATTGAGATATGGCAGATGTAGCCATGGTACGTAGCCATGGTATGTAGACAGGTACTATTGGTAGGACTGGGTAAATAAAATTCTGTAGATGGAAACTGTAGGAATCATGTGATAAATCAACCCAACATTAGTCTGAATGGTGCTGTGCTAATCAGACTTGCAGCATTTCTATGAATTTTTTACAACGTGAAAGGCCAAACCGCTGTCATTTAATTGCTGTTCTGAATTTTAAAATTGACATTTCCAATATTCTCTATACAAAACCACCATTGGTTGATTGCTAAAATCATGCAAAGACAAAGAATTACTGTAATTATATTTGCTCATTTCAAATGACAACTTGTTGGCCTTCTCTTAGACCCCCCCAAATCCTTTGGGCACTGTAAATTGAATGCATCTGGAAAGATTTAGCTCACAGAAATGCTTTATGTCAATGAATTGTTTAATGTTTATTTTTGTGATTTCATCGTGCTCGCTGGATTGTAACATTCTTTATCACAGTCGCTCCGTCCAGTAGTGTGGCTAATTTTTGCCTGTCTGAATGTTTTTATCTCCCTCAAAAGATGTGATTCTCTCCTTGCCAAATTGCAAATATGTTCTTCAATGGCTTCTAAATGCAGATTTAATCACAAGAGACTGAATAACAGAACAAATATAGACTGAAAGATGAGGAGCCACGGATGCAGTGCGGTGAGCCGGCGGAGAGCTGGAAGCCTGATTTGGAAAAAGAAAGAGTGGAGAAGGAAAGAAAAGGAGGGGGTGGTGGTGGATGGGAACACAAAGCAGGAGGGCGGCATTCATCAGTCAGTTATATAAGCAGGTTAAATGAGTCAGTGCAGAAATCAGAGCTCTCAGACCAGTGAAACAGACAGACTTGGCCAGAGAAACTGGAACTCAGGGGAGTAACACACACACAAAATGATAAGGCTGTGTTTTATTGCCTCTTGGCTGCTGAGTCATGATGTGTCTTAATATTGTTTTAATAAACCTGCAGATCAAAGGTTGTACATCTGGGTCCAACAGTGGCTGCACTTATTTCTGTTTCCTTGTAACTCTTTAGTACATCAGTTATGTCACATGCAGCTTCTGGGAAATTGTTGATGCATCCCTGAGCTTTGATAAAACTCGTTGGCATCCCAACTGTGTTGTCCATTTGCCAACAAACTCATTATAGATTCTATCTTACCTTAGGAAGATATGTGCATTAACACAACAATTGTAAAAATGTGTGTGTTTGTAACTGATTAGCTCTAGATATAGAAAAGAATGAGAGATAGAGGTGTACGATTTCATTGCCTTAAACCAAATTTGAAAATGAGTTTAGATGTGTGTGTTCGTGCATGCATGCAAGTGTTCATATGTGTATGTGTGTGTGTGTGTGTGTGTGTGTGTGTGTTGTGATGCCACAAAGGAACCAGGCTGTAATGGGCCAGCTCAGTTTGTTTGCATAGCCACCCAGAGACCCAGCAGGTCCACAGATTCAATCAGAGAGGATGTGGTCTCACTTCTAACTTTACACAAACAGTTTTGGCTATGGGTTACTGTAGAGCTGGGGATGAATGGATGTGCATGTACACATGGACGGGTAGCAGAAGATGTGGGTGTGTGTGCGTGTATGCCTTTCTCCGTCTGTTTGCATTCATGTCTGCATGTGAGGCATGCAGGAAAAATTGATTCTGTTTGCACAAAGGCATGTGTGCCTGTTCTCGTGCTCTCATCTGTGCATATACAGCATACTGTATCGACTCCACATGTACACATGTTTTTGTGTGTTTGTGTGTGTGCAGAACTCCTGACCTACTGCTCTCACAGGAGAGCAGTAATAAGCTTATTTGTCTGGGGATGTACTTAAAGCAGGTCACAGCAGTCTGGATTATTAACAACAGACTGTACACACATAGACATGTGATATATGAGGCAGTGGCAGTAATTGAAACAGTAGTAATAGTAGTTCAAGCAGTGTTAGTGCTAGTTGGTAAAGTTGTGGTTGTGTAGTTTTGTTAATGAGGGGGAAGTGTCTGTGCTGCACTATTATGTTATTTATCACCATTTTGCTGTGAAAAGACACATATACAAACTTTACATACATGTTTGCAAGTAGTCACACAGTGTGTCGGACCATCACCACCAGGGAAAACTTTCAGTTTTCCATATGCAAATGTGCAGAATCATTTTACTTTATCATTGCTAAGTGTAATGTTTCAAAAATGTTAAAGTTGTAGTCTCACTGGAGAAGCCTAAAGACTCCAGTGTGAATAAGTTTGGTTGTAGCTTGATAGCAGCTGTGGTCATTACCCGTTTCTACAGCAAGAACTTTTCTTGGGGACCAGAAATCTTTTGAAGGATTTAGTTAGTTTGGTTTACTTGCAATTTAAGTGGGGTGGCATTTTTGCTTTTATTCCCAGTAATTTTGCAGAGAGGAAATAAATGTAATGTCCCTAGTCATAATCAAACTAGACTCATTGTGGTGTAATAGCCATGTGTCATTTTTAAAAACCCACTGCACACATAAAGGGCAACTGACCATTGAGCTTTTGCTACATCAGCAGGCTAATTTACTTTGAGCCCTCAAGGATTTTTGCCTTGGGAAAGATTCCTGGACTTAAGTTCCTAGAAAAGAAAAGTACCAAAAACTTTGCAATGGAAACAAGGTTTCAGATTTAGGCGACATAATGTGTCCTATAGCAGCAAGTGTAACCTAAGGTCTAGCCTAAAACATTACATTAATGGTAATCTCAGATGGTAATGGTCTGCACCTTTCAATACGCTTTCAATACACTACTACCACAAGATAATAAACCATACTATTGTACATTTTGAGTACTGTGAATGTATACAGAGCAAAACTACTTGATGTTTGAGTCACTGTCCTTTTACCTCTAGTTTGGTCATCACTCATTCCTTGGGGAAGAGTATGCCTGTCTGGTTCCTTAATAATTCACTATGTTCACCAGTTACATTCTAAAGGTTGGAGTACATGCTACCACAACAAGCTGAATGACTTATTTGAAATTCAATAGCTGTGGGTCCAAAAC
Source organism: Sandelia bainsii (assembly GCA_032362345.1). Classification (NCBI taxonomy): domain Eukaryota; kingdom Metazoa; phylum Chordata; class Actinopteri; order Anabantiformes; family Anabantidae; genus Sandelia; species Sandelia bainsii. The sequence goes on along the minus strand of JAUMHL010000007.1, from coordinate 3,163,871 downwards.
AAGGTGAACAGATCCATATTCAAGCAGAATGCTTTGTTACATTGAGGTACAATATCTAAACTGCTAGAACTTCTACGACAGCAGCATCCAGAACTCTGGTTTATCCATCCCAAGCCTATAAATCACAGCATATTACATGTAATTAAAAAAAAAACTCCTTGCTGTCTTAAAATTTTTTACATATTTTTTGTTTCCTCAGTTTATTGGCCTCTCTGAGCTGGACTGCCAGTGGTGGCAATAATCAATTAAAAAGGTGGGTAAACACAAATATCAAAGGCAAATATTGACCCACTGACTCGAGGCTAAGAGGCTTCATCAAAGAAAGCTCCACAAAATGGACAAGATGAGGAAGGAGACGTGACTCAGGGAAAGTTTTTCTACTGGTTCACAAATCAGCCTTCTTGGACCACTTTCACGGGCACAAAATGTCACACCACAGGTCCAACTCTCTTAATTTCTGTGTGGGCTTTAAGCTTTCCAGCAACGAGATGAATTAGTTCAAGCTCTCACAGAGTCGGGCAAGAGGAATTTGTTCCGGCTCAGATGAAAATCACTGTGACATTTACAGCACCTAGCAGTACCAAGCAGAACATAAAAACAAGGGCTTGGAACAGTGCCGGACACCTAAAGTTCACAGAAGAAGAAACCAATGCGGTTACTTTGTGTTTATATTTTGATGCCATCTTTTAGAGATCCAACAAACTCTAAGGCTACTTTCCAAACTTTCCTCAGCGTTCTTCACCCTGCTGGCCAAGTCCTCCTTCCAGTTCCTTCTTAAGTTACAGTTGTCTATCTCTGACATCTGCATGGAAAAATTAGACCCTTGAAAAGATTTCCAGTCTCTGAGATTGGACAAAGAACCTTATTACCTTTCATAGTAAATTACCTGTATCAGTCTATGTATATCTTAGCTATATCTTCAATTGCTTTTGCTTCCAGTCGGCATTCATGATGAAAACTCTTGAGTTTCAGCCTAGCAACTCATCACGATAAAGGCTCCTGGGTGAAAATCTAGAGCAGAGGCCATTTTGGTTCTTTAGTGACACGTAATGGAGGCCATTGAGTGGTCCCTGGACAGGAAACCAGGGGCCGTTGGGGGTCGTTGACAGGCGTCACTGACTCCTTTCTCCACTCATCTGGGGAGAAACTAGAGCCTTCCAGCTGACAACACAACATCTCACATTGAGAGCTGGCCAAAGATTTGGTGCTAATAGCTGAGGAATGATGATTGTCCCTAAGGTTGGGTTTCACAGAGGAGACATTTGTGGACAAAGGACAGGGAGGGGAGAATCAGCTCAGTGTCAAATACTGAGTGCATCTAAGCTCATAGGGACCAGACTACACAGAATTTTTGAGTAAAGAAATGCCATTTTTGTTCTCCTAACAGTGTTTGTGAAAGTGCTAAAACCCCACATCCCCCACAACCCCAGTATACTTAGGAAATTATGTTCATGTTGCATATGATATGGTTAGCGCACTGAAATTAAGATTGACAGGCATTCTGAAGGGTAGAGGCAAATGACTGACCTTAGTCTTTAAGAACAATTCATGCTTTCTATGCCTGCAGGTCTGCAAGAGTATGCATATACAAATTTCATTGCCATGTACGCAAGGGTCTGCATGGAGCCCAAAATTGAATGTTTGTGTGGACTGCTAGTTTCATGCACCAAAGGTGTGTTGTGTGACCTTCTAGACACTATTCTTGATATGCAGTTACACATGATGTTATCATTTCTAGCACTTTCTTGTGTTGTTCAGCCAAATACAACAAACTAAAGAGCTCTTCTTCTTCCTGTAGCTTGCTGTCACAGATCCTCATTTTGTTTTGTACAGTATTTGGTTAACGTATCCCCAATTGCAATAGGATTTGACACTTGCATGCATCCATCCATCATGTCAGAGAATTACATGTAGTGAATCAAGTGATCAAGGGAGAGAGTCATCACATCAAACATTCACTCAATCCTACCACAGACAGAGACGAAGAGGGAGAGGCCTCAGAACGAGTAAAAAGTCTAACTCCATCTTAAAACCAAATAAACAGCAAGTCTTACTTAAGTCAAGCAAGACCAAACAGCATTAGTGTCAACTGCAAAGAAAAAAAACACTGACATGAAAGACATCAAGGAGTTACTTGGATGTCACAGACACAACTGTGCTTTACTTTTTTAAACCACAGTTTAAAGTCTGAAAAATTGTTTGTGGTTCAACAGCACCCATGTCTTTCTGTCTCTGTTTAAAAAGCATCCAGACCTTTCGTCCTTCCTCCAGCCACAGATATCCTGCAATTCCTGCCAAGTCTTCCCTTGGCATCCATCCAGCAGGCAAGCAAAAATCTCCCCCTCCCTCCTTATTCTTTTTCTTCTTCTTCTTCTTTCTCTGTCTGTTGTGTAAACCATGTAACTACAACCACAAGGAGTTTCATGTTTTTACAAGAAATGAAATTTGACATGGCCCTTAAAGGTATAGCGAGCTGTGTGACTCACAGGTCACCTGAAAGCTTTTCAAACCTTACAAGAGCTAATTAAAAATGCATTGTCTGTAGTGACGTGTGGGGGGGGGGGGGGGGGGGGGGGGGGGGGGGGGGGGGGGGGGGGGGGGGGGGGGGGGGGGGGGGGGGGGGG
>JAUMHL010000007.1:3150196-3161147 GCA_032362345.1 Sandelia bainsii | reverse complement strand
TGTGGGGGGCCCCCCCCCCCCCCCCCCCGACACACACACACACACACACACACACACACACACACACAGTTTTTTGTTTTTTTTTAGTTTTCAAGCTTTTCATCCCCATTCGTCCATCTCCATGGCAAAAGCACTATTACCACTAATCCTGCTGTCTGACTCAGGCCTGGGACCCACTTCACACGGATGTCCAAATGGGAGAAACCCCATCTTGGTGCGGGCAACCAAAACCACACTGCTTTATGAAGGACGTGTGAAAACCCTGCAAATATCTTGGTTTGGTGTAATGAGAGGGAATGTGATGTATAGCACGGAAACATAAACCCTCTTTCTTTGTTTTGTTCTTTTGCCCGCTCCTTCTCTCTTCTCTTTTCCCTCGTGTATCAGTGAATCTCTGTTTGTGTTGCTGGTACATTCAAGGAGCTGATAGTTGTATCAAACCTAATTTTTATTGGCACGGGTCAAAAGCAAATACCAGTGTCCCAGCAGTCCTGCACCATGCACACTCACACAGCTTTCTTTGTTTAAAGATACGACAATGTGCCTGGGGTGTAAAATTAAACTTGTTTAATGAACAAAGCTCTTTTTTCTGTTTCCAGTCACATAAAATTGTCCACAGATCCTCATCCAGTATTTGAATTTTGCAAGCAAGCAGGGTTTAACATGCCTGTTTTCCCGAAGCACAGTCTAGTATGTTTAAGTTAACATTTTCATGTCAAAACAATTCAAACACACAATAATTGGAAACAATATCTCTTGTTTTAGCATTGTGATGCAGCGCTGAAAAATTGTGGCTGACATATTCTCATTAGCAATTAGAATAACAACACTGGAGACACAAAAGTCTCTATGGTTGCTTTTCAGCATATCTTTCGTCATGGTTTTTACATGCAAATGTACAAAAGGAACAAAAATGTGTCAGAACTGACCTTTAATGGGACTGTTGGGTTTTCCACATTATTCTGTATATACTTATATTCCATAAGGTCTTAAACCTTACAATGTAAAGTGCCTCGAGATGACTTGTTGTGATTTGGCGCTATATAAATAAAACTGAATTGAATTGAATTGAATTAATGGCTTTTTTTTCCTGTATTTAAGAAGTTGTTGTTACCCTTTTGAAGAAACTGCTCAGGCACCGTGATGCTCAGGTGATACCATTTACTGAAAGGGCAAGTCAAATCCATTAAGTTGCACAATAAAGGGTAAAGGGTCAGAGGTCACCATGCTTTTATTCAACAAGATGAATCTATGATGGTTTACTCAAGGGAAGCTGGAGAGTGTCATCTTGCTTTGCTAAAGACACATACAGAATCTTAGTATTATCCAACATTAGACCACCCACTAAACACACACAAACACAACAGCAAACATCCAGCCAAACAATGATCTGAATCTGAAAGGCGTTCTGGAAAAACACAGCTGACTAATGAAGAGCTAAACCCCCAGCAGACCCTGACATGATAGATAATAAATACAAAACACAGCAGAGTGAATCCTGTGAGCTAGATCACGTTACACTGCTATTTCAATTCTAATCTCACAACACTGAAGTCCAGTACATCCTTTGCGATGTTACATTTAATATATAATAATAACACTACTGTAAACACTGCTGTAAATATCATGACCTAAACTGGATTTGTTGAAACTCAACTTTGACTTAAAAACCAATATCTAATTGATTCAATTTCCTTTTAAATATTAGTATTTATTAATATGTGTATTTATTATTCTAACCATATCTTGTTTACTACTTATGGATTTATTTCTCTTGACATCTGAGCCATTGAAACGACTTCTCGTTCTAATTGTGCACTGTATGGTGTGTGGTGTGAATGACAAATAAAAGTCTATCTGTTTATCTATCTATCTATCTTAAAAGGGCTAAGCATTTTAATTGGAATGACTTAACATACTCCCTAAGCCTAACAATTAAAATTAGCATTTTAAAACTGCACAATGTATAAACTCCACTTCCTTCTGATGACAGAATACAACAGTAGCTAATCACCTGGGGCAATCAAGAGAGAAAGGTTTTGTTTGGCAGGAGCAGATGATATGCAACAAGCCCTCCAATCTACATTACCATATATATTGTTTGTCCCTACTCACTCATACCAACCACAGAAGCGTTTGATGAAAGAGCGCCACCATGGCAGCAGGATTCTCTTGAAACTGCACCCTTTTGGCGCGAGGCACCAAAATGAAAAATGATTTGGCTTAATACAACTGCTTTGTCTTAAACAGTGAAAAATGCTGGATTACAACAGTGTAGACATCATCACTGAGGCGTGACTAGCACTAAATGTGTTCCAATTTTGCTGCTGTTCCAGATTCAATAATAATCTAATAATTTAGATTAATGTTTTGGGCTTGATTTATAAGTTGACACACCTTGTAGCCAAGAGTTACTTGACGTGGGAAAAAAATGACATTGCCAAGTTTCTGTTCTGTGCAATAAAATCTGATCAAAATTCCAATGAATTACATCAGAATAAGGTCAATCTACGGATACATCACAAAGATACTACATCCTCACAATTCAGCTGGAAGTATCTCAGGCATATTATATAAAACAAGCAAAATTACTTTTGGTGGAGAAATTGACTGTACCAACAGAATATGCAAACAACACTGTGATTATGTGTACGGCACACACAAAAAAATGTTAGGGTGCAGTTACTCTAGTTAAGTACTGGTTGACACAAAGTGGACCATATTTGATTTTAAATATATGTATATCAGCATTCTTGTACATCAGTCTAACCATAATATGTGAAGAAATGTTCAAAACTACTTTCCTGTTATGCTGAAATGGAGAATAGTACTCAAGGACTTGTTATTTTCCTCTTCACACCCTGCCCAACATACCATTTACTATGGCATTTCTGAAGTGCCACGATTAGGTGCTATTATGAGGTGAATTACAGTATGTCTCCCAACACACATGCTAGCTTCACTGACACTGTAAATGTGCATTTACTCTCCCACACACACAGCAGCTGGTGCTTATGTACCCTGATCTGTACATCTCAGACACTGATAGACCCCCATTACTTTAATATGAAAATTATAACCACATGAAATTTCTCCCATGGTTCAAACATACAGCAGCTGCCAACCACACTGTATGGCAGCCTGTCACTCCAGTTGTGTGTTGTTTTTACCCTCCCCTCCCTCAACTTTAGATCAGGCACTTCAAGGTTTGCCAACCATAACACAGTTGGCACAGCATTTGCCCTCCCATCACCGCCGTGCACGCAAGCGTCTTTTCACTTCTTTCTTCTCTTTTTCCTCATCATCTGTTTTGTTTTGTTTTTTCTTTTCTTTTCCGAATGGAAATTTTGAGGTCAATTGATGTTGCCTGTTCCGGGCGAACAGTTCCAAGCACAAAGGTTAGGATGAGGGATGGGAGGAGAGTTGAAGAGAGACAGTAAGAAGTTGCGGGGGAAATATCGTTTTTTAACCGGCAATGAGGGAGCTTGAAAACAGCTCCCATGTGTTCTTTATTTCTGCTGAGGTTCGATGGCAAATGGAGCGAGGCGAGAGCTGGCTGGGCCCTCTACCCAACACACAAGTACTGTACCCACACACACTAACACACTCCCAGAGAAAGACGTACATATTCTGCCCACTATCCCTATCCTCCAACCACATCCACTGACTACAAACTGATGCAGAGCAGAGGACTGTACTTTCCCAGACCCTGCTGCCAGTTTGGAGTTATTACATTACCTAGATTTAGTTTATCACAATACAACGAGGCACTGAGGTTTGCAGGAATGTATGACAGTCTTACAAAGCCATAAATATACACATATTGTAGCTTACAGTCATCCAGGGAAGGCAACTGAGAACACTTTCTCTTTTCCAGGAGCAATAGTCTGTTTCACATTCAATCAGTTTCAGGCCTGGGAGCTGCCAGTAGATTGTTGGCCACAGAGCAGAACTTCCTGCCTTGCTCAAGGGCAAACAATGAGCTGTTGAGTTTAAACAGAACATTACTCATTCACATCTTCATCTTCCTGGCTGGTTAAGAGAATGAAAAGAACACTCATCTAGCCACAACCACACTGTGTCATACTCACAAGACGAATTTCTTGGCCACAGCTGGTCAAGGAAAGTTCTGGTTAATTACAACCTGGGTGTTATTTTCAGTTTGTTTTTCTATTTGTAATGGTGAGGTTGAACTCACCAAAGTAAGATCTGGGAACATGGCGACATTGTTAAAACAAAATCCAGCAAGACAAAACAGAAGTGGCCAGATGATCAGACAGGTTGTAAACATACCAGTCCTTCATTGTTGATCTTTATTCTAAGTAACTGGCAAACCAAGAAGAAGTTAGACAGGCAGACAACAACAAGCCTTTGTGACATATACAGCAAACAAAGGCAAAGTGGACACTGGCAAAGACTAGGCTGACCAGTATATATTGTAAATACTAAGAGAGTGGTTAGGAAATGGGGAGCAGGTGTGCAGATGAGTGGAGTCAGGTTGCTGGACTGGCGGGAAGGCATGCAGAGCTTGAAAGGACATGTGATTCGTGACCAGTGTTGGGGTAACTTATTACATATTACTCATTGAAAAAGTAATTACTTTACTAATTACTCATCTACAAAAGGAATGTACTATATTAATCTAAATTGTTTACACCCACTCATTTTGTATTTAACAAATGTAGAAACAGAAAACTGGGCAGATTATGTTGGTATGTATTATTACATGACAATTTTTATAATAATTTTTCTGTGTGGTTTTCCATGTGAGGGACACTTTTCACATGAAAAATAGATATGTTTTTTACACTTTTTTAGATGTACAAATAATGATTGATGCAGCTTTAAAAAAAGGTCCAGGCTGCAATAAATCACAATCACCCTTTAACAGGACATTTTCATTTGCTACAGTTAGTGTTTGGCTAAACTATACATTTGATCCCAACGTTTTCATAAGCCATTCCAAATGTAAATGCAAATAACCAGTACAAATGACATGTTCTTCCATGCTTGCAGCTTGTCAAACTCTAATCCCTGAGAGCAAATGTTTTGTTTCTTACTGCTAGGAGGGAAGGCAGTCATGGCAACAAGCATATTATAGATAAACACAGGAGGTGAAGCCCTTCTCTGTTTGTTCTGCTGTAAACACGAAAGCACTTTCATGCTGGGGGAATGCAATGGCCTGTGTGAGTAGCTGAGTGCACATGTGTGCTTTCATGTATGAATGTGTATAGAACCCTGCATCTGTTTATTCTCACCCTTGCACGTGTCAACAGCATTGCTCGACTTTGACGTATCAGCCGTATCGCTGCGTTACATTTCAGCGGACATACTGTGCATGTTCGCTGCTGCCATTCGCAGCACAAACATTACAATGCATTGCTATTCTGATTTTGGCTGCTAATGAGAGATAGTGCTCCATACTTCAGCTCCAGCCAAGCTTTCAAACTCACCAAGTGATGAAACAGTGTGACTGTGGTTAACATCAGCCAGCCAAAAGTTTGCTTGTCATTTGAAATTAATGGATTTCTTGAGGTTCCTTTGGCCTATGGCGGTGAAAATATACATAGCATTCAAGGCATATATGGCAAAACAACAGTCATAAATCCACGTGTGCAAGTCTGGGAAAGTGGTTTAAGTTTCTTTTTTTTTAACTTGAGCATATGGCTGTCAGAGAAAGAAGCAAAAACATAATGTACAGTATCTTCTGGGGTCACAGCAGGACTCAACTGTTGTCTTCAGCACTTTCACATTGGTATAAATAAGCCATATGCACACGTACAAGTTGACATATGCCAGCATTATGATCAAGATGTACAATGTAGCTTACTGTCAGACTAGCAAATACATGTCATTTTGCCACTTAGGTTAAGAGGACTTGTTGTGGGAAGTCAGATGGCTCACCTATAGTAGATCTTTACTGTGCAGGGGCTTATGGGCCCAAAACTGCAGAATCCTGAAGGACTGTTTTGCCTTATTTGCCCATTGAGCAACTTTCATTGGAGTAAATGTAGCTGCATCTTGAAATACAGTGCAGTTCTCTTACTACATGCAAGGTGTAAGAACTATGACCACAACTGTGCCCAGTGATGTCTTGTCATACACAAAACTTCTCTTTAGTGATCAAAAATATAGTTGTGGTTTTGAGTCAGAATAAACTGCACTGAGCATGTGCATCCCACTGTTGCTTTATTTAGAATCTGAGCTGCTGAACTGCTCTTAAAAAGTAACGGGTCACCACGAGTACTACACTCTTGGACTGTTGGACAGCTGTAACAAAGAGCAACCTGTGGAATTCCAGTCTAGACATGCTGTACTGTAACAGGTTCCCTTGTGACTGCGATAATGCTCCTAATCTCAAAGAAAATGTCAGTGATCTGTGCTAAACAACTTGACCTGTAGCCTTGAAACACATACAGACACAAACACGTATAATATGCAGGTTGGCCATTTGGTTTCCTTTCACACACACAGGAAAAAGCTGTGGTACTGTATATAACAGATGACTGGGATATACATCGATCAGGATGTTACATCTCTCCTCAGGTTCTCACACGCTGTTCACATACACACACACAACCATTTTAATCAAGCCAGATCTTCCCTTGGGGAGAGCAAGCGGCAGACCAGATGTGGCTGTAGTGCTGTTTTAATGTTACATGCTGTAGAAACACCTATATAAGCACTATCAACCCATCATCATTCTCACTAATGCCACTGAAGTGACATAGGCAGATCCATTGTCTGAGAGTTAATAAAAGCTTCACTACAGTGAGTGCAGGTACTCAAAGACTGACGAGCGCCTCTGCCAAACATTTGGATGTTTTATCTGTATTAAAGTTTATCAGTTCTGCTGTCTGGTGATGATGTTTGCTAACATTGCTATGGAAATGTTGGACATAACAATTATTATCATAAGGGGAGTCACGATGAGGGAATTTTCACTGGGGAAGTGTGTGTGTGTGTGTGTGTGTCTTATGCTAGCAGAGATGATAGAGATATCTGTGTGATGATAGTGGTGGTTTAGACTAAATCAGGTTTCTCTCTGACTTTTTTATTTTGTCTGTAGTTTCTCCCAAGGAGTGGAGTTATGCTCAGCCTCAAAATATTTCTAGTTGTTTATTAATTATGGCATATTAGCAACTCATTGGTTTCCTGTCTGTATTTGAACACGTCTTGTGAACTTCTTTGAGTTTGAAAAGAGATTTCACAATTTGAACAGCACACTCCATTAGGGAAATCAGGGGATATCTCTTTAAAACTAGTCGTGGATGTCGTTGGAAGACATATTCATGAAACTGTCAATGCACCAGCAAGTGTCTGTAATTTCAGTGTAGTCTCAAAGGGAAATTAAGCCAAACACGACAGTGTTGAACTTGAAATATAATAATGTTTCATAATAAGTGACGCAAGCCGAAGATTTTTGCAATATATCAAAACTCATGACAACATGAAGATATCAATCATTGCTGCTTTTGGCAGTACCATCAAGCAGCAGCAGGGCAACTGTAAGAATCTTACTGTAATAACTGAATTTTACGGTTAATTCTTTATCCAGTTTCAATTGTTGAAGAATAATGACTGAATAAATTGTGCAATAGTCCTGTTTCTCATGCACTACGCCAGCACTTTGTGCATCCTGCTGTGCTAAGTGCTGTTTGCCAATATGTCATCATTAATGTACTGTAACAACATGAAAATTCTTAATATTTATGGTCCTCTGTGATTTAAAGCGGCTCTGATTCTGATCTAATGAGTCGGAGCTGTAGACAGCTTTTGCCAAACATTTCTGAGAGCGAGTTCCAAGACAAACCCTTGCAGACGTTGGGGTGAGCCTGTCTGTCTTATGAAATCAAACCCATTAAACCCTTATTCCTCCTCCTCATACCCTCCTCCTCTTCCTTTACAGTAAATATACAACAAAGAGGGAGAAAAGGCAGAGAAGGAGCCTGAACTCTGTTCTGTTTACTTGTGTCTTTTGTTGGCTTTCATTCTTTCTCCACAGTATTTCTTCAGCCCTTCCAAGACCACGGCTATGTATAATATTAATGCACATCAATGTACCATTAAATATAATTTTACTTTCGTGTTTTCACTTGTGTACTTATTTGTTCAAAATTATAATTATCAAAAGTAGACTTTTCTTCATTTGGCAGCACTCTATGTGAGGGACTATGTGGGAACTAATAATAGTTTGAACAGTTCAGCTGAAAATTAGCCCCTGTGAGTACAAAACTTCAAGTTTTCTTCTGTGTTTTGTGACCCATGTCATGTGCACATTAGTGGTTTCCCCCTTTGAATTTTCCCACTTGGCCTTTACACTGTGTAAAGTCTAAGGGCCAAATAATAATAGTTTTTCTTTTCTACTTAATCACGGGAAGTTTTACAAGTATATGTTTTATAGTAAGTATATATAAGTATAGTATCTAAATCATAATAACTGATCTTGTTCATAGTTCGAGTTGCAGTTTTAATCTCTTTTGTAATGGTGGATTATGCAGAAAATGCTTTTTGCAATACCACAGGTGACCACTAGGAGAAGATGGCAGCAAGGCTGAGTCACGTATTAAGTAGAACTGGATGTCAAATAACAATATTACACCCAAGTCATCATATGACACCTAATTCATTTCTATGAAAGTTCATCAGCAACCTATACAAAAAAAGAAATTTCTCCAGCCTTATAAATTACACAGATTTTAGAACCGTGCAGACTATCCTCAGTCTAGCCTCTTAAAGGAATGGGGGTAAAACAAAATAATCCTATAGACTTTCTACACTTTTCAGATGTGACTGGACTAAATGGATCAAGTTCGAACAATAAAAACTGTTTGCCGGGTTTGTGATGCTATCAACGCTCCTTTTACAATGATTGTCTATAGGAAAATGCTGGGACAGTGTATGTTGATGAACGCAGTATACTGAGTGATAAAGGGAAAGGGAATAAATCATCTGAAAGAATGAATTTTCACCTGTGTCTGAGGTATGAATCAACAGCCCTGATAACTAACTTGTCAGCACATTGACCATCAGCTTTCTGTGTCTGTGTCAGCAACCATGGAGAGACAGAGACAGAGAGAAGGTATGACATGCAAGAAAGGTCCCCAGCCAGAATAAACCATTTACATTGCACTTACATGTGATGCTAATAAGTTTAATTTTACACATATGTGTATGTCCAATCAAAAACTAACATAAACATGCAAAAGGAATGTCAGCCAAGCAGGTGAACACACACTCCATCTTTTTTCCCCCTTTATTTTTCTACCTGATTAAACAGTTATTTAAAAAGCCTTCGTTTTCCTGCCTGGGGACTTAGCTCTGTTACACATCCTGGGAAAGATCTTCACGTATGGAATTTACACAGTTTCCATGTAAAAAATCCAATGGAACAATATTGATGTTTTTTTTTTAAAGAAAAAAGCCTGTATTTCCATCCCTTACGTACACACATGCTCTCTGGGACAAGGAGTTAATTGAGGGAAGAATATACAGCTAAGCCCTGTTGATTGCTGGAGCAGCCTTTTCCCCACTGACTCCTTCGGGTCACCTGCTACTCCTCCACCCCACCACCACCAGCTCCTCCTGCTATACTCCTCAATTTCTCTTTTTTTTTTCTTTACATTGTTTGCCGACAGCAGGCCAAGAATGTGTTAAGCCACCGAGCACGGCAGTAGATTAATTGAGGGCGTTTTTTACTTTGATCAAGAAGGCGGTATCTAATGCTTGAAATATTTAAACCCAATCAGCAGTTGATCAGTTAGCAGAACAATAGTTCCAGGGTCAGAGTTGAGGAGCAGCGAGTGCCCCCCTCGTCTTTTTGTCTTCCTTCTTCTTCTCCTCCTTCTTCTTCTCCTGGTATTTTTTTCTGTCTGGTGATGATGACCCCCCGACCAGCAATCAGGGCAGTGCAGGAAGGATTAGATGGACATTAACTATGATTAATGGGAAAAATAACAAGGCGGCCAAACAAAGGCTCCACTTCCATGGCATCTTGGAACTGCTTTGAAGCGGGCTTTTCTTTCTCCATCTCCTTGCACACGCCGCACGCAAACAGGCGCGCGTACACTCGTGAATGCATGTCTGCAAATATGCACCAATGTACACACAGATACACACAAACACTCCCCCACGGTAAAACACACTCCAACACACTGTTCCATCTGTGGGCCGCCTTTCACTCTGACTGAAGAACTATAAATCAAAGCCTAGAGAAAGAGAAGGAGTCCTGGGCTTGTGTTTGCGATATAAAGGAGCAGAGTGTGTGTCCATGTGTGTGTGCACTTGTGAGAGATTTAAGGGGAACTGTAGGGCCATAAACCCCCTGGGCTGAAAGAGAACAAAGGGCAGACATTCATTAATCACTTTGTGCAGGCCTCTATTCTCTCCACTCCACTAAAGTACAGTCAAACACACACACACACACACACACACTCTGCTGCACCACTTCCTATACTGTATTTGACAACTTGCCCCTTTAGTGTGTGTGTGTGATCTCAAATCGTTCCCATATGGAGACACTTTATGTATTTCTTCCATTGATGAGGACACAAATAAATAAATTGTATGTGTGCTCTGCATAGTGTGTACAGTTCTTCAGAGGGAGCTGGTGCTGCAGTCGGGGCCAGCGAGGCAGGATGTTCCCATGCTATGGAGTGTCAGGCAGTTGGCTGGACTGCGGCCAAGCTAAACCTGTGGCGGCTGGAAGGAGAGCAGCAAAGCACTGAGATCCAGTTACCATTTCCTCAATCACCGAGTGAGAGAGAAAGAGACCTGATGAGCAGCCTTTCCTGTCCGCACAGAGATGCTTAAATGATAGATTCTGGAGAGCCTGGGCCTCCATGCCTGGGCATGTGGGCTAATGCCACATGCCAGTATGGCTTCCTTCCAACGTCCAAAGACATGCAGTTAGGTTAACTGGTGACTCTAATTGGTGACTGTAACTGGTTAT
>JAUMHL010000007.1:3118021-3150096 GCA_032362345.1 Sandelia bainsii | reverse complement strand
CCCCCCCCCGGATCTCATATGGAAGCCATTCTCCTGTCCCCGCACTATTTGCTGCTGGGAATGTTTGGACACTTCCTGGAGATGAGTGCTGTGATGTCACACGCTGGCACGGTACTGCTGTGTCAGGGAAGGAGAGGAGAAAGAGAGTACCAGGAGAAGGAGGGGTGACGATGGCGGTTGGCGGGCGGAGGAGGAGGGGAGCGGAGGAGACTAAATCGCTGAGCCATCAGTTTTTTTCTCACCACACTGTAAATTAGCGTGCTGGTTCCTTGATGGAAAACATTCATTGGGGAGGGGGGGACAGCACCAAGGGGCCTCCTGAGACCCTAGAAATGCGAACAAGTTCTGAGTTCTGCTCGAGGGGCTCGGTTTTTGGTGTCTTTTCAATTAAAAAGGCTACGAACAAAACATCTCAACATCAGGACAGAGCTCAGCAGAGGAGCGAGAGCATGAGAGAGAGCAGATGAGTCCTGCTCGCAAACAGCAGAGGCTGCTTCTAATAAAGTCTGTAGGCACTCACCCCCTCTTTATGGAAAATTCAGAGGCGGTGCAAACAGCCTGGTCCCCACACTCCACTGGAGATAATTAAGTAAAAATAGAAGTCAATTTCCACTGGTTAATATTCCCAAGCTGCAGTGTTGTGCAACTGTCTCCTGAAGTGGGACATTCTGGAATCTTTAGTCACACTCTCCACGCTGTGTTCACCCATGTAGATGCTCCGCTGTCTCACCAGGTGGTCCCTGGTGAGACAGCGAAGGCCTTACCTACACTTTCAATCACATCTCTTTAAAGGATCAAAAGAGGTGAGAGCTATACTTATGAATGAAATCAAGCTGGAGCAGAACACTGAGCATGTTTTTTCCAGAAACTGTCAGCTGCTGTTTCCAATCAACTGGTACAGTTCTTTTTTTTATATCAGCACCCAGTTTTTTTTTTTTAGTAACATTTTAAATTAAACTCTGAATCTTGAAGCAATTCTGCAACTCGTGCTCATGAAACTATCCCTGCTGTGGACTTTTTAAAACTTTTTTTGTTTTGTATAACAGGCAGAAAGAAATGTATGTAAGTCTTCAAAATGTTTTAAGATGCAATAATTTATCAAGTAATTGACAAAGAACTGTTTTCTTGAGCTTTTAGGAGTTTGTTAGCTCAGTTGTTATATGAAGCTTAAATCATGTGAGAACAGATGGTTGTTGACTAGACATTTATTAGGGTCTCGTAACCTGTCTTTTCTCATGGTCATAAGTATAGTGTCACAGTTTTTCAGGCCTTACAACAACAGTCTGTGGATCTCTTCCAATGCTGCAGCCGTTTCTAGTAAGAAATTCCTTTATTTTGTTATGTTCCTTACAATTAAACTCAACAGGCAAACACAAAGAAGGAATTTTACACTAAGAAGACTTCCACTATGGATATCCACTTGATTTCATATACTCGGTTGCGTTATTTTAAGTTTAGAAACACGTTTGAATGCATTTTTGCACAGAACAAGGACTGTGGATGTTTCCCCCCGCATTGTTCACTTCAAAGTAAAAGTTTTGTGTAGACACCTCTTTGTGGCCAGTATGAACAGGAGGAGTGATTACAGTAAGTAAGACCTCTTTCAGAGTTCATATAGTATAAAGCTCAAAACTTACTTAATGGATGTTAAGTAAAGTTGTAAAATTAAACTACTCTCCTAAAAGTCAAGGATAAAAGATAAGTAGAAGATAAGTCAGTCTTATCTTTTTCTATTGTGTTAAAAGAATACTTATATTCTTTTAACAGAATATATATTATATACTATACATGTGATATTTAATAAATGAGCGTAACCTTGCATATGAACCCACTTTCCTCTCCTTCTCCCTCTCTTCCTTACAGTCTGGTCCTCTGCTCTCAGGTTATAAATTTGGACAGACAGGGGAGGTAAGCTGTGTAAAACAGTAGAGTCTTTACGAGACTCTACTGTTCTGTATTGACTGTGGCACTCACAGTGATCATGGGGGTAGGGCTTGGTGGGGTCTTCTGTCACACACACCTAAATTTAAGCCATTCCCAGAGGCCAGGCCAAACAAAGGCTCAGGAAAAGGCCCCAGCTCTGGTGCGGTGGGCCGGCACAGCGCTGCTAGACCTGAAAAACAACAGGAAACACATGTGGGGGACTCGATACAGGGAGGGGCGGTGTGCCTGTGGAGCAGCCAGGAATCAGGATCCCAGGACTGAGACCTGACCTGACCCAGCCGGTTCCCACTGACACTTCCTTATCCGCTACATTAGGCCAAAGGTTGGGCAGTGGGACTGACTGGGATGATATCAGCGCTGAACTCAGCTGCAGGAAATGGCCTGGGCACAGAGAGAGGGATGGAAGAAGTGAGAGGAAGGGATGACGGATGTTGTTGTTTTACCTATGGTGAGGGCCTTCTATGGCAATGTCATGCTTACATAACAGATAAACACTGCCTTGCTGCTAAATGCTCCTGCAAAGCTATTCCTGCTTTATAAATCAAAACAGTAGATTAATATGTCTGGCTATTTATATACAAAGATAACAGTTATACCAGGCAGCTGGGATTAAAGACCAACACCTGTGTCTCGTATCAAGACGTGTCATTCAGCCATGTTTGGCTTAGGAACGAGGCTTCATTTATAGACAGTAGGATTACAGAATGATTTGAACACAGGCTGAAATGGCGTGTCGGCTGAGATGTGTATGGACACTTGTCTCTCAAGCTCATATACAACAGACCATCAGGATGACTAAAAAGCCACTAATAAGCTTCCTCATCATCATCACTTTCACTGTCATCTTCTTCTTTCAGCTGCACCTATTTTTTTCTTTCTCATTCCTCAGCAAGTCAAAGACGCAGAGTTCAGCCTGAGTTTAGGGAAACAGTAATCTCCTTTTCCAGTCTATTCCGGCCACTCATCACACAGTCAATGTCAATGTTTAGTTCGACACAGTGATTGGAGGAGACAAACACGCTTAAAGAGCAGTTTACACCAATCAGCCACACAATGCAGCTTTTTGTTGTTGTTTTTTACAAAATCCTCCTCCTATGCAATGCTTTAATCTTAATGCTAATGTCAGCATGCTAACATGCTCACAGTGAAAATGCCGACATGTTGATCTTCACCACACTTCTCTTGTACATGGTACATAGTGCATTAGTAGCACGTAAATAGATATTCCATTAAAAAAAAACTTTACAACATTAATAATGTTTACCCTCTTTTTCAAACAGATTGATGTTATGAAATCGGCTTTTCCTTCAAAAACAAGGACCCCAATTTTTTGAATGGCACTGTACTTTATTGATCTCATGGAGAAATTGTCCTTGTGAATAGGTAGAGCTGGGGATCAAACCACCAACCTTGTGGTTTGTGGATAACCTGCTCTAACAATATATCCATTTTGCATATCAATAGTAATAGAATCTCTGTGTCGGCACTACTGTTCTGCTAACACACTATATAAAACATGAACCAACTATCAACACACCACCCATACTGACTTCTAACTTGACTAAACACTGCAAGGGCCACGCAGAGTTCATTGGCAAGTTGTGAAATCTTACACTGACCATGGTCTGACCTAGTCTCAAGTTGCCCAGAATTGTTGTTACACAGTGTTGTTTTATGGGGATGGGGAGAGAAGAGACAAAAGGAAGGAGACATTCAGGATGCAACAGTGGAGCATCATGTGGAGAACATCAAACCAATTTAAATATACACAAAGATAACCCGAGTTAATACAAAATGCATCTTTTAAATGATGATTTCATTCATTAAGGGAAAAAGCTGTTCAAACCTGCCTGGCTCTGCACTGTATCCTTTGTAGCGTGAATGCTAATGCATCCTCCGCAAGGACAGTTACAGGAAGACACATCATCAGCGTAGGACATGATGGTTGTGATGGTTGAGAGTGCACTGGATTGTGTAACCACCCACACCTCCACCCCTTATTCGAAGGTTTGGTAAGGAGCATCTGGCTGTTGGACATGTTGACTGTCCGACTACATGTTAGCGGAACTGAGATGTGTATGGATAGGTGTGAATGGTGATGTGTGCACTCATGATCTGATCGTGGTGCTGAGGTCATAGAAATTTTGTTAAGACCTTTATTTTTTCACAGCAGCCTCACATTGATAAATTTAAACAAAAGGAAATGTCTCATGTTTGCCAAGATTGACTGGATTTGGTCATGAATAAAAGACATTGTGTTGGTAAAGCAATCATCCACAAACTGCAGGGTCACTGGTTCAATTCTTGGTTCCTCCTTGATCAAGTTGCTGATAGTATAAATGTAACTTGTAAGTCACTTTGGATAAAAGCATCTGCCTTAATGTCAAAGTAACCTCTTAATAATGTATCAACTTCATAAATCATGACATATTCCTCTATTCTTTATGATTGCATTACCAGCTTTTGACAGTAAAAGGTATTAAAGTTGTCAACATTAATAGTAATGTCTAATCCACCAAACTTTGTGGTATCCTTACCACTCTCTCCATTCCCGTGGTCCTCCGCCCACCAGGTCTCAAAACCCACTCATATGCATCCAAGAAGCATTACAGACAGATTAAAATGTCACAGTTCAAACTCCGAGGTTCATTGTAGCCAAATGTTGAAAAGATGTAAATCCACCGGGTGTAACTACATCAGTAATGGCCTCTGTGGCCCCTGTGAGCACAGCAACTGAGTTTACACTGAAATCAGTTGTCTTCCCTGTCTAACGAACATGACAGGAAAGTACTTATGAACTAATTTGATATTTGTCCTCCTGCACTTTGAGAACAAACCAACCTAACTGTGCTCCACAACACACCTCTGTCCTGCAGTGACTCATGTTTTCATGTTAAATAGCCTATAGTATATGCTGTATTCCATTATCCCATTTAGGAATCATATTATGTTTCTGCAGCCACACGATTTCCCCAAAGGATCATTAAAGTTTCATCTCTTCTTAAAAACAAACACTATTTCTCTCCTCACTGGGCTGTTTGCACATTCAAGTCTTCCTGCATGACCCTTTTTTTTGTGTGTCGTTGACAGAATCATGCATCAGAGCCTTGTGCAAAAAAAAAAAAACCTATACCGCTGATGCAAAATCACACAGCACTCCTCATAACTTTCATTTCTCAGGGCTTGACTGTGCAAGTGTGCACTGCATCCAGAGTCAACATCAAGAGAGGTGGAGGCCGTTTGAGTCGGAGGTTTGACACGCATGATCCCGACTTGGCAAGTGGGATTCAGTAATACACAGATGTACTGACACATGTAAAAGCTGCCGTGCACCTTTTCCACACCTCTCAGCTGACAGACAAGAGAGATGAGATTCTCTGATCGCTGTTTATTGAAAAAAATCACTTAGATGTATAATGAAACCGTGGAATTGGGGAGTGACTCCTTAAAATGAAATCAGTGTGGATGAATTTCTCCTTCTTCTTCTTCTTTCTTTGCTCACAGGCGAAGCTATTCCTTAAAGTAATGAAAATAAATACAGGCCTTGGGAATCCACGCACATTCCAAGAGCCATTCATCTATGAAGCAACCTCATTCTTATATAAGAGACTCTATTTGGATTTGGTTCACATCTCAGTTTATTTAACTTGATTTCCCTAAATAGGGTCCTGATTGGGTTGCATAAGGGCTCTGGGCTTTTGGTGGAGAGGAGGAAGGGGTGATGGGATAGAGAAAGATAGGGTGAAAGAATAATGACAGGGGTGTTTTAAGTTTCAACTTTGTTTGTCCAAGCCAGGAATTGGTTTGGCAGCGAGGAGCTACACTAACATTACATAAATATGTAAGCCAGTCGCCGGTGCTAGGTGCTGAAATTACAATGTAAGACAAATCATCGCTGCCATCAACATTAATCACATCTATGTCATCATCAACCTCATCATAACCTCATCATGACAGAGTCACCTTCATGCTCGGCCAGAGAAACTAAAGATCATAACGGCAGTTTGGCTGAGCAGCAGAGAAGGTTGAACTGTGTGTTTGACACAGTGTGAAGGGCACAAAAAGCTTTTTTCTGTTGAGTACATGATGGAAAATAAGTGGCAGCCCTCATCAACAGATTTTGGTTTTGTGTCTCTCTGTCCATTTTATATCCCGAATGAACAGAAACCAGTGTTAGCCCCAGTGCACTTGTTACCCAAAGTAAAATCCAGTGCCTGAACTTCATGTTTAGCATCTATCTAATCCATCTATAATTTCAGGAAGGGAAAGTTCGCAAGTAGGATGCACAGATCCAAATCTTTCTTCTCTGATATCAGTTGTGATACTGTACCGCTACCCTATCATAAACAGTGCCCTGCTTGGAAGTAGTTTCCCCTTAATAATATACATTAACATTAACTCTTACTTAAAGCTACAGTATGATTTTTTTCTAATATTTTATTTAGTAGAAATATGCTCCAAAAATTTCCCCAAATTTCCCAAAATCTCCAAGAAATCATGTTATAGTGTCAGATTAACATACTGTTCATGTGCATGAAGATGACTGGATGTTAGTAGCTTCATAGTCTTATATGTTCAATGACAGCTTGACAGTCCTGTAAGGCTGGGGATGTACTTGCTGTTTACCAACGCATAGGAGCAGGTAACGCTGGTGACATTGGTGTTTACACACTTCCTTGCATAGTTTGTGTTTATTATTTTTACAAATTAAAAGTTTAATTAATTAGCAGCAAAACACACATTTTTAATAAAACAAACTCTGCTCTGACTATGTAATAGCTAATTAGCTAACAGCTAATAATTTAGGACAGATTTTACTGTGTAATCATTATTTACTCACTTGTGCCATTGTTCTGCTCCATTTTAGCATTTAGCATTTATCATCCCGCCACTGTCACTTGTATTGTGCACTTGTCAGACAACACCAACCAATGTTGTCAAATGTGTCTAATACAGCTTTTCTATTGTGTGATTGTTTATGATTAAATATAAATAAGCACAGACAGACTGAAGCAGCAGAGACGCCACGATTGTAAAATGTTTATCAACTGACATACGTTACCGTTTTGAAAAAATCATTTTTCTACCATAAATGTAAATAGTATCCTGGATGAGAGCCCAGATGTAGAAAACAGATGTTTTCAGCTGTACTTAGTGTAATGTGGACATGGTTTTAGTTTGTTTACAGTGTGTTTGCTGTTTATCTTGTGTCGCTAATGCTGCCAACCTACGTCATCGTTTTCACAAGATGATCCTTTACATAATCCTATTAGTTTAAAAAGTCACTTTTTATTGCCTGTAGCTCTGAAAAACAAGTTCCTCTCTGTCGCTCTACCTTAAATTAGCTCATTATAGTTAGAATGGTTGAGAGAGCCTGACAATGAATACTGCTGACCTCCGTCTGCACTAGAAATAGTTGGTTGTAGGGTTTGATTTGGACTCTTGAATCTCAGAAAAGCATGTCCAGGAATTTGGCAGTATCTGACACATAGAACCTCTAATGGTTTCTAGAGCAAGATAATAACACATTGCCTGCTTTTATAAGACTTTTATGGATGTTATCCATTCGGATATTTCATAGTGCGTTCGCACCTGAGTAAAATATAATATCTTAAACAAGCTTCTCATGGCAAACACTGACAGGAAATGACAAGAAACTGGAGCTTTAGCAAAGGCCTTCCCATGACTGCTTGTATCACAGAATATTTTTTCAGAAACTTGGCCCCAAAACCCTTGTGTTCGGTACATCCAAAATAAATTTGGAGCTGCAGCTGAGGGAAAAATAAACCCAAAAATGAGCCTGGTGATTTATTCAGAGAGATCTCACTTGCAGACACAACAACTGTTCAGTTGTACACACACACATTTCCACACAGGGTGACCTCACAACCCCAAAAAGCACCACAGCCGCACAAAATACCAGGCTGGACTGACCATGCTCTTAACACACGCAGACAGGTGTGTGTGGGGAGTGTGAGAATCCCTGCGAGAGTGACGACAATGGTGAGAGATCGCTAACACCACAGGCTTAATGTATAGTTTCCAAGGTCAAGCTTTTTCTCCCACACGTCTCGTCTGGTGAATAACACTCTGTGCGGCGCAGCGGCCCATCCGGATGCCGGCGCAATTACCACGGGGGATATTGCGGGTGGATTCCTTAGTGACCGCTGTGACATTTCAGGATTAGTCATGATGGCTGATAGCGTGAGCGCCTGTTAATTGCATTATCAATGGATGGCATTGTCTGTCTCGTTCGCCCACTCATATCTGAGGAATTCTCTTTTCTCTGTTTTGTGGTTCCTCTCACTTTATCCCCAGTAAAGACAAGAGTCAGGTTACTTTTTATTTATGTTAAAAACAGACATTTTAGCTTTTCAGATTTCAGAACATAACCTTCTGCTCACAAATTGGCTTCTAAAATTGACTCTAAATCTGTTTGTGTTTCCTATATTTGACTATCCATTTCTCAATAGGCACAGCAGTAACTTCATATTGGTTTGGAGCCATAATCCTCAGGGGATCAGTGTATGGAGATAGGAGGTGATGGCCAGTAAGAACTATGTGCACTACGAGATCCTACTCTAAGCCCCAGTGATTGTGGGATAAGTCAAAGGTCTGTCGAGGCGTGTTAGTGAAGTGCGAGGAAGCATGTTAAAACCAAGAAAATTTCCCATCTTCTCCCTGTCTCAACATCTGCAGCCACTCACAGTTTCCATGTTCTGGCTTGATGAGCCACAACACATGTTAGGTCTGAGTGAACACAAGCACACATAAAAAAAACAAGGAATCAGGGGCGACAGAGCTGGTGTGTGTGTGTGTCTATGTTTGTGTACACTGGAGGCAGGGGAGAGATGTTCTTGGCTAAAGCACAATCAGGAATCAGACGTTTTTCTTTGCCAAGGACCAGTTTAACTCTATTCTGCTTATTTTTGGCAGCGGCGGCTCGAGTAAATCACAGCGCCGCTTTATTGGCAATTGCTGACAAGCTGCCATGGGCTGCAGCCCAGCTCCTATCCACTCACTACGTCAACAAGACTCCGTGCCGTTTGGGGGCCAGAGGTCACACAGCTATACAACTCAAATCCAGTGAAGGGGCACAGAAAGAGAAGACCGGCAGTCACAGACTGGAAAACGATCTTTCAAACATCTGGAAAAAAGTGAGACAGTTGCCCTTTTTCTCAATGACAAACTGAAGAGGAATGTACAGTAATAATAGTCCTGTGTTTTGAACAAGGTGCTGACAAACAGTGGCGTTCATAAAGTCGTTTCTCAGGACTTTCAAGGAAGCATTCACTGCAACTAAATAGCTAAAACCTCTCTATTTTGATGTTCAGCATCTGTTAGAGATTAATCTTGAGATAACGACAGAGAAAACACCTTTTAAAATGGGAGGCATGTATATGGGGGTAGTTGTGGAAAAGAGCAATTCTTTTTTTTACTGCTATTGCTGTGGTGATATAAAATCGTTGCTGAGTTCGTTTGATACTGCTCCACCGGTTATACGCTGGATTGCATCTAATGTAAGCATAGTGATAATTTTTGATGACATACACCACAGATGTTCCAAATCAACACAGGGTACCTGAGGTAGTTATCAGCAAGTATATCCACGGCCTTGACACATGACAGTTATGTCAGTCTTTTTCGATAACATTTTAACTGACACATCCTAAAAATGTCTGATGAATAAATATATATTTGTTAAGCTGTGCTATTTGCTGAGACAAACTTCACATTCCCACTGTCAAGTCCATGAAGCCGGAGCTAAGAAAGAGCTAAGTGACTGTTGAGTGGCTTCAACTGTTACACTTCTTATGCTCTCACGTGTTCGCCAGCCTGGATGAAGGGTTATTTAGATCTGCTAGTCTATAAAAGCAAACATATACTGTATATGCAGAGTTTCACAAGTCAATAAACCATATTGGTCAAGAAACCGATATACTAACAATACTACAATATGTCCAGTCCTCTCCAATAAATCTCTTATTTTACTTATTTTACAGCTCACATGTTTCACTTTTTAAGAGATAATGAGATGGTAATATGTTTAAATTCATACAACAAAAAAATAGATTTAATAAAACTGACACATTTTTGTTGTTGCATTTGTATATATGACCAACCATCATATGAAAACAGGAGATGCAGCCAAATTAGCTGGCACCAAAGAACAATACTAACATTTCCTCTTGAATGATTGTCCAGTTTTTGTTTTTCCAGGTAGATGTGTTTATTGACGTTCAGGAAGTCTCCACCCATCTGCTGAAAACTGCTCAAACTCAATATGCGCATCAGTTTATATGCCGTTTTTAGATATTTACATGACATTCACCCATGCTCGAGTTTTCCAGGAACATCTACAGTATCTACAACAATTAAAGTAGCTGTATGTTTTTGATAATGGTTCTCTACTGAGTCACATACAGTATGACAGGCTGACTTCTTCACAGTCCAAGGTCAGGACCCTGGTGATAGGTTTCTAGGATGGTATAAAAGACAATGTTGCTGTCTCTCTGACATTTAGAGCATCACTACAGGAGAATTAATGGGAGAATCATCCAGGAGGTTACGCTAAAGACAGCTGTTGTGTATATGGTGCACAACTACACATACAATAATGTGGTTCAAAGTGTGAGAAAGTTGTGTCTGGGACTGAGACATGTGGTGGGCAGGCGTAGGAGGCCATTTCGGCTTCAGACTACCCTCAGCAGAGTCCAGTGACTGCTGTGTCACCACTACGATTCATGCAAAGCTGTAACCAAGCCTGCTCTCTGAGGAGCGGTGGGGACACTCAGTGTATGCTTGCATGCATGGTATGTGTGTGTGTGAGATGAAGAACACATGGAAAGTGTAGTGACACTTTCAGACACACAGACCAGAGGGGTAAAATACACAGACTACGTCAGACATGACTGCACTGTAAGACTCAAATAGAGAAGTTACACTGACCAGACCAACAAGAGTGTAGCAGACATATGGTGCACTGTTGCACATTCCACAGTTGTATTTCCACTGTTGCACTTACGTTGCTCTGTGTTGTAAATGTCAGAATAATTTGTTTACACAAGAAACACATTCCACCTATGAAAATAACTAGAAAATTAAGTTTTCTAGATTCCGTTTTTTCTTCCCTCTTAATGAGAGTTAACAGTCCTCTGAAGAAAATCTGTGTTTTAAACAACATTAAATGTGGCATTTTTGGAAAAGCTTTTTCACTGTCTTGCCAAAACCACTGTTATGTACGGACTATTGCTCTGTCCAAAGATAGAACGTACCACCTCTAGAGCTCAGCAATGTACTCTGACTTTTAAAAAAGAATTATCTGAATAACTGAAATGTCTTAGATATATACTGATTGACATATATTTTCTTATTATGCTAAATATCTGAGGCTAAAGCTAAATGTTTCAATATCTGTCTTGCTAATGATATGTCTCTTCACCTTGGAAGTAGGTTCATGCTTGGTTACTAATGTAGGTAACAACTGAAATTAAAAGATGACAAAATCCCCAAAACTCACTCACGATCTTTTTGCAGTTTGCGTGACCACCAGTGTTGGCGTTACAGGTTGCAACCATGCACAACCAGACCAGAGGGGTTAAAATACATCATGAGGTGCAATGTGGAGGACGAGCAGAATACATTAGGAATGCTTTATGAACAGGAGTCGGGGCAGGATTCATTACTGAACAGTCACATCAGTTCCTAAGGGACAGAGACTGAGGTTTTGGAGAGAGAGAACACTCCAATTATTAATGTAAATTACCATCAATGTGCTTGCAGAGATAGAATGAACAGGCAGCTGATCCATACTGGTGCAGCAGCAGCTGGAATATCTGCAGACGGGTTATACTGTGCAGTCCTTTAGGTTACAGGAAAATTAATTACCAGTTGTTTTCTCCCCTGCATAAAACAAACATTTACGTCATTAAAATGTAATAAATAGTATGGGTGTAATTGCATTTTGGAGCTGAGTTGATCTGATCTGGTCAAAGTTGATTCTGACCGTGAATAAAACTAAAGGACTGTTTGTGCTTCTGCACTATCAACCCTTTCTAATTTATTTATTTGATTATTTATTTATTTGGTAATTTATTATCTCATGTCATTGCGCGAACAGTATTCTGCAACCTGAGCTTTATTCTTGTATTCCTGTCCAGAAAAGGTTCAACTTTCTACAAGTCGCTGTGAGCAGCTCAATCATCACACAGAACAGCTGTACTGAAACTCCTACAGAACTCTGGGTCACATGAATACACTCATAACTACTGATACTGTTAGCAATTTTTTTGGTGTAATTAATATATTTTCATACATATATTAATCCTAAGTTGAGGCAAATTGCAGCAAAAGAGGCCACACTTGATTTTGGAGCAGTCCTGGGTGTTTGTGCTGTTGCCAAGTGATGGCACGAAAAATTGCACTGCGTCTGCAATAAAAGGATTTTGGTCCAAAGTGAGCTTTAGAATTGCACTACGCCACCTAATCTGCATAAACACATCCCACACTATGCCTCTTCTCCCACACTGGCACAATCAAGTTCCCCCGGTGCCAGGACAACTGCAAAATCAGGCGCAGTCTGAAAACAGACTAATACTGAGGAAAATTGCATAAGAGCTGCACTTGCATTGCAAATAGGGCTCAAAGTGTTTTATAAAGGTAACTGCTGCAGAGCTGATTGCATTATGTTGCTACTGATTTAGGGTCTTTTGAATTATAACCATGTCCTGATACAGTCACACACACAGATAAATGTTAGATCATAAGTCTGATATACTACTGAGAGGAAGGATGAATAAAGCGTGTTGACGTAACTGTGTTGGCCTACGAATAGGTTTCCATTCATACTCGCTAATCACAGACCTGTCACTTAGCAACAGCATTTAAAACACAAGCGTTGCGGAAAAAATTGATTTAGTGAAAATTCCTAAAAGAGGACATGAAGTCCTTGATAGCAAGGGTTTGAGTCATGAGTGTCGTCATGCTGCACTGCAGGAGCTTTGCTCCAGTGCAGGAACAGACACAAAAGTAGCTTCATTAGCATACACAATCAGTCATTCATACACTTTCACAAGCTTGAATATGCATGTGCCACACTTATGTACATCTTCAGACACAATCTCTGTCTCACAGACACACACACACACACACACATCTCTGCATACTGTAGTGCATTTGCAACTCAATGTTAGTGAAATCCCTTTATTAGTAGCTACTAGGCCGCTGGCGGGCTTCAAACCTGGCAGCATCTGCCCTGGCCCCAGAGAGAGCAGCGAGCCATCTATACATGATGATTGTTGCCCTGTGTTTTCCCCTGCCCTGTGTAAAAAAAACAACAACAAAAAAACAGTCAATGACCTCCCCACCTCCCACCTCCCACCCTGGCACCAAGTCTTAGCATCCCACTGGCCCCAGATTGGCTCCCGCAGAAGAGCCACAAACTCCAGTCGCCTGTATTTAACTGTAATCTCAGCAACGTTATTGGGAATTCAATAAGAAAAACAGCCGCTGAATGTTTCTAAATTATAGGGTTGAGTTTGGGGCAGATTCGGGAGGGGTGCAGGTGTGAAGGGGTTGGAGGGGGTATAGTGTGGAGGAGTAAAAATAAGAGATGGGAGCAGTGGGGGGGGGCAGGCTGAACCCTGAGTTATGTCCACAAACTGCCCACTAATGGACCATACTCACACTCCTCTGTGATTTGTGCAGGGTGAGGGTCACCCCACAATTCTCCGTCCCTGCTCTGAATCCAAGAAGCTCGCAACACAACCATTTATTTTCCCCCCATCCTTCAGTTACTTCCTCTATCCACTAACGCTTCTCACTGTAGGGTTCATGATCCCCCGAGCTGTCACAAGATGAGTCATGGAGTGCGAAAACATGGATATTTAATTCACAGCTGTGTGATTAATGCTTTTTTCCATGTCTTTGCAGCCTCCAACCTTCTAAAATTAATCAAATTAAATTGCTTCAAAATGGAATCCAATTTGGTGTTGCAAAGTTACACATGCATCACATCCACAGCAAAGGTCTCTGAGTCCGCCTAGACTAAAATGGTTATGGACCAATGTTGGATAGAAAATAGAAAGATACTGGCACTTTGCCAGCGTCGGATGTTCTGAATCTTGTTTTTACAGTTTCTGTCATAATTTCTATCAGTAATGATAACTTTGTACTTGCAAAATAATTACTAAGGTCTGGGAACGAGGCAATATTACTGCAAAGTCCAACACCAGAGTAGGAAATATGCAGTCAGATCATTGGACAACAAGCAACAGTTTAGCTTGATTAACTAGCTCATTTGAATTTGGAGCTGAAGATGAAAAATTGGTTATAAAACTTAATTACTTAATTATCATTTGCCTTCTTTTTTATTTTTTCATCTAAGACCTTTTAACAGATGTTTTCCCATATGTCAGCAATTAAAGGATAGGTTCGCAATGTTTTGCTTGCTGTCATGCTGCAATAGAAGGAATGCAATAGAGGCTCCAACTTTCAAAGTTAACCATTTAATGTAGCTCATTTGAAATGCTGCAGCCTTATATTATCTACAGATAAACTTTGCAATACATTTGTGCACAGAGGGAGGAGGGAGTTTTTTGACCCCAATCACTTAAACTGGGAGCAACTTTTGGAGAGATCTCTTACAGGCCAGCATTAAGAGGAGAACTAATTACAGCAAGAAAACCATTTTCTTTGTGACGTTTAATGGTGTAAATGTTGTTTTAAATGGTTTTTCACCCTGAGAAAGCATCCAAATGAGAGGCTGCTTTGGCATTCAAATAACCAACGTAGAATAGTGACTTAAACAAGATGTGGGTAGTAGCATTGTGTGTGTTGTGCACTGCTTACAGTAATGTGATCCTTTTAACAAGTAGTGTAAGGGATAGGGATAGAGATTTGAAATTCAGTATTTACATTCACTGAGTAATGTGTAGTAAATGATTTGTTAAATTTTTCAACACTGGCCACAGCCAAACCATTAGTCACTTTAAATCAACAGTGATTGTACTTCTTTATGCGAAGTATAACCTGCTTTGCTTTTCAGGGGTGAGCACCAACAAGACTGTGACTGAGTTAGTAAGTAAGTTTTAGCTCACAAGGTCCCATATTGCTGGGCGCCCCAGAGTTGGTTGTTTAATGGCTGGGTGAAGGCATGAATCCTTGACACAAGGTTTACCAGGAGAAAAGTTACAACAGCTCAGCTGGAAGACATGACATCAGATGAGCTTAAACTGTAATGATCCCCGTAAAGACTCTGTCTAGTTAAGGCCAGCAGTCATAGGAAACAAAATTATTAGAAAAGAAGCAGATAATAATATTACAGCCCCCTTCAAAAGTATTGGAACAACAAGGCCAATTCATTTGTGTTTGCTGTACACTGAAGATATTTTGATTTAAGACTGAATGAGGAATAAAACTCCAGTCGCATATGTTAGACTGCATATATTTTGAGCAATGCCTCTGGTTTCCCTTCTCTTCTCACATTCAAAATGGCTTCTTTTTTCCTATAGACAGTTCTCTGGTCTTCATTGTGGTTTACCCTTTTCAATAACAAATGCAGTTTTCACAGGCAAAGCCCAAGAATAGTGATTCAGAGCTTTTTTTTTGTTTGAATAATCACTCGCACAGGACACACCTAGGTAACAAGTAACACCTGTCAATCACATATTCCAATACTTCTGCTATGTGTTTATGTTGTTTAATATACCTAGATGTAAATAACAGGAAACAAAATCTGAAAATATAAAATTTAGGAGGATTGTATGTTTTTAAAGAAGAATAAAAACTATGAGGAAACACATGTCATGCAATAAAGACATTTAGACTGCATATGTGCATTAGCACTGCACTGCAGTCCATCCAATCCTACCTCTGACACAAACTCTCCTCCTCTCCCCTCGACTCACAGCAGCCAGCTGTTTCTTATTTTTCTTCTGCACCCACCCAAATCCTCCACCCATCCCCGTCTTCAGTCTCTCCATCAACGCTCCCCCCATCCAAACATCCAGCCCACCTCCCTACCCCCCACCATGAGAGCCGCAGAGCCTACCTGATGTCCAGATCATACACACACATACACATGATGGGTGGAGGAATTCTGTGAACATATGATTGGTCTCTACCCTCGTTAGAGTTGGAGCTGCTCTGGTTGGCTTGTGCTCTGCACACACACTACACAATAATACTACTACTACAAAAAAAAGCTTCCCAAACATACAGTCAGTGTTTTATATTTAGTTTAACATATGACTTTGTTAGTGTGTCTTGATGTGTTCAAAATCTTAAACAGAACTCGTGTCTTTAAGGCACAAATGCAAAAAACTTAGTTCAGGGCAGCTTGACGTCCAAGGTGTCGGCTGTGCCTCTACAGTGACAGTGTTGTGAAGGTGCACACACAAACTGGCCAACTAGCTTCTGACATGAAAAAACACTTTGAGATGTTTTCCTGTAGTTTACTGAGTAAACAGCACAGGTGAATGCCCATAACTGCCGCTCTCTCGCTTTCTCATCGTCTCTCTTTATGTCACTCACTAACTCAATGTCTAGGCTTGATATCTAATATATATCTCTTTATATCTAAATATTTTTATTTTTTTCACAGAGGAGATGATGGAATGATTGCTGAAATTTAAACCTGTCAAAATAAGTCTATAGAAACGTGTGTGTGTGTGTTTTTATGGGTCCATGAGAGCCCTAACTTATGTTTGAACCATTTAAAATATGTCCCGCGACATAGCTATTAACGGTTTCATGCAACTTTATTCAAACCAAGCTTCTTTATTGCCAAACATCATGCACTTTTTGCATGTGATTTTTTTAACTTCATTCATGCTTGTGAGTTCTTTCCATCACACACACACAAACATGACCACCTAAAGCATCTTTGTTCTTGCCCTATCTGGCGAGGGCGAAAGATAAACAAGCATTCTTTTGGGGGGAGATGAAAGAGAGCTGAATGTGATTGTGAGGGAGGAGGAGAAGGTAAGGGTGGTAGTGATGATAAGATCTGACCCTAATTATATGGGTGAGATAGAGCCCCATATTGGAAGGGAGAGGGTCTAGGACTCTCCTACAGACGTAGAAAAAAGCTTTCAGATACAAGGGTGATACAGTTGTTAATAAAGATATGGGCATCACAGAAATGTACCCTTGGAATTTTAAATATTTTACCAGAGGAGATGTGGTCACATCGAAGCAACCTGCTTTCTTCATTGGCATTTAATAATTAGCTTTTGTGTCCAGAATTACATGAGAATATTGATTTTTGCCTTAGGTTAGCAGAAAGACTAAAAACAGGAGGAAACAACTGGCATTGCTTTGTCCAAATATCAAGATACATCTGGTTTGTTTAATTTGTTTAAAAACTGAAGTGTAAAAACACAGTTAAAGCCCATTCTCTATATCTCCATTATTATCCTATAAGCTAACCATCTCCAGCTTCATATTTACCATACAACACTGTTCTATCAAACTTCCCATCTCACCCTTGGAAAGTAAGGAAGTATATTTCCCAAAAGTCAGACTAATCACTCAAAAATAAGAATGATACACCAATAATTAAATGTAGTATGACATATATAATCCCTGCATGGATAGTGCAACATTTAATTTTGCACCAAACATCTTGAGTTTTGTTCGAAACATTTAGTGCCTTATGATTATCTAACTATTGTTTCTGAGAATTGTCACATTAAAAATAATCCATATTAGCATGAAGCTTGAGTTCATAAACAGCTCAATATGAGATTACGTATTTTAAGCTATTTAGAAGCTTAAACTGACTGATTCTTTGGCTGGCGACCGAGTGTTCCTTCAGGGACGCCTAAAACACAGCTGGAGAGCAGGTGACTCTCTTGGTGGAAACTTGGCAAGATGCAAGAATCAAAGTGTTTATAGATGACAAGCTCAAACTAAATTTAATAAACAACAGAATTAATGGCTGAGTCATCAGAATTAAAGCTAGAACACTGGATTATTTATCTTTGCATGTCAGAAAGTTTTTGTTCTGAGTTACAAATGTTGGTAAATGATTCAAAAAAGTTCATGAGTTTCTAATAAAACATCAGGACTTTAGATAGTATAATGATCATTAACAGGTGTTACGTACATGAAATGTGAAGTTGTAAATGTTAAAAATGTGTTAATTAATGCATTTAACCTCAGGGCTATTCAGAGATTTTGGAAGTTACATGGTCAGTAGGTCAATTCCTTTTTAGTCAATCGGCTCAGCACAACACCAGAAAACATGGGAAATTATATTTACCATGGTTTCTTCACTTACCGAAGACAAGACTGAAGGCAGAAAGACGCACAAACAAGCAGCAGCTGAAGGCAGCTGCAGTAAAGGCCTGGCAAAGCATCTTGAGGGAGGAAACTCAGTATTTGGTCATGTCCATGGGATCCAGACTTCAGGCAGTGATTGACTTCAAAACATTTTCATCCAAGTATTAAAGGCAATCCTTATGTTTGCAATTATGTTAGTTTGTTCCATTACTAATGAGCCACCAAAATTGGGGATGTGTGTAAGCCGTTGATTGGAACCCAAAATCTCCTGTTGTGTGCTACACATGTGAAAGAGTAACTGCAGACAATATCCAGACCTGTTGGTATTTTGTTGTTGGGCATGAAGTGAACAACTGCTGCTGAAAAAAGCTGTGATGAAAAAAACTGATATTGCTTATAAGAGGTCTATGAGTAATTACAGTCCTAAAACTCACAGACTGCACTGAACAGCCTTCTTCACTGACCTTAAACTAATGGCCAGTATTATTCAAAGCAATGGATACAGCAGATCCATGTTCATCAATATCAGCCACAATTGTTACTCTTAGTTCTTAAAAGAAAAAAATGTGATACACTTGCCATTTGAATGCTACAACCCAAGGCCTCATAAAGCACAGAAGAACCAGTCCAAGTCACTCTGTAAAAAGGAGTTACCAACAGGCGAGAGAGGGAGAGTAGGGTGATGTTTGGAAGGTGAATATGTGTTTGGGAGGGAAGGTGTCCGTGGGTTGGGGGGGTGGGGGTGGCAGGGGAAGAGAGTGGATGGTGATAAGACTATAAGATTATCTCGACAGTGCGTTTACTTTCAGAGTCAGCGATGCTGGTTGTAGTCCAGACCAGCTGAGAGTTGTCTGCAAAATGAGGGATCAGAAAGGAAGTGTGTGTGTGTGTGTTTGTGTGTATGTGCATTCTCTAAGTATTGTACAAAAGGTCAATGGGCTAAAGAGGCAAGTTAGCTTGCATCATACACAATAAAAGCAGGACTGCTCTCAATCTGTCAGAATCTTTCTCTAAATCTGTCTGTATCTCTCCAGTTTGACTTCTCGTTCCCTCTCTCTCTCTTTCTTTCTCATCCCTAGGGATTAAACATGGATCCATATGACACTGTTGCAGCCAATCACAGCCAAGCTGATGTTTTTTGTGCCAAGTGGGTTTTTTGAGTTATGTGTACTCAGTAGACGGCAAAATTTAAACACACACACAAGCACAGCCCTTAAGATTCTCCTGATATGCATAATATTTTTAGTGTATATCATTTTGTCTTTGTAGAGTTCAACTTGTACATTTGATTGTATGGCAATATTGGGCTGTCAGTGATTTCTTTTAACTCTTATTTTTCTTGGGCAGAGTGATTGTACATCATATATCTTTAACAGAAGAAAACCCCAGGAATTTGGTGCACAAGTTTTAATTCATCATGGGTTTTGTGAATCAACACAGGGTCAAAGTGACTGATTATTAATCCAGATCCAGTGATGCTGAAAGTTCCAAAATGTCTTTTACTTTGCCAAGCCTAAGGCCTCCTAAATTCATGTTAGTGATCATGATTGACTACAGCTGGTAGCTTCTCTGTGCCAACATCAAAAAGGTCTGTTGTATGCACTCATTTGATTGACCAACACACAGTACAGTGAGAAGGTCCAAAGAGCTCAGTGCAGATCTGAGAAAGAGGGTGACAGATTTACTGCAGATTCCAAGATCATCAGTTCAAACAATTGTACATAAATAAATGTTATTGGAAGGTAGGACCCAAACTGTCGCCCTCAGCTGAGAGGACATCGTTTTGGATGGACAGCAGCAATCCAGGAACCACCAAGAATGCCATGAACTGATTACTGCTGGAACACCAGGTGCACCGTCTAAGCAAATTTCACATCACCATTGACTAAAAGGCTGCCATCCAAGAAACAAGCCCCTGCACCAAAGTAGACACCTTCAAGCTCAACTAAACTTTGTTGCTGACAAAGAAAAAGCCTTCTGGAGGAAAGTTTTATGGTCAGATGTGGAACAAACAAGACTAAATCTCTGATTAATTTTGGGTTCCAATCAACAGTTTCCAAAATCAAGATATAGCACTGTGGTATTTCCTTATTCCTATAGTTCCTCTCTGTTTATACACTCTGCTGCTTTTCATTCTCTCAGATGGTGATTGCTGTCTGTTTTTCAAGAGCCCAGCAATAGTTCCCTGGTGAATGGGGGGCCACGATACTTTACAGATGTGTATGCCTGTGTGTGGGAGTGCAAGCATGCCAGTGCAGTCTTCTGTTCTGACTTTATGAGCAAACCTATCAGATGAAGAGAGCTCCTGAAATGTTGCTGCAGGTTTTGTCACACCTCGATAACTGAAGCCTGATATGTGTGTGTTTGTGCATACGTGCATGGATATGTTGCTCTCTTTGCCATCCCTTTCTGTCGCTCAAAAAAGCAGGATCCAACAAGTCTGCATTTATTAACCAAACCAATCCTTTGGAAATCCTGCATAATCCTCCGTAAGTCTCCTATAGCCCCTTTATAAACACTCCAAAAAGTTTACCTCATGCTTTGCCTCATGAAGGATCTGCATTCCCAAGCACCATAGACAAAAGAAAGAGAACACCCACCACTCAATAATCAGAGACAGGTTATTTGAACAGCGGGCAGACTAACAGGCAGCCAGCACTTGTCATTTGGGCCATTGTGTTGCAAACAAGTTCTCCAACCTAGACGACCATGTACATCGTTTGTCCCAACACTCTCCAGCAACCCATAGAAACATTTGTTGAAAGGGTGACCCCACAGTAAGAGGCATCTGTTAAAATTGCATGCATTTGATGACAGGCACCAAAATGGCAGCTGCCATCTCTTACAATGGCACCAAAATGGCATCTGGTGTAACACAATTTTTTGTCCAAAAATGTGGATTACAACTGCACAAACAAAGCATCTTGGTTGGGCTCAGGTACAAAGACATATGGGTCTATTTAGGCACAAAATAAAACATGGTTAGATTTACTAAAAATCTTGTGGTTTGGCTTAAAATAACAGCTTCTAGCGTTAGCGTTATGTGGCGCAATGTGCAGTACGTGACATCCTCAAAGTTACAATAATAACACTAGAGATTAACTCCAGTCTCCTGTGGGAAGTTCTCTGCTTTGGTGCCTCAGCCTACTCCATACAAAAGTCAGTGCATCTAAATACTACGTGAACGTGTTTACTAAAGTAGCCCAACATTATTACTGTATGTCTTGGTCATTTCCTGCTGCTGGTACAAACAGCCTACACAGCTGATGTGTTCTACTGTCATGTGAGAAATTCCATATATTCTCTTTGCATGTTTCCTGTATTGTTGTACTACTCAACTGAAAGATTATATTTTTTTGCACAAATTTCTTCATAAACAATTTGAAACTTCCTTGTAATCAGACCTGGTTGTATCAGACAGTACAGGAAGTTGAAGGTATCAAGGACAGTTCCCTGGGGTATGTCACATAACTCTAATTGACACTGCTGATGTTTCCTCGCAAGACAAGTACTGTATGTAGGTAAATCAAATACAACACTAAAGATGCCAAAGTACAACATAAACCAGTAACAAAGAGTAACTGACTATATCATAATCTGATTTAATTAATGATTTTAATTAAATCATCTCAATCAAAATATATTTTCTTAAAAGAAATATTAAGCAGATGGTTTGCTACTATACTCTTTGGACCTCTCCACATTGGTCACATGCAGTATGTACAGTATTTTTTCCCAGATACCCTGCTTTTTGCAGTAGTTCTTCAGGTTCACTGACATTCAAGCTGGTGATATATAGATCAAGGCACCGGTGCTGTCTTTGGACCATATTCACAGTAGTACAATCATATATGTGTGGTGACAGCAAAGAGAGAAAATACTGCCTGTGTCCTTGGCAATGTTCCAGCTAGGTTTGTCTGTACTTGAGCATTAGGTGTCTCTCTGCACCTTCACCCAACCCCCAAGTCTGACTAATGAACACACACACACACACTAAAAACTGCCTTGATTGCACAAGTTCAAACTTGTCACAAGTGTTGAAATGCTTATTATCACACTTACACAGTAACACAAGGTCACCAAGTTATAAACACACAAACACTCACACAAAAGGATTATTATATATATGCAAATTTGCACACACTGTTTTCTATGCAAGGCCACACACCAGTGCCAAGTTGATGTCCGTCTCTGCATCAAAATATTCCACTGTCCTGTTTTCCCAAATTCAGCACGCTTCAAAACAACATTCATTCTGCAGATGGTAATGTCTTCCGCCTAGTACATCTGTAGTTTTGTTGCAGCTATTTACAGCAGATGAAGAAAAACTGGTTGAGATAAAAAAGTTCCTCAGTGTTCCTCAGGTGAGAGATTGTGTGAAATACTCACACATACATAGGCTAATCTAGATTGTATTTGGAGCTAGTTAAACATTTCAATGTTTTCAGGGCTTTGTTGAAGAAGAGTAGCTGTGCACCTGACAGGATGAAAAGTCGGCTTCATTATATAAGTTTAATATTAGACAGCTCCCTGTACTGACATGTTAACCAGTAAGGGAAGAAGCCTTCAGATTGTAAACTTAAATAGTAATGCAAAACTTTATGTATACATATTAGTACATATAGAAATTCTGTGTTATACAGTATATTTATATATAGTGAAGTTAGAGCTAGGTTTAACAGCCCGTTATTATGTTATGTTAAACTAATGTTACTCTGTAAATCAACTATTGTGCAAGAATATATAGGCTACCAATGAAATGTAGTTGAGTAAAAGTAGGATCGAATTAAATCACTGAAGTTAAACGAAAGCAGTTCAAATTTTTAATTCAGTGTCGTATTTCAGTCTAATGCTGATTTTAACTGCTTGTTTGGCATGAACATTTTCAATATTGCTATAAAAATACAATAGAAAAGTATGCAGCCACCTTCAAAATTTATCAATTTTAATTGCCCATGCCTTGAAGTTATTTACATTTGATCCAATATGTATAATAAATTAAACGTAAATTGTTCAAATGTGACACTCCTACACAAAATCAAATCATTATATATATCAAGCCTGTATCGTACAATATCCTCCTGCGCTGCTCCTTAAGTTGATCCTCCTTTGGAAGACCCACCACCTGGAGGTAACAGTAGTTCTGTAGTTGAAAATGTGTCTCATCTGGACGTGACCTGGACGTGATTTACCATAGTCACCACTTTAAACCTGCTGGTGCAGTCAGTTGCTCTGATGCAGATTGGGAAAGTTCTCAGAGAATTTCTCAGTTATCTTTCTCTAGTCTTTCTCAGTTGGCTGTGACATGCAGGTCTGAATCATCCTCCTAGACTGCATTCGCCTAAGCAATAGGAGAGTGAGATACTTGAAATGGAGCCCTCTGACCCAACGTGCCTGTGTTAAGAAAAGAAATATGGGTTAGTAGCTATCTCTAGAATAACAGATTCATTGTACCTAAAAAATGGAAGTCACTGAGAGACACATTTGTCATCCACTGGAAAGCAAATACTGGACATGAAATAGTCGGCATGTGTTCACACATAAACAGACATACACACACACACACACACTCACACACACACGACTATCGCCAACACAACTCACTGCTACCGCTCATGTAGTTCTGAACTAAAGCTTCTTAAGCTTAATGTCGACCAATAAATAAGATTGGTTAAAGTCAAATTATCAAAACACATTTTTTGCGGGTCTTGTAGCAGCCCTGCCGGGAAAAGGTCAGATCCCGCTGTTATAAAATAATACAACCAAGTATGAAATGAGTCCTGTATAAGATGCTTGAATCAGCATTTTCTGTCACCACTACTCTACCTGAACATTTATGTGAGTGTTATGTGCTGCGTTTACACACACATATTACTATACCAGTATTTTAGGTGGGAAAAGTTAGAAAGAAAGCAACATTATGATTGAACCAAAACTTACAGGCTTTTTGATGAAGGCTGTGTCTTAGTAAACAAACCGAACATGTCTTTAGCTGAAACACCTTGTCTGTGCGAGGCTTTAATTTAAGACACATGGACTCTCTGTGAGAAGTGTTGCATTTCAAACACTCAGTAGTAATAAACTGTGTTATTTCCAGGATGCTACTCTGACAGTCTCAAAGATGGGTCATAACACAAGACAGAAGTCCAACCAGTGCACCTGATTTTTACCAGAAGGAGATAGTTACTGGAATAGTATTTGGTTTAAGTTATGTGTATTACTGTCTTTATGTGAAGAGGCCAAAGAGAGCTGCTGACGCATGCTGGCACTCCAACATGAAGCAGCAATGAGAAACAGACCACGTTTGTTAAAGGTGGGGGGTGCAAAGAACGAAAGAGAATATATAGTTGATGTGATTTGATTTCTGTCACATGTTTTTGGTTGCAATTTAATACCACATATAACCGATAACATTACCTTACACTAAACTGAGTATTAATAAAGCCAGATAAAAATTAACTTGATTCTCTTTGGTAAATAGACAGAAAAAATAAGTAGATCAGCAGAGCAAAATGTAGTAAAATGAAGTTCAACTACACCATAATTCATTTTATTGGCTTGGTGGCCAGTTTGGCAGTGCTAGTTTAAAAGATCCCAAAGAACCAAAAGTTCCAATTAATTTCCAGTGGGTGGATCTGCATCCAAGGGGGATACATTCATGCCCAAGTGTCCCATACAGGCTTGACTTCCTGCTGTCTAAGCGAAATGAATGGAGTGTGAAAAGACCATCTGGAAAAATGAGAGGTGATCCAGGAGCAGCAAGGAAAGAACAGAGGGGGAGTGATTCAAAATAAGAGGGAGAATGGTTGTAGAAGGCTTTTCCTTACAGTCACAAATGACACCTTGCTGCAGTCTATTAGTGGGGAACACGACATCTTAGTTCTTCTTTATTAAACTTCTGATTTTACAATTATCAACATATACATATTTCTTAAGATTGTCTGGTAAAGTGAGCTGAGATATCTGGTGTAACTCATAAATGGTCTTTTTATCTAATCTTCAGTGTATTATATCAACAATTGGGCATGTTTAAGCTCCTCAGACCAGTGGGGTTCCTCAAGGTTTAGTCTTTGGACCTGTCTTAGTGTGTCCTTACACATTCCTCCCGTTGTCTATCTGTATCAGATTTCACTGCTATGTAGGTTTCCAACTTTTTCTGTGAAACACTGGAACTTTCAAACTTGACTGTTATAAATATTTACTGAGATTAGTGTCTGGATGTTTCACAGGTTTATGCAGTTAATCAAAATTTCTTGTCTTTCCCAAATTAAACCTTTGAAATGTTACAAGTACTTATTGTGAAACTCTGGTTTGCTAGAATGTTTTTTTTATTATTAGTTGAACATTAAGAAACATCTAGTACTAGTCTATTATTCAGTCATGCTTTTTTCATTTAAGAAGAGCTACATACTTTTTAAAATTTTGCAACAGCTTCATATAAACAGCTTTCACATATTGCCACCACTGTAACACAGGTTTCCTGTCAAATTTAGGATTGGATCCAAAATACTGCCAATTGCTTTAAAGACATTACACAATTTGGCTGCACCAGACAGTGTATCAGTAAGTTACAGGTCCCTTACAGGTCCACTACTCCTCTTGGGGAAGCCTATCTTGGGGGTCAGGAAATTGTGGTGATGTTTTACTTTAGCTCAACTGATGTCCATTGATTGTCCACCACTTTGATTCACAGCAACACATTTGTTTTTATTATTTTGCACAGTCATACAGACAGTTAAGCTCACCAGAGGACAAATCCTCCTTCCTTCCTCCTTCTACTCAAATTTGCAAAAAAAAATTGCATGTCAACCTCTGGATGAATGCACTTGTCCTGTAGTGCCAAAATGTTCTCATCCCACAACATCAAATACTGAGTCCTTTGGCATCTGATACTGACACTAAAGGTGTCATTTGTACAATTAACAATACATTTGTGTCAATTTTAAACAGTGTGTTTGTTTTTTTTGTAATTTTGGGTTAAAATAACTAAATTTTACTTTGGATGAATACCCCAGTAGTGATAACAAACAACCCAGTGGTAAAGTTAACACAGTATTGGAACAGTGCTTATATTGACTCAAAGTGAATTTAAGTTTGTAATTACTAATTTATAGGTTTGTCAGTCTGCCATGAACATGCTATCCAAGCAACGCTCCATACAAAAAATGTCAGATGTGATTAGTTGGCAGTAAGATGTGACTGTAAAATAGAGAAGAAGAAAAAACAGTTAAAGGAGAAGAAACAAATGATGATATAAATGGGAACAGACAGAAAGTGCAACAGACCCAGGTCAAATGATTTCTGAACATTTACTTTAACCTGCTTAAACCTGCAGGTTAGGTTTAAATTTACACCATTAGAGCAGCTCAAATAGTGTCAACTCTAGCTGCCAGCCATGAAAAGTTCAACTAAATCACTTTCAAATACTTTCAAATGATTGTCTAATATTTCTGGCACTCATTGTATTGTCTTTGTGGCAAATCCCACCCATCTGACATCGAAGCAGATCCAACACAAATCATCAAAATTATTGTCAAAAGTTATTTGGTTTCGTTTTTTTTAGCCCCTGGTGGGAAGAGAAAGAAGGAGAGATGGAAAAATAGAAGAGTTACTCTCTCTTCCATGAGCTTCTAGCTCCCCCAGTGGGGCAGCTGAGGAGTCTCTCAGGCATTCTGCATCCATTTGTCATGTTCTTATCTGACATCCATTAAAATATAATGGAGAGCAGATGCCCTGGAGATGGATGGTTAACCATAACACCCACCCACATGCACGTACACACACTGACACACACGGACATCTGCAGCATCCATACACCTAGGTCCAGTTACTAACTAACACTTGCCACTCTTGCTGTGGAACACTGGAAACTATTCCAGGCGTTCCTAAATCAACAGATACTGGGGTGATAAGTGACACCCACGTATATAAATTTACTAAATGACAACATAAATGCACACTCACACAGAAAGGAGTACATAGTAATGCACTGTTGCACAAATGCACAAAAAATTATTGTGTTTGCATGCATGCATCTGTCTTTTTCTGCTTGTGATGGTTCAATCAGTCACACATTCAGATGTGGTGATGTAGCGATGGGGAAATGGAAGAACAATTAGCGTAACGCCTTGGGAGAGAAACGCCTATAAACTGCTGAGGACGCAGAGTCATGGGCCAATAATAGACCTTCAGAGGAGGGAAGGGAAGAGGAAGAGAGAGAAAGAGGGGAAAATGTGCAGTGTCACTGGGACCAAACCACCATCGTGCCTTTACCTGCCAAGAAAAACTGCCATCACCAACAACACACAGAGGGACACAAAGGAAGAGAAGAAGAGAGACGGGGAGGGATGGAAAGATAGGAGGGGGAAAAGCCAGATGGAGAGGAACTGAAACAGGGGGACAGAGAACAAGGTCCAAAGGCAAAGAATATGGAACACAGTGTGAAATAGATAGTTAGCAATCAGCACGGAGGTCAAGGCTCGAGGGACAGCGTAATTGTACAGCCCAGCAGAAAGCGATGATGATGACGATTGCTGTTGATTGAAGGTGAAGGGCAAATGAGATGGTCCACAGTGGCCGTCCATCAACGTGGAAACAAACACTGTTCAGAGTAGAGTTTGTGCTCTGATGTCATGGTGCTGCTTCTAATGGTCGGGCCTTCAGCCATACTGCTGCTCTACGGGCAACACACACAGACACACACTCACACTCATTGAGGCACAGTGATGTGCAAGAATATAAAACACACATAGAGCTAGACATGTAATGAAATATTAACATTCACATTTTACAAAAATGCATATGCAACACAAGTGTGAAACTACTGCTGTTTACTACTTGTGACTCACCTTTGTTACTCTCTACTTGGACCACTTATTGTTTTAGCATGAATCTGCAAAGTGATGATGATGATGATGGTGAGTTACCATTTATGGAAATGCAGTGGGTAAGCTGTTGAAAATCAGTGAGAACTTTCCCTCCTCCTTCTCTGCGGTCTGAGCAGGGGGTAAGAAAGGCAGCTGTGTCACTCCAGGCCAAGCTAGGCTCCACTGACTGATTGTATCTCCTTCTGGATTTTAGCAAATGCTGATGGATCCTGTCACCATTGGCAAAGTGGGTCTCCACATGCACAGTCTCCACGCCACAGACTCCTGATACACATTCACAGGCAGCAAGGAAAATACACATACAGTATATGCAGCATTAAAACTGGCTATCTAATTTAGCATATTGTTCTAGTACACTACAGGAACATGGCAATATATAGATTTGTAATATCCACTATGGTAGTTTTTTTAAATCAAATATACACCAATCAATTCATCTGGGGTCAACATGGGCATCCCCATACACAGAAAGTTATGATCGACAGGTGTGTTCCTACACCTGCCAATCATGGTGAGCATTTTATTTTTCCCCTATCCCCCAAAACACTGAAACCCAACATGTGCTGTTAATGTTGTGGCTTATGTATGTGATCTCATTTTTTAGATTTTGCACAGACGAGGATTAGGCACGATTGTTGATCTGTGAGATATACTATCGTCTACAGATGTAATAGTTGTTTTGTTTCCTATATTATTTAACAGTTTTGACTGTTTTTTATTGTTACTGTTGCTCTGAGCTGTAGTCAAAACACCTCTGGTTATAAGCTAATTTGGCTGTAATGTAGCTGTTTAAATTACATAGATGCTAGTGAAAAGACATGAGATTTATTCCGAATGAGGCAGTAAACACAACACAAAGACAATAACTAGGCTACATTTAGAGCTCAACAAGGTATTTAGACTTCACAAAATTATTGTAACTGGATCATGATAAACAACAGGGCTAGGCCTAGAAGAATTTTGCATAGACTCACTACACAGTCAAGTCAAGTTAAAGCTCATTTATAATATCACACATAACTTCCACGACATTAATGGTAATGGGAAGATATTTGAGGGTACCAGACTTTGCTATGAGTTAGCTCAACAAAACAGCACTTTGACTACCTTTGGGATGGTGCTGGCAACCAAAACTGGGCCAATGTTAGACTCTGACATGCAATCAGAGGTCTGGCATCAATCCCAGAATGAGGCATACCTGGTTTAGGCCTCTGTTGGGTCCAGTTTGGCCTCAGAAGAATCTAAACTAAGCTTCAGTTAGAAGCTTTTTCTGGCAGTTAAAATCATCAGCCTTATATTAGACACCAGCATTGACGACTAAGGCATCGAGTGATTGTGATTTCTATTTTCCAATGGCTAAAGACATCTAACAAGGAAACTATCTTCTAAAAACTGTGTATTTTCTTAAAGCAGAAAGGAAATCCCATATGCTAAGGAACACCAGCCAGAGTATACAACTACTGAAC
This sequence comes from Sandelia bainsii, assembly GCA_032362345.1. Taxonomy (NCBI): domain Eukaryota; kingdom Metazoa; phylum Chordata; class Actinopteri; order Anabantiformes; family Anabantidae; genus Sandelia; species Sandelia bainsii. The sequence continues at coordinate 3,120,515 of JAUMHL010000007.1, read as the reverse complement.
TCTGCTGTAGGTGAGGCCAAACAAGACTCGACCTGCTCCAAGCACGGATTATTAATACATGACTGGATTTGTTCTTGTTTAATTAGGCTGGTTGATCTGCAAACAATTGGAGAAATTTTATTTTGGCTAATGTGTCACCACCAGCTCTGAGTCATGTCATGACATACTGGGATTAGCTGGGATCTTAGGGTAATGATACATATAGATTGTGTAATTTGAAGTTTCTTCTGTTTTGTGGTTAATGTTGTCATCTTAAGCAAGACCAAGAAAGGTTTATATTTCAGAGAGGTGAAGAATACTGCACATTAGCTTGATTCCTGAAGGCTAGAATTGGATAGGAAGTTCAGTATGAGTCAACTTCTGTTTACAGCTGTAGCCTGAAGGTAGCAGTTGGATGGGTAGCCTCAAACATCGACACCTGGTGGCTACCCGGCAAAACCACAATTACATATCTGGAGACTTGAACTACAAGCCAACAGACTGACAGGTTGGACTGGTGTTAAGGAATGCCAGACTGTGGATGTGAACAGAGGGTTCATGGGAGAATCCCCAACCCCATTCATATGGCCTTGACCAAGGCATTTTTCCCAATTACTAAACCATTAATAGATGGAAAATGATTAAAGATCAAAAACATTTTAATAACAGATAACAGGATAAACAATTAAACCAGGGTTTTAATTATATGTTCAATTGGAAGTGGTTTAATGGATGAGCTAACCTTATCCTGTGAAACCACAACAAAGCTCTTTATCCTTTGTTTATACTGGTAATACAACGACCACAGTGCACTGACAGATATGTAAGTGTTCTCCAGGGGCCTGATTGTGTGGTTAGGTCCTATGGGAAACCCAGATAACATGAGTCTTCTCATAAATTTGCAGCTTTCTCGGGGACTGAATGTTCTTTGGACAGCGATGATTGACTGCTGCTCCAAGGGTCATTATTTTCTGGGTGAGTGGCTTCGTCTTAGGGGAGACAGCGAGTAACTCATACCTCCAGGACCACAGCTATAAATGTGTGTGTGTGTATGCTTGTGTGTCAGTGCGCTCCCCCGAGGTTCACTTGAAGCGGCTCTGGAGCTCGCTCTTGCTTGCCCATCAATCAGTTCTCACTTTATAACCGCAGGGACTCACACACACATATGCACAAAGACTCTCAGTTGAGTCAAATGAGTTACCTCTGACCTTTTTCTATCAGTGATCGGTGAATTCTTAAGTTAAACATGTCAGTTTTGCAGCCACGTTTCCAGTCTCCCCAGAAGCCACAGGTGGAAGCTTGGGCTTAAGATAGCAACTTTTCAACACCTAATTCTTGAATTTAAGGTCTTCACTCTGCACGATTCCAACACAGCTTGAACAACGCTCTATTTTCTTACTCTTTTCACCTCTGCTGTGAATAAAATTATGTTATGCATAACTGTCACATCAGGTGCACAATTCATGAGTGACTTTTCTGGTTACCAACTGATGTTGTGAGACAAGAGTAGACCTGTGGTTGGTACAATCACGATGACTCACTTACCTGTAATAACACCTTCTGCTGTGATTTGCCTATATCAATCAAACAGTCAGCCTTCTGTGACATTATAAAACAGAGATTTGAGGTGAACTAGGTCATGTTTGTTGTGTTATGTAACATGATTGCATGACAACTGAAGCTGTACCCATTGACAAGAACATATAGATCATATTTTGTCACTTTCAAATGCTTTTTGTATGACTTTGTGTGTTGTGTGATGCCAATAAAAGCGATTAATTCACCTAATATTGTCTCCTTTTCTGGTTCTTTTCTCAACAAAATGTTGTAAGGAACAAGTAGAATAGCACTTCACTGAAAGCTAAGCAGCAAGTTGTTCGGTCGGTCATAGTGTACTGTTTATTTATAGATGTGTAATCTGAGGAAATGTCAGTTGAGTCTGTGGTCTTGTATTTCAGCCCACGTCTGTGCGCAGGCCTAAATCTTTGGGATGTAAGCAGAAAGCTAAGACGCACATGATGAAAACTGTCAGTGACAAAATCTCTCTGTGATTGTGGGAAGGCGGCAGCAGACCGGGGTTCGAACAAAAGCATTGCAACAAAGGCCATGTTCTTGTTTATTGTTATGATAAAGTGAGACAACAGTGAACAATTTATTCATTTTGCAATGGAAAAGCACTCGGCTCACTGCACTCCAGCTGCTTAGATTTCTTCCCTCACCCGTCCCAACTAGCAAGATGTCTTTCATGCCATTGTGGATGTGGCATGCTGGAAACACAATGCAACAAGCGTGAACCCAAACTACACTTCCCCTTGCACCAGTGTTGCACTGTGGGACCTGCTGAGAGGAGATGCTGGGTCACGGGAAACTCAATTGGGACATTTGCACAGTTTACAATTTACAGTTGAGAAAGCAAAGACAAAGGGCAGCCACATAGATACACTACTCACAAAAAGTTAGGGATATTTGGCTTTCGGGTTAAATTTATGGAAAACGTAAAAAGTTCACACTACAG
>JAUMHL010000007.1:3003289-3108176 GCA_032362345.1 Sandelia bainsii | reverse complement strand
GTTCGGGAGGCAGACACCCTCTCTACCTTTAAGATTAGACTTAAAACTTTCCTTTTTGATAAAGCTTATAGTTAGAGTTGGCTATGGGAAAAATGCTTTTTGGGCCAGTGTGCATCACTTCACCAAAACTGCTTCATAGCCCAGCACTGCTCTGGGGGGCTTGGTGTGAGTAGGGCTTTTAGGTAATGGCAGACTCCACTGCTGATCTTTATGAGATCCAATCATAACACTGTGCATGTGTGTACTTTTGTGTGTGTGCAGGTGAAGGAGGGTGTATCTCTGAGAGCACCGGAGGTCCTGGACTGAGCTTTACCTCTGCTTTTCTGGGATTAGAGGGGATCCAATGCTGTCCAAATCTTATCCTAACCTACCTACCAGGCCAAAACAACACACACACTCCAGATCAAGCTGCAGTACAATAGACCAGCCGTCTGTTGGTTTAGCAGGTCTGGATGCTTGCTAAAGGGGGATTGGGGAGGCCTGCTCTGATGTTCAAAGGCCCAGGAGGATGAGGGACGGATGCATCACCAAGAATGTGTGTGTGCCTGTGTGTGTGTGTGTGAGTGAGACTGCGTGGGCATGTGTATGTTGAAGTGGGGCAGGGTGGAGAGGGGTCACATAAGGCCTTGTATGTGAGTGTGTATGTTTAGGAGAGTGGAATGTGATGGAGGAAAGATGGGGGGACATGCAGCATGGGACATCCCATTAATACCAGACCTAATCTCCACCCTGAGCACTAAGAATATACACACACGCATAAACACACACACACAGGGAGTGACAGACAGAAAGCCAGACAGACAGACAGAAGGAAAAAGGCGGGGGGCATGTTTTCATTCCAAACCCAAATTGAAAGGAAGAGGAAATGTTTGCCTACCATTTGATATGACCAACACCTACAGTTACACTGTCAGACACGAAAGCTCATCAGCGAAACATTTTATTTCCTGTGAATTTAACCACTACACAAGTTCAAATGATTCAACAACGTTTTTATAGCGCAAAGGTTAAAACCCTAAACATTTCATTCCTGGTTGAAATGATGACACCTGCCAGGCTTTCAGATGGTAACATTTCTCTGCGGGAGGCCCTCCACACCAAAATCTCGACCACCATGGCAAAAATGGATATACTGATCAAACCAATCAATAGTCCAATCAAACAGCATGGTACCCCGGCCAGGAACAGGACTAATGGGCTATAAGAGCTTATTAAGCTCAATAATCACGTTGACAATAACGTGGCCCCCTGCAAATATGTGTCACTGAATGGACGTAAGATGCAGGAGACCTCATATTCAGAGAGGGGAAGAAGGGAGAGTGTTGTGTGTGTGTGTGTGTGTGTGCAGACACATAACTGTCTAATGTGGGCAATCGTCACGGTGATCAGTGTCATATTTTATGAGGAACAACATGTTACAAGTTCTAGCCAGTTGGTTTGTAAAGGTTGTGCTATAACTAATTACACACAATGAGGAGTTGCTTGTAAAGGATACATTTCAACAAAAACGTATGTGTCCATCTGAACACATTGCTGCTGTTATGCAGAATCCCTCCAAACGATGCTTCAGTGGAAGTGAGTGGGGTCAAACTCCACAGTCCTCCATCTGTGCAAAACTGTATGAAAAGGTTTCTCTGAAGACGGTATACTGTAAGGCTACAACCTTCAAATTTACTCAGATGAAGTGGAAACCTTCCAAAGCTGTAGCTTTTGTTACTTTGCTTCCAGTACAGGTCGACAGGGAAACTAGTCTGGGAAGGAATTACAGACTAAAAAGACTTCAACTTTGGATGACATCCACTTGAATTAATAAACAGTTGTTACACAGTTGAATACATTTTTGTACAGAACAAGGACTGTGGATTTTGGCCTCCATCTCTTCCAATGTAAGATCTTTAGGAAGCGATTTTATCACAGCCTATATGAACACAGAGATTAATCCTACCTGACTGTCATTTTAAGAGCTTTAAAAAACGATGAACTTATCCTTTAACTGGCTTTACCTCAGCAGCTAGACATATTTATTTCAGTTAGTTTTTTGTTCCTTACCTGTTGCTTTCTTCTTCATTTAAACCCTCGTTGGGTTATAGGTGTTCAAATGCAAGAAGCTTTCCCAAGAAAGCTGCTGGTATCTATTTTCCACTAGCTGCTGAAAACATGCGTTGACAAACTGCTGTGTGTCTGAAAAGCAACTGCAGTTGCAAGCAATCAGTTTACTGCTTCCAACTGCTGCAACTAACATGCAAGCAATTAATTAAACTTAACTCAGTTGTATGAGTCACATACTTTCCCTACTGTACCATATTATTAAATCCTTTCCAGTATGTGCATGCTTTGTTTTCTGTGAGTATGGTTGTAATTTAAATTCATATATCATTTGACAGAATTAAATCTCAAGGATTTATACTTGATAACTATTTTGTTATTTCAGATAAAACATCCACTAAACCTCATTATATTTGTAGGTCTCCTGCAGATTGTGTGAATTTATTATGTTCAACACTTAAATCTAAAATTACCCTCCAGTTTCCCCATTGAATCAGTGTCACACTACTTTAGTTACATTGTTCCTTACACTTACATTGTCCTTCTAGAGTTACGCTTCTTTACCACTTCTAAATGCACTTATGCACTTAGCGATATAGTGCATCAAAGGTCTGTTCACATGTCTGACATTTGTATCGAGTTACTATGGCTTAACAGTTTTAAAGAAAGCTTATTTCCCATCAGCTATTTCCCAAAGTCAAACTTTTTAGTGCATGTGAGTGTGGATGGTCAAATAAATTCCAGATTGCACCTTTAAACTCCATCCAGTGAAAATGAGTGCTTCCCCCGCACTGTGCTGTCAGGCTTCATAAATTTCCCCCTGAAAGCATGTTCTTTGCATGCAGCCTAATGTGTTTTAAGCCCCGAGTCTGGGCAACATGTGCAAGCAAGTGCCTACTTGTACCCATGCGCGCACACACACACACCCACACACACTGAGATGTAGCCCCCTCAAGCCCAGCTTTAGCTTATTAAGATAGATAGATTTACAGCTGATGTTGAGCCATAATTGGCGGTTTCACCAGGGGTGATAATGCAGCACTGTCAGCCCTACACTCTGTAATTAAACTGGAAATTATCTGCTGGTGTGTGTGTGTGTGTGTGTGTGTGTGTGTGTGTGTGTGGGAAGTGTGTTGGGCGTCTTTCATGCTTATGTATGTGTGAGAATGTGTCTTGCCATGTGTGCATTTGTGTGTGTGCGTGTGTGTGTGTGTGTGTGTGTGTTTGTGTGTGTGTGTATACAGTAGGAAATGACAGCGCCGCTGTGATGTCCAATAGAAATGTTATTGCCGTCGCTGGAGCTCCAGCTCCCCTAAGCCAAGAATGGCAACAATAACAACCCCTTCAGCACTGGAAGAAGTGATGTCAGCCACTACCCTCCCTCCTTTCACACTTTCACAAACACACACACACACACACACAAACAACTGATGCCCCCTGGATCGCTCACATCACTCGCTGGCACAGCACCACCACCTTAACTTAGCCAGTAACTTACGAAAGACACACACAGCTTCCTTCACTTTGCTCTCCAACCTTTCCTCTCTCTGTCTGCTGAATAGCCACATTCATAGACGTCTGTGGCGAAACATAAAACTATTAATAAAACAGCAAGGGCCTGCTGAGTGACACCTGCCCGATCCTGCCAATGTACACTCAAGCCTGCTCCAGTGTTATCATAGTCGGCCCTTAGGAAGGTGCCATAAAAGTATGTTAAAGTTTAAAAGTATAGGAAAAATCCTGGAGGGTCATTTGCGTGTGGCTGGGCAGGATAGTAGTACTTCACCTCTGAAGCAGGGTAGTGTGCCTGGGCAGCAAGTACAACAGTATCTACAGCCAGGTGTAAGTGCATGGACTGCAGGTTATAAACACTGTGTAACAGGCAGCCTGTATAAAGGGCAGAGAAGAATGGTGCTACATAGAGAGCCAATGGAAGAATACCAGTGGGAGCAGTGAGCTGCTGCATGGAGCTAATGGAAAATAAAGCAGTGCCATGGATAGTGAAGGTGCCAGAGTGAGAGGAGATGAGAAGAGAGGAAAAAAGGTGAAAGGGAAAGATGATGATCAGCAGGAGGCCATAATGAAGAGGAAAATAGGACAGCAGAGAAAGATCACGGTGATTAGAAATCGGAGAGAGCATTATATAATGCTAAAGAGCAATTGTTCCAAAGTGAGTGCTACAGCACCCAGGGCTCTAATATGAACTTTCCTTCGATGTTTCATGATTTGTCAGAGGCCAGGTGTTGAGATGGAGTCAGAAGACATAAACAGAGTGGCGAGAAACTGGCTTGTGATATTTTCACACACTCCGCTACAGCACTACATCTGTCAACACATACCTGTCATTGAAATATATGGGATATTGTAGTGTACGTTTTTTGTTTGTTTTTTTAGATTCTGGCATATCATGGAGTCTGAGCAGCACTATGCAGCACCTGTAAAGCCACTCGCCTCCCTGCCTGTAACGAGGCAGGACTAGGGGGGCTTAAACCAAGGTGAATATAAAGGCTGCTCTGTTCGCTCTGCGCCTGCATCTCCCGCTCCATCTCTTTGAACTGGGCGGTCATGTCAGCAGCTCCCAGTCCCCAGCACCATAACCGCCCTTCATGTGCCCGCGGGGAGCGTTAGGCTGAGCGCCAACAGATCCACACAGCATCTAGGACTAATGCGGACACACATGTGTGCCTGGTTGTGCCCCGTCTGCCTACGAGAGAAGCTGATACCAGCGTGTGCAGTGAAGGAGAAGGAATGTGGGCCATGCTTTTTTTGCATGCATGCATGCATTCACTTACAGACACTGAGTATGAGCCAAATGGCACTACTGCATCAATGCCCACCTTCAAACATAACATGTCATTACAGCTATGTACTGAATTACAAGGGGAGTTTGGAGAGGTCTGAAACTTTCACACATTCACAACGAAGTTCAAAAATCTAAAACTGCATCAAAATATTGTAAAATTTTAACATCCATCCATCCATTTTCTTAACCGCTTGTCCTCGTAAGGGTCGCGGGGGGTGCTGGAGCCTATCCCAGCTGTCATTGGACGAGAGGCAGGGTACACCCTGGACAGGTCGCCAATCCATCGCAGGGCTAAAATTTTAACATAAACTTGGAAATAATCAAAAACGCCACAGATTTCTGTAGTGCCGCGGCCAGAGGTAGCAAAGGGCATGCCTGCAAATTCTGTTTGGGCGCCCTTCTGACGACACCCCAGCAAAAATCAAGTTGAAGCAAACTTGTGCTGACCACCTTAACTGCTTTTTATAAAAGGTCCTTGAGTTTTATCAGTCTCACTCACGTTCAGATGACACTCAGTTGAATTTGATCTGCTCCTCAGATGCTTGATCAAGTAAATTAACTTGTAGACATTGCTCACCTGTTAAATAAAGTTTCCAGCAGAACATTGCTGGCTATGAAGCAATGTGTATGGCTAGACTGAAGGGGCAGCGCATGGCACTCACATGCTAAGATGCTTTGCTAGTTCCTGAAGCAGTAAATGGTTCCAACAAATTTTCTATGTAATTCAAACCCTACGGCCAATTATCTTCTACTGTGACCCCTTAGAAAAATATTCATAGGCCTATTTGATCTCCTTACACACTGCACACATGCAAAATGAGAAACCATATTAAGAACGATGCCATTTTTGTTACACACATATGAACACATATAAACATCAGAGAGAAAAAAATCTTATGGATTCATTCATAAAATCATGTTAAAATATGCTCACACACAGCAAGAGTCTTTGCCTAGACAAGCACATACCCAAGCAAATCACACACACGTCCAACTAATACACAAACACACTAATCGGTGAGTCCTTCCCTCCTTTTCCGTCCGCTGTCACGTTAAGCTGGCTCTAAAGGTAGTGTACACAATCACGCTGGCACAGGATCAGACAGGCCGCTTCCTCTTTCAAAGGTCACTGATCTGTTATTTATACCATCCATATCTGACTCATGCTGTGATTGCTACACAGTGAGCAAACTGGACACAATGGACGCATTATAAATCACCGAGTCCATATTAAGTATTTGGAGGATTGATGAAACACACCTGGCTCATGTCAAAATGAAGATTATGATGTTTGTTGTAGCAACAGAGCAGTAAATACACAAGTCATGTTGACTGGAGGGAAGTCTGTGTGTGTAGTTGCAGAAACAAATTTAGGGATGTTAAACTAAACTGTGTGTGTGTGTGTGTGTGTGTGTCCATGTACACATGCAAAATGACCATGGGAAAATGGCAGATAGAGAAACAACTGCTAAAGCAAGATACACATTGGTATTAACAACATACAGTATAAAAACTCTCTCCTCTATTTCGCTGATGAGTGTAGGTCAGTCCAGCCAAGAATGCTGCCTGGCGCAGGCTCTCAGGAAGGACCCTTTTAAGGATCTTGGCCCTGCATCAGGTCATACACTTTTCCTTTTCTAGAGGGCCCTGCACACACATAAATCAAACAAACTCCCGGCTTCCCCATCCTCCCCATTATTTGTGACATCTATCTGGATGGGAACGCATGTTGCAGAGGAGGGGGTGAAAGCTGGGGTACAAACAAGTCTCTGGCTGCAGTGATAATACTCCCCATGCTGTTTTTCCCTCCCCCTTGACACATGAAAGCCTTAAAACTTGCTGGGAATATTTATGAAGATGCAGACATTAAGGAGTCAAGTACAAGTTTCCTGGATATAAAACAAGGCAATGAGCACACCAACAGTGTGCAAACACTGATTCATACAACATGTTGTATACCTACCTCAAGAGACTGTACATGAAGAGAGAAGTGCAGCAAATCCTTTAAATCCACTGTCATTTCAAGTGTGTGTGTGTGTGTGTGTGATTGGAGTTGGCAAAGGTCTCAGGCTGCTGGAGGGATGTTTACTTAGGTTAAGGAGGTGCAGCAGCCAACTGGCCTACATGCACTTGTAGGTACTCTACTTCTGTAACTGGCTCGTCGGGCTCAGTAAGGTGTTCTGTGCTTGTAAAACTGTTTTCTAGCTGCCACCTGCTGCTATGTTCATTTTTCCTTATTTCTGAGTGAGAATGCAAAACACAAATTTCAATTTCAGGGCCTGTACTGGTTGGAAAAACAAATACTGACAAAGGATTCACTTTTGAACTTCACTTATCCCTTCATCGCAGCATTGGCACCGCCCGTTTTCATTTTACCGTGTTTTACTTTTAGTACAGAGAAGCACAGAACAGAACTGGGTAGTTAAGTAAATTTTGCGATGGCAACAATTAACGCAAATTTTAACCAACCCCTGCGAATTCTGCACGAGTCACTGCACTCTTCTTCAAATTTGACCTACTGTCCCTGAACACCCCACACATGACGAAATCAAAGCTGGTGACAAGAGCCTGTGCGCTTTTTTGACGTAAAACCCAGCACACAGAAGCAAATGATACGTCCGGAACAGGATGTCTGCAAAGATTAAGGTTAAAGACTGTTAAATTAACTTTTGTTCAGCATGAAAAGTGCAAATAAATTGTTTTGCATTGTATGCAACCATACATAAAATCCCACAGTGTATCACAAAACTGTAGATAATGAAGAAAATGCCACAAAAACATCTTTGCAGAGTTGTGCAAACCTTATTTAAACTAGTGTAAAGTCTGTTGTTAACTACAGTATTAGTCACGTAAAGTTTGTCACTAACAAACAAAGGAGCTTTTCTTCCAACTGTTGTTACTGTCCGGAGCTAGCATCATGTTTTGTGGTGCACATGTGTGGAGCATGTCTGTGTCCGTATCCCCCAACTGTAGTAGGAACAGAGAAGCGTGTGCACGTAGGTAGTGCGAGTACGGATTAATCGGAGGCCACCTCCTCTCCACACACACACACACACACTATCCTGAACAGTTGTTCAGCTGCTGAACATAAAGATACTGATGATGAAGTGTGAGACACATTCACAGTTTACCTTGAGAAAGTGGAGACTTAAAAAATCTCAGTGGCACATCTGGGAATTCTTCGCCAGATGACCCCGAAAACTCACAACACTTCCCATGAAGAACAGTCACATAATTGCATTGCCAGTAACAAAACATTATCTCATGTCTTGCTCCAAACTCATTCACCCTCCCTGGCCTTAGGTTGTATCCAACACACACACACACACACATACATGCACACACACACCCATCCTCTCTTGACAAGACACACCTTTGACCTCACAGTTTGCTGATGTACAGCCAGGCAAAATGACATCACTTCCTTTTGGCAGCTTGACAAGTGCTTCATCAGTGGAGTTGCTCCAGGCTTGAGAGAGCAGTGGAAGAAGAAGAGAAAAAAAACAATAATGATAATAATTATACCTTCACACGTAATGAACAAAACTCAAGGGCCACAATACATAACAGCTGGGCCTGGGAGCTGTCAGACAGCTAGATAGTGAGTGAATTCTCAGCGATCTAACCAAAGGCAGATGTGAATTATAGCTTGGGACACATAGCTGTGTGGTTAGTAACGGGTTGGGGGTTTGGATCTAAAGAGCTTAACAGACAATTGCAGCATGTGTTTGCAAAAACTGAAATGCTGTATTTGACGTTATGGGTCAAACGCTCAACAGTCACTGCAATATCAGAGCTTGTGCTCACTTGTGAATTTCAGTGTATGTACAATAGGCTGTACTTTAATCTTTCCACACCCTTTTGGCACAAAGTGCTCGTGTGAGAAGTAATTATCTTAAAGATAGTATGTCTTAAGAGGTAAACAAAGGCTTTATTATAACATCTACAGCCTTGCAGTTGAGGTGCCTTCGGCGTTCTTTTTATTTTCAGTCCTTGTTTATCACACACACAGTTTGTGTGGTTATCTGTCTGTCGTCATCACACACGTTTCCAGCCCTCTCAGTCAATCGCGACTTCTCACTTCACTATCACGCTTTGCACTATCGCTCATATTCATGCACACGCCCTCTCCGTTAGAATGGGCCGGTCCGTGAGCTGTGCTGTGTATTCAAATCATAACAAACCTAAGTTATTGTACGGCTGAACACACGATGACCCACATACTGCTCAGACAGATAAGTGGAATACGGTGGCAGATGAAACCTCACTGTATACGTAATACTAACCCTGATCTAACAGTACAGAATAGGATCTGGTTCTGATCTAATGGAAATAAATGTATGTAAGTCAAGATGTACAGGGTACTGGTAGACTGCTGCTCATTTGCATTTCACAGAACAGTTTCTGGAGCTTCAGAAAGTAGGCTTTTTTTTAGGATGGTAGAACCAGAACGGCCATAAAACTAATTTTAGACCCTTGTACCTCTCCTGGAAATGCACATAGATGGACTAATCCTCAAAAAGTTCCTGGTTCCCTGGGAAAAGTTCCTGTAGTGGAAAAGGGCCTAATAATAACAAGTCTTGAAGCTTGTTTTTTTCCACATTTCCACATTCACAAACAAGAAACTCCATACAAACACTTTACTGCACACTTTAAAACAACATCCAAAAGTTTAACTATGAACTGAGTGACTGTAGGCCCCGATATAATAACTGAATGAAGTTCATACTTACCATTTCACTTTCACATTTATTCCAACATCCACACAAATAAAGTTATCTTTAGAGGAGACGACTGATTTATGTTGGGAGCTGAGTGAGGGGAGAGAGATCAGCTTTGCAGTGCTATGCTACAAATGTTTGCAGAAACAAGTACAGCACTGTGATGACAGGGACGATGATGAAAATGTAAGAATAAAAGAGGAGTGTTTTCTGGATCAGACGAAACTGGGTAATGTCTTGAGAAGCTCTGGACAAATTTTACTATCCCATACTTAGGAAAACTACGCACATCAAGTTCTCTTTGCAAGCACACACACACACACACATTTTGGCAATTGTTGCAAAATGATCTCATGCCTATTGCATCTGGCCTTATCATAATGGAGGAAGTTGCATTCTCTCAGCGCACCATGTTTTCTACATTAGCCCTGTTATTGAGCTTGTGACAGTCGATCATACTCATACACTTTGGAGTTAACATAAGTAACTACAGTAATAAGTAACTAAGTAACTGGTGTGTGTTGAGCTGAGGTTTGCATCATATCACTTTTGTGTGAAATGCACACACACACACACACACACTACACAGAACGAGTGCAGAAACGAGAGGCAAAAAACTGGAACAACTGTTTTCATTCAAACAGAAGATGCAGCCAGTTATATTCAAGCAATCACATCTGCACCAGGAAAAAAAACAAGAGCGACCCCCAGTGGCAGGACAGTGAATTGTTCTGTCAAGCCAATGACAGTTCATTGTACATGCTGTAATTATTCTTTTACTAACACTGAGTCATGATCACAATCAGAATCAGATTTACTGGCTATGTATGCACACATGTTTACAAGGAATTTGTCTTCAGCTGATGGTGTCTCTCTCTAGTAACTTCACAGAGTAGGTAAGGAAAGAAAACAATGTATTATCACAAAAATACAAGCAATGTACTAACAATGCACTGTAGCAAATATACAGAATACAGATTAGGTGGATGAGTTAATAAATATAATGCACACTAATATACACGGATTGTTGTAATAATGAGATTAGGTGGATGAATTTTACATATTATACAGTTTATGTGATCACATATACAGTGTGTGATCAAATATATTAATAATAATAACAATAATAATAATAATAATAATTGATCATCATCACTTGATGAAAATCTAATTGAAATCAAATTGGATTATTACAAAGATGGAGAAATGCTGCGCCCTGCTGACGGTAGAGCTGAAGTACAACTTAAATAGTTTTTACTCGAATGAATACTAAAAAACACATTTTAAATGTCATGGTACTATAACATAATGTTTCTTCGCCCGTGCATGCTCATCCCAGAGGCAGAACAATCGAAAGAGCAGAGACAACAGGCACACTGACTATGCTCCCAAAAATGACGTTTTATTCAAGGCAAACACGAAGTGTAGACACTACGTTGTCTTCGATGAGTCAGTTAAACTGATTAAGACGTAGACTGGAGACGAAGAATCGATCTTATTAAAATGTTTGTAATGGGAAGAAGTAGACTTACCGGTGAGTATGTCTGTATCAAAAAGGCTGCTCCAGGTGAGGCTCGAACTCACAACCTCGGCATTGCTCTACAGTGTACTGTCATATAAGTACCGCGCGCTAACCGATTGCGCCACTGGAGCTCACTCTCTCTGGGCCGCAGATGGGTTTATATACAGTATCAGGCAAATGTATGGTTATATTGTTTCATGTTGTTTTGTGATTGTTTACATTCTAGCGATAACTATCCCCCGCTAAGGTTTCTATTTGTAATATAATCACAACAACAAAACGATACATACAATGATACAATGACTGATTGAAAAATTACGAAATAAGGTGATCCAAGATGATTTAACGTATTTTAAAAAGGTGATAATACGTGTTATGATGCCTCTTTATGCACTCGGTTCTGATTGGCCAGTTTGTGGAAGTCTTTCTGTGAGCCAAACTATGCCCACACTTGAAACAGCACTGTCCTTAAGCAACAAAAGCTGAAAATTCTGCTGCATACAGGGGCAGGTCGTGAAAAGATTTGTCCATGAGTTGCTGTCAACAGATAAAAACAGTCTGTTGCTGGCCTGTAACTGTATCGATTGTTGTTTTATTGTTTGACCCTTGGGAAAAAGTAAACTAAGTAAAATTTCTTTCACAGCTGAAAAAACACTTTCTGTGAGATCCCAACCTCTGCTAACCATGATTGGAGCTGTGGTAACTAACCTGACAGGGTAACATCAGAACATGAAGCACAGTGATTATTGTCTTCGTTACCCCAACAGGGGGTGTGCAAGAGTTGGTAATCTATTTGCAAGTGTCAGCAGTACACAGTCATCCGGAGTTGTTCTGCCTCTGTGTCACTGTCCTGCCAATGTTAGAAATAGGCAGAGATCAGGACACAATGAGCTGTTCTTAAGAAGAAAAAGTAACCCTCGCATTAATATCAACACCACTACCCAATTACGTGGTATAATTTAACATAGCAATAGGAATCTACAACAAAATGATCATAAACACCTCTGAGAATAGCATCAGTAGAAAGAAAGAGATGCAACAAATCACCACACATATGAACATGTTATTGCATTTATTAATGTTCACATCCCTTTTACACAGTTTGAGAATAAATACTGAACCACTGCAGAAACTCTCCTGGCATGCAGTATTGTACCGTGTACTTAAACCCCTCTATTGTTTTATTTTGTAAGCATTAGCCAGCATGTAACTAGAACAAAACTATTTAGCTGTGTGTGTATGTGTGTTCATAGCATGTCTTGTATGATATAGTTAAAGTTCTTGAAGTGGTTTGTATGTGCACTGATGCGTACGCTGTTGTTTCCTTGCAATAATAAATCCACTATTAAGGTCATGTGCTCTGTAGTACAGTGTGCCAGAAGTTCAATAAAATCAGGACATGAAACGTGAAGAAAAGATGAAGGTTGCACAATGTGTCTCAGTATGAAGACTATACCCAAGTCCTTGTACAAGGGCATTCAGTTTATCCATTAAATATATACTTTATATTTTTTGTTTGCATGTTTGTTTTGCATTTTAGTAGTTATTGGATGTGCTGTTGACTGGTCCGAAACTCTTTTTCACAAAGCAAAGCTGGCCAATGGAACTCTTCAGGATATCTCGAAACATGGAGCTGGAGAAACAGTAGATGACAGGGTCCAAAGTGCTGTTGAGGTAGGTGAAGGCAATGCACAACTTAAAGCCCTGGGTGAACAGCGTGTAGGATGTGCAGTCTGTGGGGTAGAACGTCTTGATGTACATCGCTCCTAGACCTGTTATGACACCTGGCATGAAGCAGACAGTGAACACCAAACTGATCACCCCAACTGCTAGGATGGCCCTCCGTACCTTCTTCTGCCTATCCATTTGTCGTTGGTGCAGAAAGCAGGTGATCCGGACTGAGCAGTAAAGTAATAAGAACCATGGCAGGAAGAATTCTACAATAAAGGCCACATAGTGTAACTTTATAGATGAAGGGACCTCCTTATAGGCACTGAAGCTGCGACACAGGGAGACGTTGTCATGCTTGCGGAGGAGGTCGGTGGTCAACAGTGGAATCGAAAGGCTGATTACACTAGTCCATACCAGGCCTGTGAGCCAACCCGCCTGAGTTACAGTCATAGAGTTGATGCAGTTATGGGGATGAACCACCTTAAAGTAACGATGCACCGCCACAACTGTCATGAACGCAATGCTGGCAGAGCGATTGACAGTCAGCATAAAGTGGTTGATGCGGCACCAGACATGTCCAAACACCCATTCTTCCTCCCGCAGATGGGTGTCGATACGGAAAGGCACGCTGATGATGAGGAGGAAGTCAGCTAGAACCAGGTTGAAGAGGAAGAGAGTGTGCGGTTTCCAGAACTTCATGCGGAAACAGAAAATCCACAAGGCGATTGTGTTTGCCGGCAGGCCCACAATCATCTCAATGCTCATGACGATTGGCAGGAACAATCCTCCAAGTTCCTGGGTGGGTGGGCAATGCATGTCATTTTGATCTGATGCCTTTGGTGCGACAGTTGTCAAATCCATCTCAAAGGCAGTCTGACCTCTTTAGCTTTAATGCAGCTCTTAATCTTCAGCAAATCTTCTGAACAAAAAGGGGGAGAAGAAGAGAGAATCACGTTTTAGACAGCTAGCTTTTGTGTGGTTAATGTGAAGGTACAGCCAGTAGCTGGTTAGTTTAGTTTAGCAGAAATGGGGAAACACCCAGCTTGGTTCTGTTCAAAGGTAATAAATTCTGGCCATAGCAGCACCTCAACTATTGGCTCTAGCTTAATATTTATCAGAGAAATGAGAGCTATCAGTCATCCAATGTCTTGTCAAGAGGAGAGATAGAAAATAAACATATTTCCTGAAATGTATTGTTTGTTTTTATTGTAATTATGCTGCTGTCTTCTTGGCCCTTGTAAAAGAGATCTCTGAGCTCAATGGGACTAACCTGGTTAAATAAAGGTTTAAAAAAAATTGTCACAGAGGTTTGTTTCTAACTATTTTCTGACAGGAGGTGGTAGAAGTACACAAACGCAATACTCAAGTAGAAGTGCAAAGTATCCTTTAGGCAAGAAAAGTACTCCACTATAAATACCACTTCAAATTTTTTTTTACTAAAATTGAAGTACTAAGTACATGCCTTAACATTTACTTGAAGCACAAAAGTACCAGTCCTCCACTAAAAATGTACAAGTCTAGTTCAGATTTGTTCCACAAGCACCCGAAGGTGAAAAATATGGCAAAGAAACATTTCTAGTAATTCATAAAAAATAAGGCTAAAAGATAAAACATTATATACTGTATATATGTTCATATTGAAATCATATTGGAATGTTAATCATGAGATACACACACTGTAAAATATCTTTTCAGACTTGTAACACTCAACTCTAAAAATGAATGTGCAATACAGATTACAGAAAAAAAAGAACTCACCTGTGGTCAATACTTTTCTAATTCCTGCAGAGGCTCATTTTCAGAAGTCAGAGTCGTCTAGTGCGTGCAAATCTCAGGCTCGCTAAGAGAAAGTGATCCAGAGATACAAGATCCTTGTGACATTCCCCGTGCACAAGCTGGTTTCTCGTAGGGGCTTGTCACAACAAGCTATGAGAAAAAAAACACTTCTGGTATTTTAAACTCAGTTGAATAAACACCTTGTAGCACTTCCTTGTGCTACTGTGTAAAATGCCTTTGACATTTAATTTGTCTGGGAAAGACAATAGAGAATTAACATAATTTTTTTTTATTGTTGACAGATATCATTATTCATGAGTATGTTGCACATCTCGCCTCATGTGTTAAAATTGCACAATACTTTCATACTGAGAATTATATGTAGGTGTAGATGTAAATACTACAGATGCTGCGGTTCGTTGGAGTTTTTCAGTTCAGAGCAGCTAGATGACATCATTTGAGCTGATACAGACGGAGGGACATTTAATACCATTCATGTCCCCAGACTAGAACCATAAGAAGCAAGTTGAAAATCAGTGAAGGTGCCCTTTAAGCCAAACCAACCTTCTTTTTATTTCATTCTAACTAACTTGTATTTCAGCTAGGTTGTCCCGCGACCAATCAAGGTGATTGTTTGCATGCTGCCAAAAATCCAGTTCAGCTCTTAGGGGGCAATATTCCAAGAGATGCTCCATTGGTTCGTATGAGAGGTCTCGTGGGAGTACTTGTTTCTTTGTTAATTAATCTAAATCATTTCAGCCTGATTTTATTGCATCTCATTTTACCACACCGCATCTTATCTGAACTCATTCCATAGACTAATTGCATCAAATTTTATTTCATCTCACTTGAATACATCTCAGTGGTTTTCATTTCATCTACTTTAACGTCATCATTTCTCCCTGATTAATTCAACTTTCTCATTGCGTCTCATTTTGCATCCTTTCATCTCAAAGAGGGAGAATCAGTTTCCCTAAGCAAACTTTCTTTACACAACAATACAACAAACACACACACACACACACACACACAGTCATGTCTCACTATACTTGACACTCATTGACACAATGCATTCCCCAGCACCTTACCCTAATCCTAACTATCACAACTAAATGCCTAACCCTAAAACCTAGTCATAACCCCAAAAACACTCTTTGAACCTGTGAGGACCTGCTAAAATGTCCTCACAAGCCCAAAATGTCTTTGCAAAATGGCATTTGAACAAACATTAGTCCACACAAGAAAATAAGACATTTGTGCACACACACACACCCAACCACGCACACGCAGACACAGAATGGTCCCTTCTAACCACAGTGTGACCTTTGTCAGTTCAACAACTTCATGGTCAGTGCCATCCATACCGGTGTGGTCCTCCTTAACATCCGCTCACAGTGTGTTTGCTAGAATCACTGGACTCTGATCTAGAGGTCTGTTTTATCGGAGTGCACACAAAACAAACACATAGAACCCAGCAGTGGTAGAGCTCTGCAAGGATGTACTGTATATACTGTATGTGTATGCAAGAAGCTTTCTGAGCATGTACTGAACAATTCATGGAAATCCGTCTGGTAGTTTGTTCCAGACCAGACCTGTGGACTGACTGTCGGGCTGACACTGGTATCCTTAAAGCCGTGCTGTGTGCTCACAGTAACTTGGGTCATGAGAAAAATATTGAATAGCTCTTGCTGGAGCATCAGAGTCAGTTTTTCAGGCCGTGCCTATTTATGAGCAGCTTCTCTGGCACACCCTGCTACTGTGGTTCACTGATAACCCCCATGCTGACACGTTAAGTTTGCATACATCAATACACTTATTTGCACTCTAACTGCATAGTTTAAAAAGAGAACATTCACTCAGCCATCGTAGGATCAATACTAGCACTAGCACTACACACACAAGTACACAATCACATGCATTTTATCCACGGGTGGTTCAGGTTTTCTTTCCGGGTCTCTATCTGGGTTCACAACCTCAGCCTGTGACAGAGACATCACTGTCTCACTGATAACATGGAGCAGCTTAATGTTTAGCCTAACACACACACACACACATACACATAAACACACACACAAGGAAGCAGAAGGATTACAAAGGCACATAGACCCATATGCTGCCCAGGGATGGAGGTGAGAACACGAAATGCGAGGAGAACACAAGGTAGTAATGACCAAGGTGAGGACTGTTGATCTTCATTATTTGTTACCATGATCTTTGATGAGTGCAGAATGACACAGTTCGAGGCTTGATTTGTCATTTCTTGTCACTATGTCCTTATCTCAGTTGTAGTGAGTGCAATTATGAAGTGATGGAGTCTGATTTAATGCTGCACACTTGGAACTGTTCTTGACTGTCAGAGTAGTGTACTTTGAAAAGAAATAACACTTAGGCTTGGAGGAATTGCACTCTTCTCCAGTGCAAAGTGAAAATCTGTTGAAGATTTCCCATGTCTGTAATTTACTAAGCTGGGTATTAACCAGTTAATCCACATTGAAGCACCTGTGGTGGAGGGATGAAGATGCACAGGATCAGCAATGTAAGGCTCTGTCCATTACAACTAAAACCACCGGACGAATTAAATATTGTGACTGACTGGTGTATTTCAATGAGTGGAGGCTAAATAACATTATACTCTCATTATACTGTCATTATACTGTAGTCTCTGTATATTGCAGTACAGTTCAACAGCGGCACAACTACAGCCTGAATATTATCATATACAGGAATTGTCATGTCACCGTGAGCCAGCAAGCCTCCAGGAAGTCACTCCTCATAACAAAGAAGCTGTTACTTTTTTGATTTCCCTTTTGTACACATTAAACCAGCAAGATACACTAAGCTGTGCTTAATAAGCTTTATATGTGGATTTATTCACATCAGACAGAGAGGAACACAATAAAATGTTTGTGCTAAGCTAAGCAGCTACTGCTAGCTAGCTAAAAATGCTAAATGTTGACTTTGTTGCATTTTAATTTTATTTATTAAAGGAGCTAATTTAGAGCTAAATTTCATTTCATTTTTCTAATAGAAGTGGGTGTACCATCTTTTTTTTTTTAAGCATGTCACTTTTACCCAACTTTCTTATAAACTTCTTTCTTTCTTTCTTTCTTTTTTACAGGGATCAGTGCTCCAGCAGAACCACGCGGCTCCAGCTCCAGCCGTCCTCTCTCTGCTCTGGTTCGTCTCTATGTGTACGCGCTGCACGGCTGCCTCTGTGAGGTGGCCTTCACTGCTGTGTGGGACTGGTGCAGCACCCGGGACAGGAGGCTGGCAGGTCACAGCAGCCTGTGGGCGCTCCCCATGTATGCCACCGCCATCTACCTCATGGAGAGCCTTAGAGCCCGTCTGCTGACTCTGCATCAGGCCCTGCCTGTGCGTCTGACAGCCTACACCGTGTTCATCTACCTATGGGAGTTTAGCTGGGGGGCAGGGCTGAGGCTGCTGGGGGCTTGTCCCTGGGACTACTCAGGTTATAAGTACAACCTGCGAGGACTGGTGACACTGGAATATGCACTACCCTGGGCTGTGGCAGCATTTATAGCAGAGCAGCATGTGATCAGGAACACTCTGAGGATAAGACTGCACAACTGAGCTGAGATTAGTCTGGAATCATGTGCTTCCAAAATCAGTGTTACTAAAGGATTGGTTAATATGATGCACATAAGCTTCCATTTCTGAAGCTGTAAAACATAAAGTATACATTAATGATGTAAACACGAACAAAAAAAAGGCCCAGAGTACAAACAGTTTCAAATTAATAGTTTGGTATTTTGGGAAATAACAGCATTTACTTCCTTACTATGATTCCTGAGGGTCAGGAGATGCTTTTTAGTTAAAAAGGGTCCACTGGTAGTTTGGCAAAGTCAGTGTTATAATAATAATAATAAACACTTTATTGATCCCCTTGGGGAAATTGTTTTTTGGACAGCTGCTAGACCTGTGTCAGTGCTACTACAGGGTTTCAGTGTCTTGTCCAAGGACACCTCGACATGTAGCTTGCCAGAACTGAGAACCAAACTGCTCACCGTTGGGTTGGGAGACGACTGCTCTACCCACTGAGCTATCATGCCGCTATGAGCTATTATGAAAAGACTCCAAGAAGCTGCCACATTCAGCAGCTAGTTCCCAAGAAACAGTTCCTGTACCTAACTCTCTGTTAATCCTGAAATTGTCATTTTAACATTTCAGTTGGTGTTTAAATTAATTGAGTCTGTTAGCATTAGCATTATACACCATTTTACATTTTGGACAGAGCCTTGGTAGGAGTTCCTCCTGCTTCAAGTCTTTATGCTAAGTTAAGCTAATTGGATAATGGGTACAACTCTGAACTCAGACATGAGAGTTTTATTTATTTTCTTGCTGATATCTCATTTAAAAAAGTGAATGATTTTAATTCCCAAAATGTTACACTGCTGCTTTAAAAATGAGATAGTTTGAATCGGCTCAGATTTTGACTGTTAAGTGAGAAGTAAACTGATCACAGTCTCCTAAAAGTGTAAAGAAAGTCAACTAGACACTGTAGGTCAGTAGGTCTTGTCTAGTATGATCAAATCCATATCACTGCACAGAAAATTTCTGATTCTGCTCAAAAGGCATCATGCCCATCCAAACTTGAAATTCGTCATGCATCAAAATCCACCTCTGTGCTGTCAATATTTATGTGCACCTGTGCAGTATGATATAATGGAACATTCATTCAAGCTAGCTTCAATAGAATTGAGTGATTTATACTGAAAACATAGGGAGTGGTTGAAGTTTCCCTTTAAGAAACTTACCAAAAGTGATAAGTAATATATGCAAAATGGGATACAGAGAATTCTGACTGCATCAACAGTCTAAGAATTTCTCACAGACACAGCTGCTCTGAAGTCGTGCCCACTCATGACCGGCTACATTGGAAAAATCCTACTCAATTACACAGTGTTGATGGAACTTGGATTTAGCAAGCTGAACTTGGCAGGCAGCGTTAAATATCATTAGATAACAAGGTGATTTTGCAGACACGTAAACCTGTGTTGAACATTCTCTCAGTCGACAGAATCCCTGCAATGGGACTGAGACGTGAGACGACTGTGGTGTGACAGAAGTTGGCAACCTGGTAGGAGGCTGAAAATAGTGATATTCGTGGGTAAATTAATGTCATACAAAATAAAATGTAACAAGCTGAAATCAATAACTCACTTGAATGTTAAGGTGAGAGTGTGTTAAGACAAACTTACAGCACAGTTTTTTTCTATTTGTGTGTTTGTTTTTTCTCAACAGTAAAGACTGTAACATAGAAATATATTTAATTACAAAATTTATTTATGCAGCTACATCAAAGTGCAATTTATCTTTCCAGTTACAGATTCTTGTGCACATTAATACTGAAAAGGTTCATTTTATTTTACCAGATTGACATAATTGTATGTGATGAACTTCATTAGACCACACTTGACACTGACAGATGCATGTAGTGTAGTATGGATGTGTTTGTAACGTATGTGTGTAAATTGGCAGGTAACGGTCAGGGTCTCTTCCGCTCAGGGTTCTGAACCACAAACAGAGCGACAGTCCTCTCATCTCTCTGCCATTGGTACCTACAGGAGAAGAAGCCATTTCATTGTTGTGGGTAAAACTCTTTAAAGCCATTTCAAGTCATTACAGCCAAATCATCTCCTTTAAAACTACACATGTATAGTTTTTCCTTTTATCTAGTTGGGTGTACTGGATAGATTTGTCATTGATCATCGACTCACTTGCTCTGTTCAGGAATAAGTAAACTGTGTCCTGCGGACAGAGTGAACTCCTGCTCATTCATGGTTACTCTGGAGGATCCCTCCTGAGAGACAGAGAGAGAAAGAGATGAGATGGGTATTTTGGGCATTACACAGACAGACTGCTGGGACATAAGAATCCACAGAGCATTTTCTTAGGGAACATACCAGTTGCCAAATCCACACGTCACTCTGTCGTACTGTTGTCTCTGTCAGACCACATCCAAACAACATCGCCTGTCGGGGTCATAAGAAAGAGAATCGTAGCATCTTTGCATCTACAGTACACAACAGTTCACATTCTGCCATTATTTTAGAAATATACACTGTGGCATAAGTTTCTTCTCAGAGGGAAATCTGAGGGGATTTCCACAAGCAGGAAAATGTCTCCAGGCTCTACTTGAGTTGTGGTTTACCCTTATCAAACCCTTTGGTTTAAGGCTTTCAGCAAGGTGCATACGAGCAAGCACATCATTATATCTGAATCACTTATTGGAAAATGTCCATGATTCCAGGTGAGGTTTCTTGGACGTTTGACTCTATATGTTGGCATCAGTTAATACAGCCTGTGATTTACACTGCTATTTCATTGTATGATGTAGGTACCAACAAAATACTTACTGGTTCTTACTCAAATATTGGTACAGTGGAAGTGGAAGATTCAAAGTAGAGTAACAGATAAGTATTTTGGAGTAAAGGATATACATGAGTATTATGAGTACAAGGAAACAAAACATTGACATTTCTGCAAAATGAAGTCAACAACACTGCAATTTTAGAACATATACAGTTGTGTTCAGTCAAAATATGGTTAGAATAAAGAGCAAAATATATAGTATGTGCTTTATTATCATTCACAGACATCATTGTGGTGTATGCTCCTCTGATTTATGGTTATTGACAAAGAGCTCCACACTTGAATTTGTCCCACTAATAATTAGACTGTGGGTAGTCTTGTATCTAGCAAGTATCCAGTAATTCCACTTGGATTACTAAAACAGTTTGTATCCTCACTGCCCAAGAAATTTAAAAGTCATAATTAAAAAGAAAAGTGATGTAACACAGCATGTCTGTGAAGATTCTCAGTCATCCAGGTGAAGTTGTCTGGAAGTTGAGTCATGGCAACTGGACTTCTTTCTTGTAAGGTAGATATGTTTCACTATCTACCTTACAAGAAAGTCCAGCTCCGACTTCCAGACATATAACACAGCATAACACAGCAGTAAACCTGACTCTGTCCCAACCTGTGTTGTAATTTTGTCAGAAAAATAAAGATAGTTTTTAAAAAAAATTGTTTTTATGATTTAAATGAGCAGTTGTCTGATTTAGCAAGCAGCCGATGTCAGCTCAGTCCTTGACAGCATACAGTACGTTGTGCTATCTACATTTTGGTCGATTTCTTTTTACCACTCCATTCCTTTTACCTCTGTCTCAAACTGAGCTCCGAACATGTCGACAGGCCTGCCGCTGGCCAGAGATGGCCTCTGTTTGTCCAGCCAGTCTTTGAAAGAGAAAGGTGACATCACGTTCATGGTGTTCAGCTGGAACGGAGCTTCTCTGAAGACCTCATCTGTTCATCCAAAAGGTGATAACAACAGCAGGTCAAAATATACAGGGACTGTAATATCTCTTCCACATTTTAAGAGGACTCAGAAGAACAGAACTCACTTGGATCAGGTTTTCCTGTTTTATTCTGCTTTGATGCCATGAACCTGTGAGCATAAAGTCAGCCAACAACTATGGCTTTGAAACAAACAACCTGATCTGATAGAGGGTGTTTGTAGATAACAAAGTGGGAAAGATGACTTACTCTTTGATTACTGGCACTAGTTGCGTTCCTAGATCCTGACAGTAGAACCATTTCTCAAACAGGATATCAGTGGTGTTGTCTACATAGTACCTGAGAACACAAACTCATTTTTTTGCTGCATTGAAACAAAAAAAAAACCTGCAAGAAAAGAGGAGAGGAGATAGTTAACCTCAGGCAGTCAGTCTCAGTCAGCAGTCGCCTCCTCTCCACCACCAGTCCCACAGTATTGGCCTGTCTCTGGGGGGAGTGTGGGATCCGTGCTGGAAGCAGGAACATCTATGAATGGAGAACAAAAGGATGGTATACAGAGATAGTTCACCATGTGAACTTTACTGGATAAGTTGTTAAAATTGTAACACGCGAGCAATTTATTTTGACCACGAAGTCTCTGAACGAGTGAAAGGAAGAGTAGCAGAGTGATGTGAGCTGCTTATGAAGCAATAATGTAGTACAGCTGAAAAAATGCACACAGAGCCATGTTCGAGCTCACCTCTCCCTCTCTGATGTGCACATCCTTGTGTTTGCCATTTTCAATCACCTTCAGACACATGTCTCCCTTCAGCTGGTAGAACAACTATTTAGAACAGAGAGTGGAAGACAAAAGAAGAGTAGCATTGGATTAAAGCCTAAACTAACTAAATAGTATATTCAGTCTCTTGATGCTGTAGCTGAAATCCAATATCTGACTGTCCGTCATATATTAGAACCATGTCCTGTCTTGTTGGAGGCGTGTGCAAACAATCCTAAAGCACATGGTAATAGGGTAATGTAACACTTTTGATCACTATTGATGCCCCTAGAAGAAAAATTCAGGTGCCACAGTCCCTCCTGTTCGTGTCACTGTGTGTAAAATCAGCCTGACAGAGCTTAAGGGTGAAGTCTGCACATCTGCAAATAGCTTTCTGTCTCTCTTCTGCTCATCAGCAAGCACTGAACTTCAAGATACCCACCTTATTAACATGTGTTTTGGGATTGTGTGCACATGTTTGAATCAAACTCCCCCAACGAGACTGGACATGATTTTAATTTGTGACGGAAAGTGAGATTCATGAAAAAACTGTAGGTATAGTTAGTTTGCACAGAACTTTGTTGTTTTCCCCACAGCACCTCCCAAGCTCTGTAGTACTGATACAAAGGTACAAGTCAGAATTTTAAAAAATCTGGGGGTGTGGAGTTAGAATTAAGTATTACAAGACCTCAGTGTTCACTCCTAGTCACTGGTTTAGGCCTAGAGGCTCCGGGCTACAGCATGAACTACTATCATAACACACCCAAATTTCTGACCAAACTGTCAAGTGGCATTAAGCTTTGACAACGCTGAACAGCACACGTCACATACTGTATGTGTGCTGCACATAATTTAATGCCATCTTCCTACCCTCTCTCTCCTCGTTTCCTGTCTCCCTCTTCAAGGTGAACTGTCCAACAACAGCAAAAGTGCCAAAAAGACATTTTTAAAAAGTAACATCACCTCTGGTTCTACTGCATCAACAATTTTACTAATCACTGTCCAGCACGTCCAACAATAGAGTGCAATACCAGATCAGAGAAGTTCGTCATACCATCTCTGAACTAGGACAGGTGGAATTCTGGTTCTATGCACCTTACTACTGGAACAAACTACCTAACAGCTCGACATTACAAACATTCATTCCTGTGGAAAACATTTACTAATTATACTTTTAATAATACTTATGGTTGTTGTAATTACTGCATGTGTAAGTGAATAAAACAAACCTAAACGGACTAAACTTTAGAAAACTAACTTAAAACTACTGTAAAAGTGGTGGCAACCAGCCAGAATAATTTTGACATAGCATTGCAAAATTGTGGTGGAGTTTGCCCTGGTTAGTGGGGGAGGGATATAGTCTACAGGCAGCTGTTGTGTGGGAAACTGAAAGTAGTGAGTTGTCTATGATTTGGAGTTTACTGTGAATGTAGAACATTTAAATCAAGAACCAAAGGCAAGACAACAACAGGGATTTATTGTCCTGTTGATTGTGAGATTTCCATGATGTGTATTTTAGTCATTTAAGTTTGCATGAAATAGACCAAGTGCAGTTTCTCCTGGTTTTTCCATGTCCACAGTGGAATTAAGACTTTATCAGTGGTGAGGAAGTACTCAAATCATTTACTTAAAAGCAGCCATGCCACTTAAGATACAGTGTTACAACTAAAAGTACTGCATTCATTATGTTTAAAATAAAACTAGTTTGAGTAAATATTAAGTATTAGTTTGAAGAAAAAAAAAAACATTTTGTGCAGAATGGCTCATTTCACATGAATGAATATGATCTTACTGGATTGTAATTAGTGATCCATGAATGTGTAAACATTGCTAGCTGCTGGTAAATGTTGCAGCTGGTAAAGGTGGAGCTATTTTTAACCAGAATGTGTACAGCCAGGTGTT
Organism: Sandelia bainsii; assembly: GCA_032362345.1. Classification (NCBI taxonomy): domain Eukaryota; kingdom Metazoa; phylum Chordata; class Actinopteri; order Anabantiformes; family Anabantidae; genus Sandelia; species Sandelia bainsii. Next base: position 3,083,661 of record JAUMHL010000007.1, on the reverse strand, counting down.
TAATCTATATTAATACACAGTACTCTGATTATGTTTTGCATTAAGAATTTGTATCTGCAAAGTCACTAAAGAAATCAAATATACAGTATGTGGTGGTGAAGCAAAAAGCACAATATTTCCCTCTAAGTTGTAGTGGAGTAAAAGTAACATAAAATGGAAATACTCAAGTAAAGAGAGTATAGTACTTGAGTAAATGTACTTAGTTACTTTCTACCACTGGACTATATACATAATAAATCAATACTTCGCTCTTACCTCCTCTCCTTCCTCTATATGATAATCCTTTCTGGTATTTGGACCTCCGACAAACATGATATTCAACTGGGAAAAGTGCCTGAGGAATTAAAGACAATCACGTACTCACTGTGTGTCCTCACATAGTCAGTGAAAGTTATTTAATTAGTTAGTTTGTTTGTCTGTGAACCAACAAATTGTACTTTGCAATGTGAAAAAAGTTTCAGTCCGAGTTCTTCAAATAATCAGTAGTTTCCAAAGAAGAACCCCCTGTAATTACACACGTGTAACAACCTGGCTAATATCAAAGTAAAACCCATGACTCACATCAGCTTGTTGCACACTGGCGGCAGAAAAGCATTCTGGTTCTCTGCAATCCACCTTTCCACATGCACGAGAAGAGGATTGTTACTCATGTTTTTTTTAATGACTGGGTTCCCTTCTGCAGCACTGAGTCTCTCTAACAAGCCTGCTGCTGCGACTAGATTAAACAATGACACTGAAAAGTCCAAAATGCAGAAGTGTGTGCAGGGAGGAGCTCTGTTTACTAGAACAGGCTAAAGGTCACTGGCACTGTAATGATTAGTAGCTTAAGGTTTTCCGGTAAATCCAGTGCAACTCATGAAGTCAAGCTGGTACCAAGCAGACACTGTGTGAGAGCTCTCTCCTGTAAATTAGTATCAGTCCCAACAAACAGGCAATAATCATCGGTTATTGGTCCTAGAATGACATAGTGGTTTCTGTTAAAGGTCCTTCCGTCTAATCTTTGGTGAGGAGATGCTCCCTGGTGGACACAACAGTACACAACAGTAAACACAACACAACGTTTACTTCTCACTGCGCAGTTTTATTTTGCATACAAAAATACACTACACATACATGAAATATAGATTATGTAGTATAAACAATCATGAAATAAAGTAACGTTAGGTCACTGTGTTACAACTGAAACTGTCACATTTGAACAAATATAAGAGTTAAATTAACTTGTTATATTCACACTCAAGTTTGATACGTATGTTTAATTAGTAAATAAGCTACTGTGATTAACTTAACATTTAATAGTTTTGAGCGAGAGAAAATGTTTTTTCAACTAAACCAACCATATGACATTACATTTTGTAAGCTTAAAGTTAGCTTATATGCTCCCTCCTTTTCACACTATTCACTAAAAAAATGTTATATATAGTATTTGAAACATAATAATATGTTGGTTAAAAAACAAGAAGGAATATGTGGTATGTTACTCCTCTACACCCACCTTACTTGACAGATGCGGGCGACATGCTGACGCTCGCCCCGCTGGAAGCTGTCGGGCTCCGCAGCAGCAGCAGCAGCGGGCCTCGGTGGTCACATGATTTGTGGCCTCGGCGCGGAGGAGCCTCCTGGCGATGGTTGCTCGGCGCGCTGCACGCAGACGTCGTTTCCGACAAATGCCGTTACATTTGTAGTTTTGAATTTAAAAAAAGTCGTAACAGCAATAAAACACGTGTTTAGATCCTATTATCCAAAATAAGCTGCGTTTTGGTAAACGAATTAGATATGAATGTTCTTTCAGGATTACGAAGTGATTACGAAGTTATCTCATAAGAAGTGATTCCGGTTCAGTGGGAAGGTTTGAACTGCTCTCTGGAAAGTGACCATTGTTGTAATCAGGTCGAAGCTGTTATCATTTCCACTTGCTGAGTTTCTTAGTTGTTTTTTTTACGAGTTTATAGCTACAAAATCGTGCAAGCTTTTTAGAGTGTCATGAAAGAAATGTCAAGGTAAGTCATGCATGTGGCACATTTTCTACTCAAAAACATTTTTGTTCGCGTTTTACAGAGTCTTAAAAGAATAGGCTAAAAGCTAACGTTAGCCAACTGTCACAACAACCAAACAAGGCCTACAGCCAACGTTGTTGGCTGGTTCGCTTATTTCCACAGCTAACTGCAAATGTGCCTAAACATTAACGTCTTTCGCTTGTCATTGTTTGACCAAATGTCAACTACTGGAAAGTGTTTTATTGGAGAGTAAGTCATTGGTCAAAAATGTTTCCGTAGCAGCCAGTCAACGTTTGCTAACTTGCTAAATTAGCTAATTCGTTAGCGCTTCCCAACCTGTTTGTAGCCTGTCTGCTAAAGTCTGTTCGCCGCCAGCTTAGACAGAATATAGTAAATTGCACATTTCAAACACTTTTCTGCAAAATTTGGCAAAGTCGCTTTTCCGATTTGGAATTGCGCACAACTATGCAGTCAATAACGAATAATGTGCTTTTTATTTAAGTAATCTTTGAATCACGTTGCTCTAATAGCATGTGGCTAACTGTTTACACATGGGTACGCGGTGATAGAAAAAGGAGTAGGAACAACTAAACTGTAACATATTACACTTTGGCTAGGACTGATAAATACTGTAGTCTTTATCCGGTAACCAATCATTGTTTCACATCATGTTTGAGAAGCCATGACATGGACCAGAGAGCATAGTAGCGTTTGTTTGGGTTTTGTAGTAGCTGTCATTTCATAAATTGCGACTAGTTCCAATGTCTTGTTCCCTCGCAGCACCATGCCTAGTGGGCAGCAGCCTCAGAAACACTATGGTATCACCTCTGCCATTAGCCTTGCACCTCCACGAGAAATAGACCACCAATACACCAAGAGACTCTGTGATGCTATGAAACCTTTTGGGGTTTTTGAAGATGAAGAAGAATTGAACCATAGGTGAGAAATTGCTAATATCATCAATTGAACTACTTGTGGTCATCTTGATCACATGCCTTTCATTGCATGAATCACAACTACACTTACAAGGACTGAATATAATATCTGTAGTATCATGTTAGTTGCGCATGTATCACTACTTGAAGACGCATTTTAAAATCATGTTCAGTCTTTTCGTATGGTGATCTAAAAGAAGTACACGTTGAAAGTTATTTCTCTTTTCAGACTTGCAGTTCTTGGGAAGTTGAATAACTTTGTTAAAGAATGGATTGCAGAGATCAGTGAATTAAAGGTATGTTGAGTTGTATATGGATTATAAAGCACTGCAGAGTCTTTAATGAGACTATCAAATCAGAAATTATAACACAAAGCAAGTCTGAGCTTTCTATTATGCTATAAAGAAGAAGGAAGTTATACTGACTTCTCTGTATATGCTTCTCTTCTCCACAGAACCTTCCACCATCAGCTATTAGCTGTGTTGGCGGCAAGATATTTACATTTGGTTCATACCGTCTCGGAGTTCATACAAAAGGTATGTGGAGTTTTGTAAGCAGTGAACAAACAAAAATACTTTAAAGAAGAGCCCTATGAGGGTTATGCAGCACAGACTCTGACTATAAAGAAGGCACAATGATGCTGATAGTCAGTATCATTGTGCATATGGACTAAAGAACAAACCAGGTCTTGTCACTTATAAACCTTCCAGGACACCTGTAAGTAACGGCACATCTCATATATCCAGCCCAAGGTACATAGTAATTGGTATGATCTACTGTAGAATTTCTTTGGAGAAGTAAGAAGGGTCAACATACAATAAAAAACAAAGTGGATCCCATCACACATAGAAATTACAACTACTGTATATAAGGAATATAACAAAATGGATAAATACATTACTTATTTTACAGTTTCACAGAAGGAAATTAAGAATGTCCAATAAACTAATGTAGTACAAAATGTTTGTCTAACCATTGTTATAAAAACATAAATATAATGTATTGTTTTTAGTACTGTGTTGATTCATTTAATGCAGTTTAATCAGTAAAGTCACAGTTTTATGCATATCAATGGTTTGACATTATTAAACAAAAGACAGCATTATGCGCTATGATTTGTCTATACTCACCTTCAAAATGGACAGAGATGGAGGTAACAGACTGTCACTGCCACACAACACTCCACTCCACCCTGCTGAGGCAGGCATGCATCATTGTTTTTGAAAAGCTCAGGTCACACTGACCACACTAAGCACAAGGCTGCCATTGTCATATTCAGTTACTATTGAGTGTTGTCAATAGATTAGTTCTAGACCCTGAAAACTGAGTAAACACTGGCTTGGTGTTGGTTGAAGACATTGGTGTGAATCAGGTCCTGAGTATCAGCTTCTTTAAACATCAAGTGAGACAAGAAGGTGATGTAACAGAAATGTATGTAGAGTTTTTTTGTTGCACTCATATGTGTTCAATGTTTTCCATGAATCTGAATAAGAGAGGCTGTTGCACAGTGAGGATAATCTGCAGAATTCACAGCGGTACTGCTGGGTTTTTGTTTTCATATATATAACACCTGATTCATTTCTGATGCTTTGTATATTGTCATCAGTTGAATTTCTGAATACTCAAATGTGAAATCTGTCCAGTTGTTTCATTAAAATGGCTGAGCATGTTCATATCGGAGTGAAAATGTGAAATGATTGGGGGGAACAAACAAAACACCTGAAGAATAAAGTCACAAAGCACGCAAATGCAAACATTTTATTTTGGCTGGTGGATTTGCCATTAATTACCATATGTCCAGCTGCTGGTGATATTCATCACAAGCTAAAATTGACAAGCTATCTTACTATTATATGTGGTAAGGAGAGGACTAACATGGCATTTTCTCCCTCAAAACAACCCTTTTCCAAAACAGCCTCTAGCTTAAAAATGCCAACCTGTTTATTTGTGTATGGGTTAGTATTTCCAGTACAATGACTAAAGTCATCCTGAGGAGGGTGTTTATGGCATCAAAGTAAACCTTTAGTTGTCGTCCATAAAATACTCACTATTAGTAAAATGGTCTCTATTTCATACCCCTTCAGTAGGCTGACAACAGAAACAGGAAAAAAAAACATTTACTGAACTTAAAGGGAGATTTATTTAATGACCAGTGTAAATATTTGAATTATTTAGAGCATTTGCAAATAAGAAATGAACATTGTGTATGTTACACTCTACACTCTCCTTATTATTTTAAAGAAAAAGAAATGTCTGCAAGTAATCAAAAAACTTAAGTCCATTGTTCCATGTACATTAAAATCTATTACGCATGGTTGTGTTAGGCAGTGACACGTTTTAGGTGAAATAGAAAATACAGTCGGTATTTATGGGAGAGCAGGGTACAGTGTGTCACTTCACATTCTAGCTGGTAATGGTTTAAGATTAGATTTTGGAGGGAAGAAATGTGTTAAATTTAGAAAAGATGATGGTGACTGAGGAAATGTAGTAATTAAAGCAGGTTATATGAGAATTATAGTAGAGCTGGAAGCTAACTGTTTCACCACCTTTTCAAAACTTTCACAAATCATATTTTGTGTTTTTGTTAGTTTGTTGACAATCTTGGTTATAAGTTAAACAGCCAACCTAAGTGATAAAACAAAAAAAACTTATTTATTATAACTTGAATACACCTAATACCTGAATATGACTGAAACTTATTTGTTGTTTGACATCAGTTTTAGTGTAGCCTCTTGCCATCAAACTTCGGTTACCAGTGCGATCCAGATTTGAATCGCATATCAAACAAATAAGACTTATTCCGTAAAGAAACTGGATTTGTCTTAAACTTACCATTGTTTCTAAATGACATATCTTCCTGAAACCTATTATCTTCAGGGGAATTAAGGAGAGCAGGGGGACAGCCTGTGCAGAATCCTTTTTAAACAGAAGGTGATTATTAGAAGTTTTTAGGAGCGTCTGCTAAATGACAATGGAATATAATAGCCTATTAGTGCCATTGCTGGGAGAGTCACGAAGGTGTTTAATTAGATAATTGGTTGTTGGATCGATATGTACATGTATGTTTTCGCCATGACAGGCTGCTATGGAGATATATTACTGGTGCATTGTAGAGCCAGGCTGTTGTAAGGGAAAGCAGAGTTGGAGAAAACACAATAGAGCATAGTGTGTGGGGTTATGTTTGTTTAAAATATCAATATGCTTTACATTTTATAGCCTCAGACTGTCTCCAACTGTGGCAGAGGCCATCAGTTGGATAGTTGGAGTGAATAAAATCTGTTGCACTCAACATCAGCTGCTCATCTTTACCCCCTCGGTCAAAGTTGTTTACCCACGGTGTTTTTAAGATGCATTCTCTGTAACCTTGAGTGCAGCAACTTTGTCCAGAGTACCTATCAGGTTACTGAAGTCATCAGCTGTTGAACCTGTAAGATTACACTGATCAAAGTAACTGTTCATTACAGGAGCGGATATTGATGCCTTATGTGTGGCTCCACGCCATGTAGAGAGAAGTGACTTTTTCCAGTCATTCTTTGAAAAATTGAAACAGCATGAAGAGATCAAGGATTTGAGAGTAAGTCTCTGATGTATTTCACAACATTTGTGTTTAAAACAGAACAACAAACCTACTCACTCCCACTTGAACTCACTGACCTTTTGTAGCCTTTCTGAAAGACCTACAAAATATTTCTGCACACTGTGACATTCTAAAGTAGTAGTTTGCTGGAAAAATAATTATACTTTGGAATATTACAGTCTGCAAACTGTTTCCACTTCTTGTTCGTTTGGTGTTTGATTTCATCCCGTGATGATGTCATTCAGCCATTTCACTTTGGCATGTCCCTGATTTGTTTTTTGATATTGTCTGTCTTCTCTCTCTCTGTTCCAAGGCTGTTGAGGATGCTTTTGTACCAGTGATAAAATTCAAATTTGATGGAATAGAGGTAAGTTAATATTGGATGCAAACAATTGGCGTTGTTACTCGTTTTTGACGTGGTTGAATAGTAGATTACAGAACAGAGCACATATTAGTCAGTGATGACATAATCAGTGTTTTGTATTGGATTTTATGGTACCTGTGTTCAGGATTGTGACTCTAAAGATTGAGTCAGCTGTAACTCTCTAATACAGTAGCTACAAATGATAGTTTAAATCAACAGTTTGAGTCAGAAGAAACAATTGGACAGGTTTTTTTGGACCATGGAACAAACCATAAACCACGTAATAAATCGTAGCTGGTTGGTGGTCCAGCTTTTAGTAATACTACTGTGATTTATTGCTTTGGACTTTCTTGCCATCCCTCTTGTACCTTTTAACATATTGTGTATTTGTTCCTGAGAATCACCAATTCAGAAATGTGTGTACTATTTGTAATCTTGATTCTCTCTTCCCAGATTGATCTGCTTTTTGCCAGACTGGCCTTACAGTCCATTCCAGACAACCTTGACCTAAGGGGAGACTCCATCCTGAGAAACTTGGACATTCGGTGTATCCGCAGCCTTAACGGTATGATACACTATACAGCATGGATTGTAAACATACAATAGAGCCAGTTCACATAAAAAGTGTCTTTAGACATGTAAGACACACATCACCACTAGATCTAGATTTTTTTTTTTAAATGTTCTGGCACATTTATTAAAGCCATCTTCACTTTCTGAACACTTTGTTGTAGATTTAATTTTAAATGGAGGATGTTCTTGTTTTTTCCCCTCACACTCAAACAGATAAAGTGAAATTGTTTATGAAGTTATCCAAGGTTATTTTATTTACATATCACATTTCAAAACAAGAGATAAGTCAGAGTGCTTTACAAATGCAAGTAAAAGCATTAGAACATTAAAAACAACAGAGTAACCATGTAACTCCTACGTTTGAGTACAGCTCGGGACCTCTGTTGCATGTCACACCCTCTCTCTCATGTCCTGTCTGCCGCTCTCACTGTCAAGCTATCCAATAAATATTCAGTTACCAAAAAGTGATCTTAACAAATGCAGGGAGTAGGATACGATAAAAAATAAAATAAAACGCCTCAAATGAAAACAGAATACCATTAGACAAAGTACATCAGAAAATACAGCTGCAGTGCAGTAATAGTTGAAAAGAAATCCACAATCAACTGAGGAAATAAAAGTGCAGCAAAGAAGCAGTTTATCAAAGGCAGAGGTTTAGTTATGAAAATGGTTAGATTTGGGGAAAGTGGTTTGAACTGTGTGTGATGATTACCTGACGATGTCTTTACGGGATTCATGATGCTTTGTCTTATTACAGGCTGTCGAGTGACTGATGAAATTTTGTACCTGGTGCCAAACAAAGAAAACTTCAGGCTGACATTGAGAGCCATCAAACTGTGGGCGAAACGTAAGTGGAATCAGAACAGAGATTGATTTTCACTTTTGCATGCCTGCTTTTATTGCAGTTTGTTGCATCCATGGGTCATATTCAGTGTAATATATCAACAGTTGTCAACTAAAGTGACCATAAGAAAGTTGTGTTCAGAATTAAAGAAATGTTTATTTCTTAAAGATGCCCTCCCAGTTTAGTGTAACAGACACTACGCTCAGATTTTGGATAACATAACACAATTCATCAAATCTCACTGTCATGTTATATATAATGTGTTGTCTCTAGGTCGTGGCATCTACTCCAACATGCTGGGATTTCTGGGTGGAGTGTCGTGGGCCATGCTGGTGGCCAGGACCTGCCAGCTCTACCCTAACGCCGTGGCTGCCACACTTGTCCACAAGTTTTTCTTGGTTTTCTCTAAATGGTGAGAAGCAGACTCTTTGCAACTATTATTTAATTTTCCACTTGGTGGCAGCATTTCACAGCTTTGTTGCCGTGGAAGTTCATACATTCATCTAGTGCATTTATCATTTTAATTCTGCAGGGAGTGGCCGAATCCTGTGCTATTGAAACAACCTGAGGACAGTAATCTGAATTTACCTGTGTGGGATCCCAGAGTGAGTATGACACCAGTGTTCTATTTCCATTTGTTTATAACCTTATTATGCATCCATAGGAGGCTTCCCAGAGGAGCTTGAAGCAAGGAAGACTTCCTACATGGACGTCTTTAACAGACAGACACACACCTTCACTGAAAACGCATTAGCAGTTGAATAGCACTGTAGAGCTGACATTTGTGTTTAAATCACATCAGTACAAAACAGCAGTCAAAACCTGTGTGATCTGTTCTGCTGGTGGCCAGGACCTGCCACCAGCAGAACAGACAGAACTGTTATGCTTATAGCCGAAAGTGTAAAAGAGCCCGTCCATCAGAATTTATTAGGCCAGGTCGTGGGATATATCTTTTTGTTTTTTGTTTTTCATATAAAGTTACTTCGCCCAAACCAGTTAGTCTTATGCATTAATGAAAGCATTCTGGCTGCTGTAACTGCTGTTATTTTTGTAGTAACCCTTCAGCAATAAACACATTTTAATTGTCAATTGGTGTCGTTTCCATTCAGTCACAGTAAGGCCCGCCATCACTGTGCAATAGAAAGTATACTTAAAATACATTTTTTATCATTTGCTGAATGTTTAATTATTACTTCTGTTTACTATGAGGTATTCTCGATGTAAACTAGACAATTAAACAAAATGAAGTGTAGAAACAAATATGACATGTGACATGTGAATAGAGTAAAGGCAGCTTACAACAGACCATTAACTGAATGCAGAATACTTAAAATGTAACCATTGTTTGTTATTGAGGCTCAGTGTGCACATGGAAAATGTCATGTTGGAGGACTTTAAAATAAATGGCTCAAACTAACAGCACAGGAGTGTGTCACATTCTCTGTGTAAATGCAAACTCCAAGGTTACAGCCAAAAGAGATTTGACAGAGAAATACATCTTAATTTCTAAAATGATTCCTCGCTCCTTGCATCACTTTAGGAAAAAATGCAAATGAGGGAAACATGAAGATAGAGAAATGAACTGGGATGTACTGTGTATGTGTGGGATGGGTGGCGTTTGGTGTCACTGTGTTTTTCAGTGTGTGGGTGTGAGGTCGTCCTACTCATTCATAAATGGTGGGTGGAGTGTGCTCGCATGTGTTGGTGAGGGCTCTCGTTCCTGCAGAGAAATCAACCTCGGTGCCCTGTGCCGTGTTTTTAGGTGAACCCATCCGACAGATACCACCTGATGCCCATCATCACGCCTGCCTACCCCCAGCAGAACTCCACGTACAACGTCTCCACGTCCACGCGCACCATCATGAGCGAGGAGTTCAAATACGGTAATGTGGAGTTGCACAAAGTCAGACACAAAGAAAATGAATAAACAAGTGTGTTTCTGCTTTTTGTTAACTTGTTCGACAAGTTCTTGAAAACTTAGTTTAGTTCTCAGAAAGGCAGCCATAACTTTCATGTTATCTGAGTAATACATTATTGTTGGAAGTAACAAACTTTGTATATTTTTGTCTCATGAACAGGTCTCAGTGTCACAGACGAGATTCTTCTGGGAAAAGCAGAATGGTCCAAACTCTTCGAACCACCCAACTTTTTTCAGAAGTACAAGTATGTATTGATCTAGTCAGTCAAAGGTTTGATGGGTAGAAGGTTTTACACAAAACAAGCTAAATAAAACACATCAAAGCTGTGCCTTTGTCACTTAAGTGTTTTTTTTATAAAAGCAAAACGTATCCTGTGGAAACTGTTTTTGCAACCATAACCTTTTTGCCAGGCCACAGACTCTTGATGCCAATTTTCCAATCTCACTCTGTTTTGTTTTTTTTGCCAGTTTTTTCTTTCTCTCCAACCAAACTTATTGTTTGTCGTTTGGAGTTTGGGCACATTTGACTCATCCGCATGTGGACAGTAGAGAGTTTGGTTGACTCGTGTTTATGAAAGTTCCTCCCACACGGTTAAAAGTCATAAGTGAGTTTTCTGCTTCTGTTGCTGCTGCTCCATCACTGGAGCTACATTAGTGTGATGGGTTAGAGTTTTTACATTTACATTTCCCCATGGGGGCAAAACAAAGACGATTTTTGACTATGATGATGTTAATGCTGCCAGTCTTGTGAGAGTATTTAATAACTCTTTAAAGGATGACAATTTGGCTTTGTCGCTGTAGAGCTTGACTGATTTTTCTAATTCGTGCTGCAGGCATTACATCGTTCTGACTGCCAGCGCGTCCACAGAAGAAAACCACTTAGAATGGTGAGTATCAAAGAACAGAGAAAGAAAAAGGAATTCGATACAACTTGTGTTACCAGTACCTCTCTGAATACATGCTGATGTTTTTTCCCTCAGGATCGGTCTGGTCGAGTCGAAGATCCGTGTCCTGGTGGGAAACCTGGAGAGGAATGAGTACATTACCCTGGCTCATGTCAACCCTCAGTCCTTCCCTGGGTCCAAAGAGAATCGCAACGAGTGAGTCCAGTTAACCCGTGCAACAAAGAGCTTAGTGAGAAAGTTGTGGATCTGTGAAGTACAAATTCTGCCAATTGTTAAACCTTTTCTAAGGAGATTCAATCACATGTTTTTTTCTTCTTTTGGTTTTGTAATTGGAGCAAGTTGCCTGTTGGCATGTACAGTATAAGTACTGCTAATACAAATCAGTGTGTTGTGAACACACTGTGACAAGGCACATAGAATCACTACTGTTGCCAACCATTAATAATTATTTTCATTTTGAATTTCATTACATTTGTGAAACAGGAATGACTTTGTCTCCATGTGGTTCATTGGGATCATCTTCAAGAAAGTGGAGAATGCAGAAAGTGTGAACATTGACCTGACATACGACATCCAGTCCTTCACAGACACCGGTAGGTTCTGTTGTAGCACAATCTAGTTTTGTAATAAGATCAAATATATCATTAAATTCATTCCATACCTATTTCTTTTTAGTTGTGTTTCTTTATATTTTGGCTTCTTGCAGCATTTTTAAAGTGTAACCGTTACAAACATGTCAATGTTGTTCTCTGCAGTGTACAGACAAGCCAACAACATCAACATGCTAAAGGAAGGAATGAAAATCGAAGCAACGCATGTAAAGAAGAAGCAGCTCCACCAGTATCTTCCTCCTGAACTGGTGCAGAAGAAGAAGAGGGTGAGAGATCTTCCTGTGCATGTTGGGACTAATCTTTTTATTATCTTTAGACATACTGTATGTTTATTGTGTTAACATTTTTCTTCTTTTGCGTGTGTGTGTGTCCCGCAGAGCATAGCCGAGATGAACCGTAGCTCTAATGGCGGGAGCTCCAAGAGGCTGTCTCTGGACAACAGTCACCTCGACAGCTCCAGAGACACAGACTCAGGAACTCCGTTTAGCTCCCCAACCAGCAAACCCTCTAAACCTGCATCTGACACAGATGACAGGTATGATATATGCTTTTATTTATGTTCCCTATGGCATTATTCTGCACAACCAACATTCAAACTTTAATTCGTGATAGTTTTCATTTGTATGTTCTTACCTCATACCTGTTAAATTATTATATATTTTCTTTATCCCTAGACCTGTTCTATAATCTGTATTCTGTGTTTTTCAGTGTGAGCCCTCCTAAGAACCTTTTTGTGGAAGGCTCCCTAGCACCCAGCGCAGCACCAGCTGCTAAAGACCAGGGCATGTCTATCCCTGTCATCGGTTCAAGTGAGTTTCCCAGCGACTATGACACAGATATGGAAAAGTAACAAATTTAGTTTCTGTGGTAGGCTGTTTAATATTTAGCAGCTGCACAGAGTCACGTGGTATAGTTGACCAACCAAATTATCTCTCTTTCTCATTCCAAAGAGCCTCCGGTTAAAGCAAAGCCTCCCTCCCCGCCAGCCAGCAGCTCCGTCACCACAGTGCTCGGTGGCAGCGTGAAGCCCAATGCCACCAGCAGCCCCAAAGAGGAGCCCAACGGTTTGGAGGACTCCGTCAATGGGGCTCTTGCCAAGAGACCACACTCACCAACACAAGAGGACTTGGCTAAGAGGCACAAAGACACAGAGGTAAAGGGGGTGTTCTCAGATCCAGTATGAATGTGGTCTGAACGAAGGTAAAGTTAGTGGCAGTTTGAGTGGAATTGACGGTAGCTGTCATGAAGACTTCATATTGTGATACTGATACGTGTGTCTTGTTGCTGCAGGTGGTGCCTAATGATGACTCCACGTTCAAAGAGCCATATCCACCATCCTCAGAAGCCTATACACATGGAGAAGGACCCAATATTGTAGGTGTTATTTCCTGTCTGCTTTTCTCTAACTATTGGCAGAAAGACAGACTAAACATTTTCACATTTGTGTTTTCCACCATTAGACCCCTCTTTCTGGATCAAAGGCTAAGCCCATTCCAACCATTGATACCTCAAGAACACAGGTAACATCTTCTTTGAACCGATTAGCTCAGTTTTATAGCGGAACAGTTTGACTATAAATCAAGTTGTACATGTTGTGATTTATACTGTTGCTGTTTCTTTACTGCAGAGACTTCCCAGCATGGAGCTGCCAGACGCCTCCTCGCCTCTCCCAGCCAGCAACAGTTGTCGCGTTGTGAAAAATTCAATCAAACTGGCGCTAAACCGCCACAAGTGAGTGTCTTTTGTTTTTGTTTTTTTTCTTGCACCATTGGTGTTCTTTAAACTACTGATGCTGTTTGATTGTATTCTAATGTCTTTACTTTGTGTGCGACGTTGTCTGTTTCAATTCAATATAGCATCACACCTCCCAAGCCCCCAGTGTTTGATGGCACCCTCACCACGGACGCTCCTCCTGCCAGCGAAGAAAAGGGCATGTCCATCCCAGTCATTGGCTCAAGTGAGTGTCTGTTTCATACACCTCGTCCTCATCCTACCTCAATATTGTGCAGATCTGTTAGCAAGCAAGTTAATTCAAATAGAACTCACAAAAACTGGACTTTAATGTTTCTACAAGCATCAGATGAGTATGACTGAAAGCTAAGACGTTTTTATCTCCTCGGTTTCTCTCTGTAGAACATGTGGCATCCAAACATATGGGCCCCCCTGTCGGCAGTTCCATCCCCACATTGGTGAGCCGAGGAGCTGACCCGCTGAACGGAGCGGCCTCCAAGAGACCCCACTCCCCCACCCTGGAGGAGCAGGCCAAGAGGCTGAAAGAAACGGAGAAGGCCAGAATCCACATAGCTTGAACGCACAGCAAGCAGACTGGATTCCTAAGAAACACACCCACAGGTGGGGCTTTACAGTTAAGTCAAACACCGAGAAGATGACTTCACACAGGGACAAGGGAGCGTGTTCAGGTCGGTCAGTCTCAAGAGTGGTGCAGCAGGAAGGACCTCCTCAAATCTTGAGAGATTACAGATTTGCCAGTGGTTAGGCGATTTGGTCAATGTTGTCGGCGCCCTCTGACGCACTCACAACCAGGGGGGGCATTTAACACAACTTTACGGATCTACCTGACACGAGACCTAAAGCAACCGTTTTTTTACTCATCTTCTCCCTGAGTGTTTAAAGATGTACGCCGTACAGACAGAAAATGAGCTGTTCTTCTGTTGATTTTTCCTTTTTTCCAGTTAACGTTTTAAAACAGCCCAGAACCTTTATCGACGCTTGCTAAACGCACTTCAAGTGTATGCTGAGTTATTTTTTTCTTTTCTTTTTTGTCTCCTAAACAGAAACCTGTACAGTAAATGTTGATGTACATAACTTTTTTGTCTTAAAAAAAAGCAAAAGATCACTGTTAAGTCTTTTGACCATTGTAGTTTTATCTAAAAAGAAAAAAAAAAATGTTTAAAAAAAATTGTTATTTTTTTTTGTTTGTTTTTCTCTACTGCTTGTCCCCCCAAAAAATGTCTCTAGCTCTGGATATTTTTTGTAAACACTATATGTTTGGATACAGTTGCAGGGAGGATTTATTGAGGGTTTGTTTGGATATAACGGAAATCACAACCACAACTTTTTGGACCACCGCGACCACCCAAAGAGGGACTCCAGGTTAGTATTGAACTTGCAGTGTGTGTAGGTAGGTGACCATAGACACTTCTCAGGTGCAGGTAAGAGCAAGGAAATCATCCTTACAACAGGAAACATGCATTTTCTGATCAAACGGGTCTAAAGCTTTTCAGTCACTGTTTAGCTCCAGGAATGATTAGTACAGAGCGCTGGAAGAACCATATCAAAATGCAACACACATCTTTCTGTTCAGTGTAGCTTTACAACGTCACACCTACTTTTCACAGTGTGTTCAAGTCCTAAATAGGTAAGTGTGGTTGACAGAAGAACACAAACACTGGACAGTTCAGTCGCAAAAAAGTATTTAAACATCATGCCTGTGGTTGACAGACTCCTGATATTATCCTCTTTTCCATCAGGAAGGCTAAACAAAACTTACTAAAAAAAAAAAACACAAACACACCCCACCCGCACCATTTCACCATGGTCTGTTCGCTAGTAAAGCTTGATCCCGATGAAGCGAAGTTCTGCTTGTTTTTGTGTTCCCATGTCTATGAAAGAGTTTGTGGTGCTTTGTGGGGGAAAAAAAAGATGGTTCAAAGCTTTTTGATGAGTTGTACTGGTTTGTGTGTATGCATGCATAGATGGTCGCGTGTTTGTGTTGAGAGAGAGAGAGATGGAATTCCCTTCATTTTGGGTGTTTAACCCTCTGTGCCTCCTGTGGAGGTTCTTAAAAAAGGCATCTACTGGGGCCACAGGTGGGGGCAAGGTGGGTCAGGAGACAAGACCACCCCCCTCTTTGCTTTCTTACCGTGGGGCCCCAGTCCTCCATGTTCGTGGTCTGAAGCTGGGTGTCTTTGTGTTTGATTCCAGCACAGAGGTTATATGTATACAGCAAAAGTGTAAAGTGATGTTAAAGAAGCGCCCTCTTCATTGGAACAGGTAGAGAGTCGGGACACAGGCTCTTTTTTTTTTTTTTTTCAGTTTCAGTTTCCCCAACTAAATGTACAGAGAACAGTTTTTTTGTTTTTTCAAAAGGCATATTATTCATTATCGGGGGTTTTCTTATCACTTTATTTATATTTGCATATTTGTACCATGTGATCTTTTTTTAATAGCATTCATAGCAGGTAGATCTTTTTCAACAAAATCTGCACCACTCTGTTTCAGACAACTCATGTTTTGCTCTTTGGAAACATTTAACAAAACAGGTCATTTAGTTGTTTGTTTCTAAAATGTATTGAAAGGGTATTTTTGTATGTGTTTATCACTTCCTTTAAAATGAATCCGTACACCCATTAAACCCCTAAAAGACTACTCTGGTGTCTGTGTTTTGTTACAATTAATATATTGGTTGTTGTTGAAGTGCTCATAAAAAGTGGAAATAAATATTTAATATTTCATGACTACTGGAGCTGAGGAATACAACAGGAAACTCCAGAGCAGCTACTAAACCGATCTTATGATTGTTTTGTCAATGGTGGTTTCAAAGGTCCAGAATGAACCTTTTAATATCAAAATGAGGAATTGGATTTAAAAGATGAAAAATCTTTGAGTGCATAGTATCATTAAGACTGGTTTCATAGTGACTGTAGATCGAGACTTCAGTAATGAAACTATTTGTTGCTGCCCTCTAATAATCGATGTGACTATGCTTTTTGTTTATCCATGCAAAGACATCTTAAGCTGCTTTTCGTCTCTTTTCATATAAACCTGGTAACATTTTTTAAGAAAAGACACACATGTCTAGTTATACTTGTGCCAGTTAGCTTAGCATAACACAGGTTAACTTGAAACAGGGTGAACTTGCTAAAAACGCTAAAACTGTAAAATAGTGAGATTCTGAGGAGGTGGTAGGTGTTTTTTCTTTTAGAAAGACTCAGTCTAGGTCTTTATGCCGAGTGTTCAAACCTGTGGCTTCAACTACATATTTAGCGCATTTTAGTTATAGTAGTATTCTTCTCAAAATAATAAAGAAAGCTAAGCTAATTCTCTGACTCTTTCTCAGTTACCTCTCAAACAAGTCGGATAAATATTTCCTATACTGTATAATTACTGTACATTTTGACATAAATGTAATTAGAAACCCAGAAGCATAAACTAGTTTGGTCATAGCGTCGTGTTTGTGACTGGCCTGGCTGACATCAGGTGTTAAAGTGCATGATACACGCAGCAGAGACGTTAGCTCCCAGCTGAATACTAATTACACTGCGTTGTTTCTTAATTTCCTTTCATTCATTCTCACTGTTCTTCTCATTGCTAACTAACGCAGTGACGTGATCCCCGTGTCTTTGACTCACGCGGCCTCTCATTGGTCAGTTCAGACAAAGGGGGCGGTGACGGAGGGGAAATCCCCCCCGTAAAATCTCCTAACAAACGTTACGTTTCCTGTCCGCTGTCACTCATTCAGCCTCTTCGTTTTGTGAGAGACGACAACCCCGCGGTACGACCGAGAGTGCGTGTGCGTGTGTGCATCATGGATGGTGAGTAGCAGCACCTTTATTTACAGTCTAATAACAAAGGCGTCGTGTAGAACGACAGGTTAATACAGAATGTAATAAAAAGTCTACTGATAATAATCATGCCTGTGATGTTTCACAACATGTAGTGTGACTCCAGAATGAAAATCCTATTTCTAAATATGGGAAATATGTGAAAGGACAGCACCTAACTCCAAAGTTAAATGCTTTTTGGCAGTGAGTCTGTTGAACAACAGTGAAACTTCCTCCTTGTTGCAATGATTGACAGTGTGATTTCAGTCGTGTCAGTAATTACAGGACAGCTTCAGCACAACTCAATGAGCTTCAAAAACACTACAGACCAGTCTGAGTGAAACGTAATTACTTTGTCTCATTTATCACTGCTGTCCAGCACTGTTTCCAATGGGATTTGCTTATATATTTGAGTAATTTGTTCCTATATGTCACATTTTCCTCCTCAGTTCTTATGTCCTCCATGCAAGGGGATGATCCACACCTAAGTAAGTGCACTTCAACACTTAAAAAAAAAAAAGCTGCCTATCTCTGCAAGTCAAACTTTGTACAGTATATGGGGAAACAATAGCTGAATGTATTGGTAGCATTTCACTTCCTCATTTCGTTTTATTTAGCTTTTCTCAGACCTGTGGTGTGAGAGAGAATGTGTGTGTACGTGATAACCAGAGGTTCTTGTAACTATATCATCTTCAGAGTTTGTGGTGAATGAGTTTGTATGTTGTGTTATAAATTGACCTGTGTGTGTGTGTGTGTGTGAGCAACATCAGCTTTCAATTCTGCGTCTGCTGAAGTAGCTGCAACATGAGGAAGGCGGGACACAGCTGCGCCACTTTTTATTTTCTAATTAAAAATCAAATGTTTCAGAAATGTAACTCGACTTGTTTCATACTTGTACGTCACACCTGTGTGTGAGCGCTTCAGTTTGGTCGGCATTGCTCGTCGCTCGTTTGTCATGTCCACAAAACCACATTTTTGTGTTGTTAAATCACTGAAAACACTGTGCGACAAAAACAGAAACGCTTCCCGGATCAGTTTTAGTTCCTCTGTCACACTGGCATCATGTGGGACCGGTTTTGTTTCATACTGAATGTTCAGCGTAGCACTGACAAAACTCTGGTGGCTTGATTTGGATGCAGATTGCTTTTCACAGTACACACTGATTACAGGGTTTGCTGCTAAAACGACTGAACACATGAATGAAACATATAGGTTACATATGTATAATGTCACTTCAGCAGACTGTCCACAACATGTGTAAACTAAGTGCAAATTGCTGAATCTGTGTTCATTATAGAACCAAACAGTGCAGAACAATAATCTGTTATACACAAATACACCGATTTAAACAGCGCCACATCTTTATATTGAAAGCAAAAAGGGGAAATAAAGACAAGAACAAGAGTATTCATCAGTTGTTACTTCCTGCAAATATCAAGAGAAAAAATAGGGCATTTAAATTAAAATTTTGTATAAAGAAATGATTAATAAAGTATTTTTCACAGCATAAATTTAGAATTAATAGTAGGAAAAGTGTTACTAATAACACCGACTGTGGTTCCCATTAAGCTGTGATAATGTGATGGAGAGCCAGCATGCACCATACCAGGACCCTGAAATGAAGCAGCTAAATGGAATTCAGCCATCAGCCGCAGATCTAGACGGTGTAACCAAGTGTAATTGCAGAAAATCGAGCACTAATGATTTAAATCTGTTCAGCCGCCATGTGTAAAACTGTGCAGGAATTATTATTATTATTATTCATGAGTTGTTGATCTGAGTTAAACACCTCACCAGTCATCTGAGTTGTAAACTGGTGAATGCAGGTCTGTGTGAATTTACTTCCACCAAAAACAAAAGCACGTTGTGATAACACCAAACATTCTACTTTTTTTTATCATCCACTCCTCAACACATCTCTTCTCTGTCTGCTTTCATCATTTCTCTGCTCTCTAGTGGTCGAACCGGCGATCCAGATCTTTGAGCAGCCGAAGCAGAGGGGGATGCGCTTCAGGTACAAGTGCGAGGGCCGCTCGGCCGGCAGCATCCCCGGCGAGAAGAGCTCCGACAACAACCGGACCTACCCGAGCCTGCAGGTCAGTCAGATGCAAAGACCTCAGAGCTCATTGGCTGCATGCAGGTTTAAACGTACTGTAGAAACTTCTAAACGACTGTTAAAGCAACCTGCTCCTCTTCCTCCACAGATTCTCAATTACTGCGGGAAGGGGAAGGTGCGCGTTTACTTGGTGACGAAGAACGAGCCGTACCGGCCGCATCCGCACGACTTGGTGGGAAAGGACTGCAAAGACGGATTTTACGAGGCCGAGTTTGGTCCGGACCGCAAAGTGATCGCGTGAGTTCTCCCCCGACAGTCCCCTCTGAGCAAGAGCACTCTGTAGTCATCACTGTCCCTGGCGTCATTTATCCGCTGTCGGTCTCAATATTAATCACCATGCTGTCATATAAGTAAACACACTCTCTCTTTTGCGCGCACACCACAAGGTAGTCAATTTGCTCTCTATTAACAGTATTTCTTGTTTCACATGACGGTTTCAGAAGGCGCCCAATGTAAATCGGTGTCCTCAGATACAGAGGAAACAGAAACGCACGCACACTCACATACACATACACACACAAAGCATATTTGTCAAACCAATGTCTGTGATGAGGATGGTAATATGGGAATTCCCCAAGTGACATCACCCATATTTGCTGTGTGTTCAAGAGAGAAAACAGTGTGTACTCAAGCATGTGTGCGAGACTGTGAATGAGTCAGGATCTTTTGGTGTGTGTATAATTTGCAAATCCCTCATGGATTTATGTAGTAAATACAGATTATGTACATACGCTGAATTACTTCCACACATTTGGATCAAATACGACCAGAACGTCATTTGTAAATGTAGGATGAACATTTGATAAATTCGTCTGAACGCGCATCACCAGCCAAACCAGACAAGCGAGAGGAATTACATCATTGCTCTGACCATCACACGCAAATTTACACACAACAGCATCCTTTTATTTAGTTCGATCGTGCGTCAGTCAGGTGTGGCCTCATTTGTTTTGCTTATTAAAATCTTTTCAGTTTCCAGAATCTGGGGATCCAGTGCGTGAGGCGACGGGAGGTGAAAGATGCGATCGTGCAGAGGATTGCCAGAGGGATCAACCCCTTCAACGGTGAGTCCACATGCTCCAGTTTCCCATGTTCTTCCTCTACACCAGCAGGTTCAACCTACTTGTGTCACATATGTGTCGTATCCATATCCCGATATAAGTCATGTCATGTCGAGATAATGATGCATATCGAGTGTTAGCGCCAACTCGTGGGAGTCGCATCCATGTCTGCAGATGTGAGCTCCAGCGGCACAGCGATGCTAATGCTGGCGTCAGTGTGCCCCAAATGATTGTGAAGGTGTGTGCAAAATGTTACGGTAATCCATGCAAGTTATGCAATAACCAGAAAACATTGGCTTTATTAGAGACAGGCTAATAAATATAACTGCAAGGGAGTCAATCTGCTAATTTCATGACTCCTCTTCTGCTCATTAAATGAACTTATTTTGAATCTAGAATTGGAAATGGAATTAGGAATATAACCAGAATTTAAACCCGAATGTTATTTTTGCATATCTGCCATAATGCTAGAACAAAGCCAACCAGCTGACAGCATATCAGCTCACTAATGTGCGTTTCAGACTGTAATTAGCAATAGATCAAATAAAAGTGAAATACATAAGTAATCTGAATTCTGCTGCTCTTCCTACATCAATGCTTCTGGCTGCTGTTACTGCAGCCGCTTCAGGTTCAAAACACTTCAAAAGAATTGTTTTCAAATGCTTGTTGACCTAGTTCTCAGGCGTTGGAGAAGATTTTCCTAACATCTAGTCAGTGAAAAAGCCGCTCTCTGAGCAGCACCCTATCTACAGCGGTGCCATTTCCTCTCTCTCCCTCCTTCTGCGCTTTCATTCTGCAGTCCTCGGGGGTGAAGACAAACAGCGGTTCTCGTGTACAAACAGGCGTTGAGCTACTTCCCCATTCTTGGTCACAGTTGCTCAATTCAGCAAGAGCACAGGATGCCATGTGAGAGCTGGGAATGCAGGATTCATTAAAACAAGGGGGCGGGGGGTGAACCGAGGGGGTTCCCCTGCTCTCAGAGATGATGATAAAAAAAGGGAATAGTCTGTAAAACTGTGCAGGGAGCGGAGGGTTTATGAGCAGGTTGGATTCAAACGTGTGCAGTTCTGTGTTTGTTGGACATCTTGTCATTAGTTTGTGACAGATATGCAGTATTATCAGGAGTTTTCAGGAGTGCAGGAGGCAAATGTGGTGATTGAAACTGGTTGAATTAACTATATTATTCAAATTTCTGGCTTCAGTGGAGCCCACATAGTTTGAATATACTCGCACTACTTGCTAACTTTGCAAAAGTACTCTGTGCTGTATTCTTCACTCAGACACAGGGTCTTAAACACAACCTGACAGACAAAAACATGAAACTGTTCTCTTGGCTGCTTGATAGCATCAGAATTAAAGAGCTAAAATAGGCCTGACACGTTCTTAGAAGTTGAGGACTTGAAACAGCAGTAGTCATTTCAGACTACGCAGATGTCGTTACTGCTACCATTAAGGATGGTACAGTGTGTGATTCCTGCGGTCTATGGGATCATGTGGTGAATATTTGTAAGCTCAGACACGTCTCCCACAGCCAGCTCTTTCATTTTGTTGTTGAATTATATTAAAAAAAAAAAAAAAAGTTTTTATGTGCACGGAAGCACCACATTCCAGTATTTTCTGCATATTTATCTCAAAGGGAGTTTGGGGAGTGACTAGATTTGACTTCTAACATGGATGAAATCATAGTAGAAATGTCAGCATTTTGTTTAGAAGGCGCCGTTCTCATAATGACCATCAGCATTATCCGGGAGTGAAGTTGATGAGGCAACAATAGAATAATAGAAAAATAGTTGAGAGCGTGGATTTAAACATGGATGAACAGTTTTGTTATGACACAGTACATCCAGAATATTTAGATATTCAGCTGCTGACTTATACTGAGAGGAAAGACTCTCAGTTAATAAAATAAAGTCCAACATCCAGTATCAGCAGTCTGACGGTGATGGATGTGAACCACTTCATCACTTCAGTGAAGGTGGTGTTAGTGGTCAGGTTTGTAGGTACACACGGCACAACCTCAGACACAGTTCACATGCTCTGTACAGATGCTGTTATGGGCAGCTGCTTTCACGTGGTTCTAACCTTCCCCTCCCTGCAGCTCACTTCTGCTGTGAAACTCAGCTAGTTCCTGCATCAAGGACAGATAAACTGACACACACCCCACCCCCCACCCCCCACCCCAGCCCTGATGCACTTGCACAACCACAGTCCGCACTCTTGCAGGCAAACCCGTAACCCCTTGCCCTGTTTAATACCAGCGATATCAGCGCGAGCGCATGTAGACCAGCAGAGATAAGGTGCGAGGAGATCGCAGAGGCGATGAGGTCACTGCGACACTATTAGGACAAAGCTGACCTCACCTGCGCTGGTGATGACACAGAACTGAACACTGCGTGTGACGTAGTCGACTGTTTCTGTCTCACTACTCCCGCACATTTTCAGTGTTATGGTGGTGCACCTGGAAATGTTCACTCAGTTCACATGTGTGTGTGTGTGTGTGTGTGTGTGTGTGTGGGGGGGGGGGGGGTTATTTTCCAGGAACTCTGAAACTGTCTATAATTAGATTTCTATCATTAGTTAAAAGTAATAGACGTGCCTGTGCCGCACATTAGATTTCATCGCTATTGTTTTATATATGAGTAGGAGCCAATCTGTGGGTTGAAATAAGGGTCAGAGTTGTGATTATGTATCTGTTGTGTATGTATGTTGTTATTTGGGGGGGCTGTAAAAATGAACTGAACTGAATTGTTTAATCAGCATATGTATTAACATTTATTCATCTCACAACAGTGTTGCTGTAGAAATAAGTCATCTTTGAGAATTTGTCCTTCCTCGTGCTCGTCTTTGCTTTACTGACGAGGATTAACGTGCTGTCAGTGGGTTTTCCTTTCTTCTTTTACTCTTTCTATAATCTGCCATTGCCTGAATACTTGTGCTGTCCAAACTATTCTCTAGAACATTTTTGTGCCTAAGTGCTGTGAAACAGATTTCAGAGAAAAACGTTTTTGTGTGGAACAAAAATGTTGAAACACCATATTAAGTAGTTCTGTAGTACAGTGAGTGTATGCATGATTTAAGTGTAATTTATGGTTCTGGTGCCTCAGTAGGACACAAATCGAGCACTGTATGTCATGAGAGCTTATGAAATTGTGAGTCATGCAGTGGAGACACTGTTTGTGGTGAGTCTTGGCACCTAACTCCCCTTCTTTCTCGTTGTCACAGTATTCTCCCACATTCATGTTAACCACTTCCCCCACTCTACTTCCCACTCAGCTCGAGCCCCCCGCCATCTCTGTCCCGTCACCACCAAAGCCAGTGACACCCCCCCCCAACCTGCAGCTTCAGCTTCATGCAGCCACGATGCCCGGTGATTCGGGGCCTGGTTTCTTTCCACCGCGCTCAGTTCACTCACCACTTGTTTTACCTATACAACCCACTTTCCTGCACCTGTCCAGCATCTGCCTCACTCAGTAACACACTCCACAAACACTCACGCACACAGACCAACTTAGTATGTTCCATCAATATTTGCTATAGCAGTTCCGCTTTCATATACAAGCAAGTCTTCATTTCTCCCTCCTTCAGTTTCTCCACTGTGTGTCTGTCTCTGCCACCTACAGAATATAAACCTGATGACCAAACAGAAATCTGCCACAGTTCAAGACACTGATAGTTCTCTGCTCAGTGAGCATACACACTCACTGCATGCAGTATAGCATATGAAATCTAAGTGATCTGCACCTGTATGAATTGTTATATTAACTAAATTGTTTAGCAGCACTCCAGACAGAATGCCATATTATTTATGCTGAATTATAGACAGTGGGAACTAACTGTTTGATCCTTTCAGTCTCAAAGTTGAATCAGAAACTTAGCTCTAACATAGCTTGTCATGATTTAGTGAAAAGTAGCACAGTACTCATGTGACTTTGAATGCATCATAAATAACATGTAACAAATAACACTTCATTGATCAAATGTAGTAAGCTATGTGACACTGGATGATATTTTCTTGTTTAGATATGTATATTGTAATACAGTTATTTTCTTGTCATAAAATGACAATGCTGACCTTTTTTCCTTTGAAACATAAAAACTCAACAAAAATGATTGACTTAATTCTAAAATGATAGCTGTGAAATTAGGTAAATATGCTTATTCCTGTTGTGGCTGGGTGTTAGACAGGAACATTGAACACTCGTGTGTGTATACTAAATATGAAGCTACTGTTAGCTTAGCATAAAACCTTGCTAGCATATCTTCTTCCAAAGTTAACAAAAAAATGTTTTGTTGTACACTTAACTTTTTTTGTACGGACTAAACAAATTAGATGAGTTTCACACAAGCTTCTGTGAATATATTGTTAATTTTATTACCGAGCCAGACTAACTGTTTGCTCCTGTTTCCAGATTTTATGCTAAAATAATCTAACCATCTCCTGGCTGTAGCTTTATATTTAACGGACACATATGTGACTGATATTGATCTTCTTATCTAACTCTCACAGAAAAAAGTCCTGTACACTATAAGCCATCTAATGTAACATTGTAATAATAGTTAGAGCCAGACATATTTTGGCTGAATCTGATATCTAATAGAGCTTGTAAACAAAGCCTGAAGCTTCATATCAGCTCCAGACAACTTTGGTCTTGTGCACTGTATCATTTCTCAGTAAAAAGGCTCAAGTAGCATACATAATTTTTGGAGAGACACGTTAGCAGTTGCTTTGCTCCTTTCCTTTGCTTATTAATTTCAAATCTTTGGACTCGCAGTCACACTCGCAAATCGGATGACTCTTGACTAAGCGAACCAGACTTGTAACTGCACTAATGACCTGTGACTTCACTTGGAATTGAGCCTTGAGGGAGAATAGCGACTGGTGCCAGCGGTGCATGCAGGGGCAGAGCAGAAAAAAACTACTTAGCTAGCTGTTTGCACTGAACACGTCGAGTGACACATTCAAAATGATGAGGAGTTTCCCTCATCTCGTGTGTAACTGCACTGTAGTTCATTGATGTATAGCAGGGGTGGCCAACCCTGGTCCTCGAGGGCCACTGCCCTGTTTGTTTTCCCTTTATCTCTGCTCCACCCACTGCTGATTACCTGGATCAGGTGTGTTCAACCAATCAGAAGTCGCAGGCATGGTTGGAAAATAAGAAATACAGTGGCCCTGGGTTGGCTACCTTTGTTGTACACTGAAGTGTCTCTGCCATGAACATCCACCTATTATTAGCATAGAGTATGTTTGAAACTCTTAAAAAAACTAATTCTTATGACAGCATTTTGAAACGCTTTTGCATTTGGTTAGAAACAGCATTATAAATGAGTCCAAAAATATAGTTTGAAACTCGTCCCATCACTTTCACACACGTTAGGAGCCGCCTTGGTCACTTGTGCACAGAGTCTCATTTCTTACCTCTGTGTTCTGCACAGACACTAACGCACATTTCTTTCCATCCTGAGGTGACGTCGCTGAGCGTCAGCGTAGCAACAGCTTGTAGGCGGGGATGGCCTCAGCTTGAGCGCAATAGATAGAAATTGAGAGGTGGAGGAAGAGAAAGTGGGCAGATGTGAAAGCCTGGTGTGTGTGTCTGTGTGTGGGCGTCTCTCAGTGAAATCTCTCCCTGCTATATCATGCACAAAGGTGTGTGTTTGTGTGTCGCCTCCGAGGGCAGGATGTGTGACTTATGCATATATATGTGTGTGTGTGTGTGTGTGCGTGTGTGTTAGTGTGTGAGTGAGTGGGGGACTCTAGAAAAAGCTTATCTGTGACGTGTTTATGTTGATTCAAAGTTGAGGTTTTGGGGACTCTTCAGCCTACAGATGAACTAACAGAAGAATGTGAACATTATAGAAAATGTGTCCACAGTATTTAAATATTTCTATATACACTCATCAACCACTTTAATAGGTACATCTTGCTAGTTGGATCCTCTTATGGCTTCAGAACTGCCTTAATTCTTTGTGGCATAGATTCACAAAGATGCTGAAAACATTCTTTGGAGTTTTAGTCCATACTGACATGATAGTATCACATAGTTGCTGCCGATTTGTCTGCCACAAATCTCCCGCTCCGCTACATTACAAAGGTGCTCTAGGTGCTCTGCTGGATTGAGATCTGGTGACTGTGGAGGCCATTTGAGTACAGTGAACTGTACTACAGTGAGAAACCAGTGTGAGAGTATTTTTAGTTTTGTTAATTGGTATGTTATCCTTCAGGAAGTAACCATCAGAAGGCATTTTCCCCCAGAGAACTGACGCTCATGGATATTTTCTCTTTTTCAAACCATTCTGTGTAGACCCTGGAGATGGTCCTGCATGAAAATCCCAGTAGACCAGCAGTTTCTGAAATACTCAGACCAGCCTGTCTGGCACCAACATCCCAAAAATGTTTTACATGCAAAACATGAGAGATAACAGCGTATGAAATAGTTCAAATTAGCTTCACCTCGACCAACAACTTCAGTGTGCTGCTTACACATCATATGTGCAATGCATCAATTAGGATACTGATCCAATAATATGGTTTAGTTTAGATTAGATTAAAATAGTATTTACACAAAGTTGAATTTGCTGATGATACTTACATCGTATCTTTAAGTAAAGGAGTTTCCCTAAAGAACCTAAGAACATAACTATAACACTATCAGAACTCACCACGGTAAAGTTGTGAAATTTCTGTTATTATTTGTGTGAACTGGCCCTTTAAAAATCTAGTGCATAAATGTGTTTTTCTTTCCTCCATATATTGTAACTGTATTATTAACGTTCATGTTTGTGTGTTTGTGTGTGCTCAGTGCCACGTGAGCAGCTGCTGCAGACAGAGGAGTACGACCTCAACGTGGTCCGCCTGTGCATCCAGATTTTCCTGCAGGACGAGAGCGGCCAGTACGCCCGAGCACTCAGCCCCATTGTCACCAACCCTATCTATGACAACAGTGAGTGGCCGAGCTCTGTCTGTGTTCGTGCTGACATCAATGTTAGGCAATTATAAGTCATGAGAACATAATAAAACCAACGTACAATGTCACTTGCGGAAATCCACACTACCTGATGTTGATGTCCACCTTAAGACACACCTAACAGAGCTGATGATGATGCAATATTAAGTATGCTAATATTTTGTGCAATATTTTTTAATCAATATTTTTGATGTCATTTCATGCCATTACATATTCATTCTTAATGCCCTCCTAATACAAACAAGGCCATAATAACACCATGTAACAGTTGAGGCATTTCACAAGTAGCTGTGTTTGCAGCTCATACAGCATGTACCTGCAGCCACAGTGTCTGTGCACGTCAGTGTTTGTTGCAAGACCTGCGTATATGTGTCCAGGCTGAAGTGCTGCACTTAGTGAACTAGTTTAGTGTTCCTCACCCACATTGAGAAAGGGGAAGTTCTTTATATACACTAACCCTCAAGCAACACTGTTACCATGGAGCACTTCCTCTTCTGACACCAGGCATGTGACATGTGACTCAACCAGGTTGAGGCTTCAGCTGTAAACTGGCCGTGTTTTGTGTTTTATAAACTGAGGCAGATAATGCTCAGCTACACTGAGTCATAAAAGCTGTGCAGCAGCAGATGAAGTAAAGACAGTTTCTGAAATTATTATGCTTCAGAACATCTGTGTCGTATGTGTAGTATGCAATCTGACCTGTTAGATTTGTTGCATATGTTGGGTGGTTGCATGTGCATGTTTACAGTATTTTCTTCTATATCATCAGGGGCCCCAAACACAGCAGAGCTGAGGATCTGCCGAGTCAACAAGAACAGTGGCAGTGTTAAGGGAGGGGATGAGATTTTCTTACTGTGTGACAAAGTACAGAAAGGTACATAACCATCAGTGTTCTGTTGAACTATGCAAATCATTTATCAGCATTTTATATTTGTACACAGTTTACAGTGTATTATTTCATATCACATCATTATATACATCTTCATTCAATCTATTTTGCTTTTCATAGCTATCTCTGTTAGTTCAGTTTTCTATTCCTGTCATGCCTTCATCCCTCTTTCCTCCAGATGACATCGAGGTACGATTCTTCTCCTCAGACGGCTGGGAGGCCAAAGGGTCTTTCTCCCAAGCCGATGTCCATCGTCAGGTCGCCATCGTCTTCAAGACCCCGCAGTACTATAATACCTCCATAACAGAATCGGTCACCGTGCACATGCAGTTGCGGCGGCCTTCCGATCAGGAAGTGAGTGAACCAATGGATTTCAGATATCTGCCCGACGACAAAGGTAAGCAGTGATGAAAGAATCCTATTTCTGTGATTGGTTTATTCAAATCAATACCATTCTTCTATGCAGGTTCCAAGACATGGGTCCCATTTCTCAGATAGATTAAATATATGAACATTTTGCGTTTGATCTAGATCCTTACGGCTACAATGAGAAAAAACGAAGAAGAGAGAACCTAATGAAGATGTCAGGATTGTCAAGTAAGAGATGTTTTACCCATCGGATATGATTTGACATTTATAAGAATGTTGTGTGTCTGTGAATGTGTGTATTCTAACAAAGATTTCTTGTATTTCTTTAGGTGGTCATTTTGCTGGTCTGGCTATGAACAGGCCCAAAGCGGTGTCACAGAGTACAATGGGTCACGTGCGGAAAGGTAACTGATTGAACTTTCTGTCAAAAAACTATTTTTATTTATTATGTCAACAACAACATTTCCATCTATATTAGGATAATACTGCTCTTCTATCACACTAAAAGTCGTTATATGTTTTCCAGACCTCAACATATATCTGAGGCAACAGACCACACCTACGATGCATCAGCAATCTGCTGTATTCAACCAGCCCTACCAACCAGGCCCTCAGAATGTAATGATGTCCTCACAGGCTCCTAATTTACAAATGGGCCATCAGTGGCCACATCCCAACCCAGCACTCTCAATGGACACCGTCACCATAAACCAGTCTGGTGCTATGAGCAATCTGCCACGTTCTAGTAGCAGCAGACAGCAGCAGCCAAACCGTGGATCTGCTTACCCACATAGAATGGACCAGAACAGCTGCGAGAATAACTCCCTCCCTCAGCTCTCCATGAGGGACTTGCAGTGCTTGGATACCCAGGCCACAGCAATGAACCAGTCAGATTCCCAGCCTCTCTTCCACCTGCAGCACCAAAGGGATGAGCTAACCTCTGAGACCCGGGCCCAGAACCATCTAGGCAACCAGAATCAGGGTCTCCAGACTATGTGGCCCAGTTTTAGTACCCTCAGTACATCCCAGAACACCTTTAATGGGTCAGTACCTGGAGGTGGAGGGGGATCTCAAGGGATGGGCTCTTACCCCTTCCTAGAAGGAATAGAAGGGGATGAGTTTCTGAAGACCTTCATAGGAAGTGGGTCTCAGACTGGCTTCCAGCTGAAGCAGGAGCCCCAGATGACAGTGGGGCAAGAGACCCGTGCTTCTCTCATGCAGTCTCCAAGGGAAAGCCAAGGAAATACTTACACCAACTTGCTTCCTCGTCCTATAAGTAATGGCACCAACATGGATCCAATGAGACAAGATGGTAGTGGCAACAGCCAGCCTCTTAAAAATCTGCAGAATCCGTACCCAAACAATGGCATGAGCTCGGGACCCCACTTTTCGACTGTGACTGACTGGCTCAAAGAATCTCAGTAAAGCGACTAAATGTAGCAACATTTTTGGCATCAAGAAACAGACAGAAGCAGCTCCATGGAACGCATCGGTCTTGTTTAGCCTTACGAAGCCAGAAAGTTTGCTTCACCCATCATGCCCTGATAAGGCTCAGTGGGCTTTTGCTTGGGCTATTACACCAGTGGTCGTAAGACCAAAATTGTTAGAAGCCAACTGGATCCATATCCAGACAAGGCATTGTTTGTAGGCGGCACAACTGATTACTCTCTAGTTCCCTCTTGACATTACTGAAAATTCTTCCTACATTTGATTGGCCAAATTTTAAATCTAATTTGACACATTTCTAACAGAACCTTTTAAACAAATTTGGTTTCTTTGCTAAATTGAGACATCAAATAGGACACACAGTTCTAGAACCTTGTTACGCTTTATACAGATCTATTCTACACAGGTTCTAACATTAACCTACAAAATGTTTAGATTATTGTTCTAATCTAAACTAATTATTAGAACTGAGCTCCCAACGGATGACACTGTCCTCAAGGCAAGGCTAAAACCTCTGTGTATGAAACCTACCTTATGTTATAATGAGGATGATGATATCATCGACCGACAACACTGATGGTTTCAAGCCACAGTTAGATTTCCGAAAAAGTGAATGTACTTTCTTTCTTTGTCTTTCTCAGGTGAAGCTGAATTCACTGTCAACATGCTGTACAGTAATGAATGTTTTGTTTGGTGTTTGATCTTGAATAATGCAGGGGTAAATGGATGTTAGGGATTTTAAAAAGTACAGTGCCAAAAATATGGCATAATATGAGTTTTTATTGCTTTTGTAAAAGAATAAGACATATTTTACTTATCAATTATGATGTGTCACTGTTTAATGATTTTTTAACAGAGTATTTGCTATTAATTGCACTCTGTACATACATGTTAGCCATAGTTGAGAGTGAAAGCAATAACCTTGCTGAAATGCTCAAGAACTGGCGAGGTACTGAAATTTCCATTGAGGAAGTGGGAGGACGCACACTCAGTTGTGTCTTTCCTTTGTAATGACTATGTCATACCAGTGATCACATGTTCTATCCAGCAGTGGCGGGCCATGCATTTTATACCTAGGCCTTCAGTGCTATCCTCCAAATATTAAATGGCCTTAGCATAACCTCAGCATGACAGTAGGAATACAGGCTATTGTTATTTGACTTAACTACCCCATATTTACTGCGATGGTAACCTTTATCAAGTGGAAAAAGTGATTTAACACAGGGCTCAACACCTATGAGAGTTAAAATACATTTACTGCAGAGACATAAATATGATACGTAATATCAAGAATATACCGCTATCATCCAGTATAACAGGATGCTCTATCACAAATAGACATCCCATCAACAACTAGTCAAATTTACTGATGCCCAACAAGCAAACAAAAATATTATAATTATAAATAACACAATCAGGAGCCAATTTGAGCCAAGCTGTTGTGCCGACAAGCCAACACATTTGACCAGATATGAAAGTCACAGCCGCCTGAATATTGTTTGAACCAGCAGAAACAATGAAAACTCGTGACGTCAGTGGCTAGGCCAGCTAGAAGGCCTTGGCGGGTCAGAGATCACGCCCAACAGGACAAACTTGAAATCGAATTGGTTAAAAACAACAATCCCCAAAATTGTCTCCATTTATGATGAATGGCCGAGGGTATCACTGAGAATATTGAAGGCCTGAGCTTACAACAGCACAAGGGAGAAATCTGATTGGATAAAAGTTATAAGCAAAGCAGCTGGAAGCAGCACAACTGAGGGAGAAAGTCAGAATGAAATGACAATAACAGATTGATGAAACATTTGTTGAAAATACACACAGCATTGATATAAATGTATATTAAATTATAAAGATGTAATTTTATGATTCTGACTATCTCTAGGCCAGCAGAGAAGGCTTTGCTGGCCCTGACGACCCGCCACTGCTATCCAGAGTTCTCAGAACATTTCTACCAGATGTTTTATAGATACAGTTTGTTTTCTTTTGTTATCATTTTATTCATTTTTATGATGCGCTCAAAGTTAATGCCTCACTCAAGGGAAATTTGATGGGACACATGGGTGACGATGGACAAACACTGGCTCCTGGCAGGAGCCTGCTGGGCAACTTTGACACCTCTAGCCTAAACTCAGCCTAACACATTTATTACTATGCCTTTCAGAAGCTTTTTTGTTTTGATGAAAGTAAATCTTTTGATTAATTTGTAAGACTTGCCACTTTTGTTTTTTTGTTTTTTTTTCTACAGGATCATTTCTTAATAAAGGATGTCTGTTTTCCACATCTTTTGTCATTTTGACTTTGTATACTTACACTGTTTTAATGGCTACAACACATGCAGATATACATTTATGAACATTATAATGCCGAACAAGGTGCCCTGATATGCGAACATAATAGATAAGGAGAAGGACAAGTGCATTTTCTTTATTTGGACACTCCAGAGTGTGTTATCACACATATGATCTTAATATAGATTGCCAAATCTACAGTGGATAAGATACATTAACAGCCATATAAGTTTATTTTGTCTAATTAGGGTTATACTTTATAAAATACTTTAATAAAATCATTAATCATATCTGAAATGATGTATGTATGGGGGTGGGCTGTGTATGAAGATCAGCATGTAAAAAACATCAAACACCTAATAGACAGATGTTATAGAGCGTAGTGGTGTATGGCAGACAGTTCTCGCCGTATGTGTGATCAAATATTTTCTCTTATGGAGAGAACAAGGTGATGATAGTCTGACACTGAGCCTTCCTGACACGGATGTCCTTAGCCAAATGGTGACCAGATTGAACCACATGACTTTGACTTTCAGTTTTACTTACACTAAGTCTGTGATCACATTACTTTGCATCATGTTTTGGTCAAGACCAAACCATTATCTTCCTTGTCTGAGTTCAGCAAGACAAAACAACAGTACATTTCCCAACTAAGCTAGACTGAAGTTGAAATGAAAAGCTTGAGTAGTGTGAACAGTGAAAACTGGCTTCAGCAGCCTGAGTGAAACCTGTTACTTTCATGTCCAGGCAGAAATGCAGGTGGTATATATTTAGCCTGTACCACATCTGAATTTTGCATTTCCAGGCTAAGACAATTTGAACATGAGTAAAAACACTCTCTTGTTTCCTCTCCCAGGGTCAGATGAGTAGATTGATACCACCTTTATACAGTATCTGTAATAAGATAAATACATTCCTACAGCCAGTAGTCAGACAGTCTGGCTTTATGTAAAAACTAGTAACAGTGTATAGCTACTGTAACTTTATTGCCCACAACTATAAGAAAATGTGTGGCATATACAGTAGGTTAACCTCACGTAAAACTTCAGTGTACAAATGCTTTTACCTTCTGAAATTCCACTATGAACGTTTTTCTATACAGCTGCCAGGAGACTGACTTCCTGGAACCAGACATTGCCTTGATGGCAGCATATGTCTTTCTAAAATCCCAATATATACCTCTGTGTCGATGGTACCTTCGCACACATCCAAGTCACCCATGCCGTGGGCATTGATGCACCTCCTTATCATCATATCACATTGTGCCTTTCACTATTAACAGTCTGGATGGTCTTTTCTGTCTTTGGCATGGGCAACCCACTGTCTGTTCTTCGTGAGACACGGACTTGTCTGACCACTGAACACGTTTCCACCGTCTTTTGGTTCATCTGACGTGAGCTTGGGCCCAGAGAACAGAGTTAATGTTCTTATAGAGTTGGAAGTTGTATATCTGGATGCAGCAGCAGAGTGCTGCCTGACGGCTCAAAGGTCACGCACATTTAACAGTTTCCACCTTTGGCTTTTATGCACTTCTCCCTGAAGTTCCTGAATCTTCACAGTATTATGTAGTGTAGATGGTGAAAGACATACATTTTTTGCAATCTCTCATTGAGCAATGTTCTTTTTGGATTGAATGACAATTCTATCACAAACTCTGACATAAAGTGCTGAGCTGTGAATCATTTTTGCTTGCAGAAACGGAGCCTTCAGTAGCTGCTCCTGTTATATCCGGTCATGATCCCCTCACATGTTATCAATTACCTGCTCATTTCATGGCTTTGTTACGACTTCCATGAGCATCAGATAAAATCTAGGATGGAAACATTGCTGTCATCACTTGTTGTTTGTGTGCAACACTAGCCATCTAAATCAATTTATGGTTTGCACATAATTAAACATGAAATGACGTGCTGTTCTGTGTAATGTGAAACTGATCGTTACCTCAAGGTTTCAATAATGTGGAAAGAATGCAAGAAATGTTTATATCAAAGTAAAATCTTCAGAACCTTGTGGGTATGCATTTGTTCTTTCTTGCTCAGCGGCACTTCAGCAGAGTAAATGGTTGCCGATACAACAAGCCTCAGCTAAAGCAACAACGAAGTGTTTCTATTGACCGTTGTGATGCATTAATTGGTACAAAAATATGTCCAGTACATCAACACGTTCCCTATTGCTATTTTGCAGTATTTAATAGTTTTGACTGCACTTTTATTTTGAAAGTGTCATTAAGTTTAGTTTACTGTGTCATTAAGCCTTTTTACACTGACCCACAGCTGTAAAAGTGTTTTACCTGTTTTAGAAGGGCATTATTCAACGTATGAACTTCTGCACTGTGTGAAATTAGGTACTTTAATGTATCAGTTGAACTACTGATAAGAGATATTTATATGAATTACATTCTAGCAATAAAGAAAAAAAGTGCAGAGATTTCCCTTCTAAAGGTTATTGAGCAAGGTTCAACCTCGGCCTTCGCTTCCTTTTGAGCAAGACAGAGAAGGCCAAAGTCAGTGGTTGGAGAATTGAAAATGCTGCTGGTCAGCTCCTCACACTGCTGGAAGATGTCACCATGACTGACTCACATCAATCAAATCAAAAGATTACAAAAGCAATCATGACATCCATGGCATGCTATTTTAGCTCTGACTCACAAACAATACAGTATACAGTATACAGAAGATGGCCAAAAAAGGAAGAAGCATCAAAACATATTTTTGTAATGGCAGAAATGCTTTTGAACTTTCGTGTTTACATCACGTTTCAAGTCAACATATTGATTCTGATCTCGTTTCTTGAAAATTTCACCATTCGCTATCGCCAAGGTACTTTACAAGCAGCTTGTCCTGAAGCGTCATTACCGAGGAACCCAGGATGTGCTACACTGGAGCTGTTTGTTTTCTCTTGTATTGGGAGACTGAGGTGAAATGCTGTATGTAGCTTCCTTCCTGTCTCGTTGTCAGGAACCACACTGAACCCTGATTTAACCTCTGTACACAGGATACTGTCAACACTGTGCTCACAGGCTTTTGGTTTTGGTCCCCAACACTTTCGCAGACAGGCAGACAGCATTTGTTATTGAATCTGTCATTTTGATCCAGCCCGGCTCCTGAGCTGAAACTTAAATGACCCCGAACGTATTTTTCAACCTACTTTAGGCCACAACAAGCTAAATAGAACATATTTGATACATCAAAATCTTACATTTATTTAATTCACGCTATCAAACTAAGACCACATCTAGGAGACATGGAGCAACCTTAGCACTCAGTCAAAGTTGTGTTTTTGGCCATAAACTGTTAAGGCGCCTACAGACTGTGAGATTTCAGCAGCCTAACACCTCACGAATTGAAAAGCCAATGCACTCATCTAAAACATTCGCAATGAAGTATCGTGTGGTGTAATGAAGTCTTGTGTAATGAAGTCTTGCGTTGCACTGATCAGTGACAACTGCCATCTTTGAACCTCAGTCACAGTGCGACGTAGGGCTACCATCTTGGAGCCACAGCCAAAGATATTGCTGCGTTTGCTGATCTTACAAGTGGGACAGCTCAAAATCGCACAGTGTCTATCGGTCATTCTCGTTCTACTCTGTTATGGCCTGCTTTCTAGGTGCTAGGTGCTAGCAAGCAGTGGTGGTTCTCAACAGTTGGAAACAAGATTGATGCCTGAACAAAAACACTTAGTTGTAAAACCAAAAACAGTGAGCTGAAAGATGCTAAAACATGAGTCAAGTGATAATTCTCTGTGGATTTGTCACTTTGAGTAACTCCTTCACCAGTACTTTTACATTGAAGTACCCAGTATTCAGGTTAATCTGTAGATGAAACTGTTTATGCACATCATGTATTTGTTCCACCTATTGTTGGACATGTGTCAACCTTTTGACAGAACATTGATATTTTAATTTCTGACGTTTATTTCTCTGAGAGCGCCAGTTCAAATGCTCAAGCAGAAGATTTGCTGCTCTACGATTACTACGTGTTCATTAAACGACAGTTCAGTTTGTTAAGTGTATCACGCACTCCACAGACAGGTCGGGCTGTGTTAAAAGAGGTTACATTATCACTGGGCTGTGTGATTAATGGAGTAAGTTGTTGCAACGTCAAGTCCAGTTTATTGGTAAATAATAAGTGAACCAAATGTCCTCACATGGACAGAACAATGGAGTAATTATTTGACAGTCAGGATATTTTACTTCTGCAAGGCGCTGTATTACTTGGCAGAAAGTCCACACTATACAAACATTGTATGAGTGTGTTCATGGGTGCACAATGCATGTACAATGTGTTGTGTTTGTGTGCGTCTCTGTGCATGCACGTTGAGAGTTTGTCCCAGACACACAGCGCAGTGTTTCTCTTTCAGTATTTCCTAACCACGTCCAGGAAAAGGCGAGCTAGACCTGTTTAGCCACCTATTTCCAGTAATGCCCCTCCTCTGCTGCTCTGTCTCCTCCCCTTTCTCTCTGCCCCCCCCTCCTTCCTTTGAGGCTCACATATACAAGTGCGCATGCACACACACACACACTCTTTCTCTCACCACAAATGGCTGCTGACAACACCAGCATCCGGTCACATTTGAACGCGCCATTATTTCATCAAAGTAGACGGGGGGTTACTACAGGCTGCTCTTGTCATTGATGTATTCAAACAACAGTGCACTCACAGAGGTGTGCATGCAAAACTGATAACAGAAAGTTTGACGTTATAAGAGATACTATATTGAGTTTGATGCCCATGTGTATACATTCCCATTACATTCTAGTTAAAACAAATTATCCACAGCTTATCACTACATATGACCATAAACATAAATATAAGTATGATTTCTTGACTTAATTGCAATAATGTCAAGGTCAATTCATTTTGTAAATCATTCTGAACACTGTCTGTCAAACTCATGGAATGATGCCTAAACTATATCATAACCACATATAGTCATCTTTTCCACCTATAAGATCACTGAGCCAAAATCTCTTTATGAAATATGGAAAACAGTTATTAATTCCATTCTCTGAGTGCAATTTCACTGATCCTACAATTTGCAAGCTTCCTGCAGCACATTTTAATTATAGATAATGTGTTGCTAGCAAGACCAGCTCATGTTTCACAGGGAAAATCCCACAAAGACTTTATGGGAATGTTTAATCAGAGCAGTGTAGCTGTGTGCAACAGGTAACGGGGATATATGTAGCTCTATTGTTATTAGAGCTCTTATTCTACAGTGAGCGCATCAAGTGAGTAACTGCTCAGGTCACTTTCTGTGTATGCTAATGTTGATAGAAATAGGTTGAACTAGATGAAATAACCAAATCTGTAATTTACAGTATACAGTATATTGTATAGTATAGTATATTCATATATATATATATATATATATATATACATACATACATATACTGTACAGTTGATATAATATATACTATAATAAATATATTTAAATATGTAATATGAATTGATTGAAGAGGGAAGACTGTGGATTGTGGCTCCCATCACTTAGATAAGAAGGATCACTTGGAGGGATCTCTTTAAGGCCTTTATGGACAGGAGGGCTGAATACAACAAGTAAAACCCATTTCAGTGTCCATGTGGGCACCATGCCATTGTTTTAATGCAGACCTGAAAAACTGTGTACCTGTCCTTTAACTAAACTACATATTTGGTCCAAAATGAGTTGACTCTGGTTTTGAGTAATATTATTATACCATTTAAATGTCTCATCATTATCAACAGCTTCACTGTTCTTAATAACATCTGCTTTTTTACACTGAGATAAAACAGAACCTGGTAGATAATATTATCTCTAATAATAACATGCTGTGCTGTCTAGTTTGACACTGCAGTCATTGACTGTATTTCCTTTTTATTATATATATATTTTACTATATCAGTATACTGTGGTGTGCATACAGTAGGTGTTAAATACATGCAAACTTCAAATGAGCTCTGTGTGTTCCACCAATATTTCTCTCCACAGCTCTCTCCACACACACACACACACACACACAAAGAGGGAACCAGTGTTTGTGAAAAGTACCCATTTTCAGGCCAATCCAGCGTGCTGCCCAGCAAAAATACACTGTATACCCAGTTAGGAACACTGGAATTTCAGCCACGAGTGAAGGATGCCATGTCACTGTGACGGATCAGTAAGCTAAATTTAAACTCAGGAACAGAAAGAGAACTGACATATAGAAGGTGTCAGAGGAAGCTTAGGGATTATGGGAACTACTTTACAGTATCAGCAGTCTTTTATGATTATGATCTATTGTGGTTGTAGAAATACAAGAACATACAGGGTAAGTTTGTGGCTGCCCCAGAAAAAGTTTCTGATCTCTGTGTTGATATTAATTGTCACAATTTTCAGTGCCAGAGTGTGTTTAGAGACAACACTGAATTGCACATCATTTCTAATTTAAAAAAATAGCTGAAGATTTGGGAACTTTTTGACTTTATTGTGCTGTAACATGAAAAGACTTTGGACCTTTGGACAGAGCTAGACTAGCTTTGGGACCCCTTGTTGGGAATCACTGGCTCCGAATGATAACAGTTTAGGGAAGGTTCACTTCATGCATCTCCGTGCACATGTCCAGGTCCATAAAGAAATGGTTTTTCAAAGTGGATTTGTTAGAACTTCACTGTCCTGCACAGAGCTCTGAACTAAACCCCGCCCATGGCTTTAGAATGAACTGGAACACTGGCTAAATGTAATGATCCTTTATTGTCTTTGACCTTGCTACGTCGTCACAATGCAAAAGGTCGCATGTGCAGAGAGCAAACCCCAAATACCAGGACCATCATCAAGCTCAAGCATCTCCCCACCCACTGCGACAGCACATACCAACACTTTGGAATCCCACCTTTCACCCGGGATCCTGACAGCGTCATCTCACAAACGGCAGCCTCAGTCACACACACCTACACTGCGGCATCACATAGGCATCTTCTGTCGTCCTACCCACTAGAGAATCTACTGTGACAGCTCTGCACACGCCGCCACCCCCCTTTCACACACACAACACTTGACATCACAGGGCTCCCTCTTAAAAACCACAACACCTCTGCACTCCCTGCTTGCGCTCACAGCAGCTCAGTGAAAAGCCGCCCCCTCATGAACCTCACTGCAGGGTTAACTGAATAACACTAGGCTTGATTCTGAGAGCTAGTGAGGACTCAAAGGGGGAAGCCGTCCTCAAACTGAATTCACACGTCGTTAGGAGACAAATCAGAAATAAAGGGAGACTGATGTTCGCAATGTGATGATTATGTTGATGGTGGTGTTAGTGTGGAATGATGTATCTATCTTCCTGGTGCAGCTAAATAATAGTCCACTCCCCAGTACAATGTAAATGCCAAATCACAATTTGAATATCTACTGAATATGATATTAAAAGTGACTAATATGAATGCACGTAAGCTAGTAAGATATTAATGAAAGTACTGAAATGTTATACAGTGTGTAACAGAGTAGGGAAATTCCCTCTTTTCCCTGTCATGTGGCTGTAAAATCATAAACATGATGGAGCTTTATCTTTACTTAAAGTTATACCACCCTCTGCTGGACAGAAGTGAAAATGCATTTAGTTCTTAGAGCTTCCAGGCCATACTAATCGCGTGTGAAAAACATACGATGTTGTTAAATGATTTAGGAAGCAATTATGCATTAACAAAAAAAAGAAGAAGTTATGGG
Source organism: Sandelia bainsii (assembly GCA_032362345.1). Taxonomy (NCBI): domain Eukaryota; kingdom Metazoa; phylum Chordata; class Actinopteri; order Anabantiformes; family Anabantidae; genus Sandelia; species Sandelia bainsii. The sequence goes on along the minus strand of JAUMHL010000007.1, from coordinate 3,043,556 downwards.
TGCAACATTCAGGTCTTTAGATAGAGTAACTTACAACCAGTAAATGTATCTACTATCGATTATTCCGGTCTGACCACTACACTTCTGGTACTGTTGCCTTTAGGAGCAGTCGGGGAACATATCAATTATAGAAAGTACTGGGAACATTCTAAATCCCATTATTCTGGTTTGGAAATTAACATCGTGGAATCTGACAGTGTATCTAAGAAATAAATCCACTATTAACGAGACGTTTAAAGTTATTTATATTCCCTTTATTTCCATTAATCCACACACGTACGCATGTGTTACGATATCAGACATTGGACATTACGAGGAGAACTTGGAGGCAGCAGGACGTACAGTCAGGGTGCAGGGTCTGGGATTGGTTTCGTAATATTTTTATACTTTATACTGTGGACATATATATCTCGATGGATTCACAGCCTCCGCAAAAGCCATGGGAAAGACGAGTGCCAGGAGCAATGACTGCACCTGTAAATTACAGGTAACCGTGTTTAGCCAGTTCGCTTTCTCAAGATCTGTTGTGACTAACGTTAGCTACGTTAGCTAATGCTAAAGCAGTTTCGTGTGATGAAAAACCAAAAAGTGAAGCTAACGTCAACATAGCAACAATTATTACTATTTGACTTGTTCGTTTTTCAGTCAACGCTAGATAGTTTAAAGTTAAACCAGCGAAACAGCTGAAGAAATAGTCAAGTTGTTAGCTAGGCCCAACGAGGCCCTGTCATGTGCCCTTGTTTGATGCACTAAGTTTGTTTCTCGCCAAACTCAGCTCGTAGTTCGTCGGTTTTTTGTTACCTTTGTTATTAGGGCATGAAAACATCACACAGAGCATTAAACTAAACCTACTCGTAGCAGTTGTTAGTTATTATCGCGGCTAACTGTCACTACGACGTTAAAAATAAATTCAAATAAAACTGCCACTGTTGTCTTTGCTGTTTACTCTGAAACACGTGGCACCAGGTTGTCTGACTGTTTGGAATTGCACTTCCATACCAATAACGTCTTTACCGGGTTTGACTATTATTTTGAGTAAGTGTAAAGTTTTATGAATAAAGCCAAAGGCTCGTTCTGGAGAACCTGGTATCTATACAGAATCATTAATCTAATATCTGCTTTAGTTTTATTCAGACATCAGGCCCTTGGTTAAGTGAAATCTCACTGTTGAACTTCTCTGTAAAAATAATACATGTAAAATGTCCAAATGTGTTCCTAATGTTCTGTCTTGATCTTTTCTTAAATAGATATACAGATTTTTTACCAGCTCCAGGCTCCTCTATTTCTGCTGGCCCCCCTGTTCTAACCAGATTGGCCCCCCCAGTGCCTCCTCGTCCCATCCAGCAGTCCTACCGTCCGTCCTACAGCTCTTTCACCTCCTCTTATAGCCCCTATGGGAGCTCTATCTATGGTGGCTACAGCCCATACACCTATGGTGGTGGCTACGGCCTGGGAGGGTACAACCGTCTCACCCACACAGAAGACATCGCTCCCAGTAGGTTTGTTCAGCAGGCAGAGGAAAGCAGCCGCGGTGCCTTCCAGTCCATTGAGAGCATCGTCCAGGCCTTTGCCTCAGTTAGCATGATGCTGGACGCCACCTTCTCTGCTGTGTATAACAGTTTTCGTGCCGTGCTGGACGTAGCCAACCACCTGACGCGGCTGCGTGCACACCTCACTCGAGTTTTGTCAGCTTTTGCTCTGGTTCGCACTTTGCGCTACTTCTACCGGCGGTTACAGAGGCTGCTGGGGCAGAGGTCAGCTGCCGAGGTTGAGGACTTATGGGAGGACAGTGCTACTGATGCCCTAGCTACAAGTACATCCAGAGGGTTTGGAGCAGGGATGGAGGATCAGTCTGTCAAGTCCTGGCCAATCTTTCTGTTTTTTGCTGTAGTTTTGGGTGGACCATACCTCATCTGGAAACTGCTAAGCTCTACCTCTGGTTCTGAAGAAAATGGTGAGACTCTGACTCAGGAAACACAATTACACCACAGCTTATTTGTGTTTTTAACTTGTGGAGCTTTTCCCAAATCTGTCCCTTGAGTAAAGATGTGTTGTGCGTTTGTGTGTGTTTTTTAAAGCCACTAACTGGGCCAGCGGAGAGGATGACCATGTAGTGGCTCGAGCAGAGTACGACTTTTCAGCTGCATCTGAGGAGGAGATTTCTTTGCGGGCTGGAGACATGCTCAACCTCGCCCCTAAAGGTGAGAGTTCTTTAATGCCTTTTCTTCTTCTTTTTTTATGTTTTATGGGTTTTTTTGCATCAGTGTGATGATGTTTGATCTTGAATGTGAAAGAAAAACTGTATTGTAAGTGTTAATATTAGTTGATTACTGCTTTTTTCTTATATGGACTCCAGAAAAAGTAGTAGGTAATCCTAAAGACCCTAATAGGATCTTCATAAGCAAATGTCTTTTCCTGTCCATGTGGTATTGTAAGTGGAAATCTATTAGTTATACAGAACATCCCAAACACACAGTTCATTTGATTAACTTGCAGTGACCAAAAGTTCCTTCATGTTTACAAGCTCTGATCGTGACATTTTCATCTCTGCTGTGTTTAGAGCAACAGCCCAGGCTGCGTGGCTGGCTCTTGGCCAGCTTGGACGGTCAAACCACAGGGCTCGTCCCAGCCAACTACGTCAAGGTCCTTGGGAAGAGGAGAGGCCGTAAGCACACAGAGATGGAGAGGCTAGCTCAGGTCCAACAAGAGAACACACAGGCGTCCCAGACAGCCCTGGCTGCACACCCACAGTCGCATCCCGCCCAAGGCTTTATCCCGAGCCTTGGTTCAGCCTCTGCTGCAGCTTCTTCTGAGGAGCTGCTAGAATCAGTGTACAGAGAAACACCGGCTTCCTTCACTCTGGGAGTGTCGAGTTCCAATATGCCTTCCAGCACAGTGCTAAACATCCCTGAGAAGACTGACCTGTGATGTTTGTGCATGTGTGCATATCTCTGTATGCAAGTCTGAGTGCTCCTAGCATTGGTTGCCTCAGTCAGTACTTATGTTTAACTCTGAAACTTAATAATCAGCTGACAGTAGATGGACCTCATCAAGAAATGCTCATAGTAGACTGAACACTCAGATTCATTAAACTTTAGGACCTTCTGATAAGGTTATTTGTTAAAATAACTGGTTCCAGTTGTACCACTCTATTTAGAATCAGTTTGTTTCAGATCAGTCTTTACAGTCAGACTGTATAAGAAAGTTTATTCTTTAAATATGGTTCACTGATGTTCTTCAGATCATGTCTGATAAAAGATGTCAAGTCTTCAGATTGTTCATAACAGAAATTAGTTCAACGTTTAAGTTAATGTGCACTGATACATCGTCTGTATGATAGTGTTAGAACAAAGCCAACAGATTTTGTTTGATGCTCTAATAATGCAGACTTGCATTTGGTTTTGGTTCTCGTTGCAGGCGACTGGGTCCTGTGTGTTGTCTTTTTTTTGTGAAGCAAGTTGGATTCTATTAATTTTGCACATCTCAACTGTTCATTATTCGCAAAGGAATTTTGTAAATATTTAATATATAAATATTTTGAAAATAAATACTGTCAAAAATAATTTTGTACTTTGTGCGATATCATTCTTTTGTGAATACAGACTGATAAGGCTAAACTGAACTCCAAACGCTCCAGCTAAATTAGTTTTTATTGCATTCACAGTATTGTTAGTGTTATTCTTACGTGTAATTAAGTCTTAGGGTTTATGGCAGCTACGGAGGGTTTACGGCCCGTGTCTCTAGGTAACAGGACGCTTTACCTGCTGCAGTGCGGCAACGGGGACGATATGGAACAGCAGTTAGACATGGAAACAACCAACTGTTTTTTTTATTGTTTTAGGACTTGACCGCTTGTGTCTGTTATTAGTTTGTGTGTATTTTGACAGTGTAGTCTGTCGATAACATTTCTTCTATGCTAATGGCCTTAAAAATGTAGAAACATCAAAGCTAAGTGTTTGCTTACTTAGATAGCTGATTGAAGCTAATGCTGCCTTCACGAGCTATCGGACATACTGTAGTTGTGCATAACCTATAGAGGAGCTGGAAGGTTGGAAAAGTTGGTGAATTTGGCCGCTGGACGCAAATACTTAACAAAAAACAGCATCCGTGAGTAACTAACTAAGCAATGTTATTACGCGTCGTGTGGCGCTTGTAAATAGGAGTTTACGAGGAGTGCCTGAAGGCAGCACTTCCTGTCCCGCAAAGTTAGCTAGCATTAGCAATGGGTGCAGTTAGCCGGTAGGTGAAGACCGCAGCATCAGCATCGGCATCATCCACGCACAATGACATAAAACATTCACTAGCCGGGTTTACTGTGACAGACGAGGAGGAGGAATATCTCTGACACCAGATAAGTATGTCAACAATATTTTCTCCCCATTGATATTTTAACTTCGTTTCGTGCTCTAACGTTAGCTGCTTTAATGTGACCTAAAAGCATCAGATGCAGTTGATGCAGCAGGAGGAGGACAGAGGGAGTCGGCCTGCGCCTCATCACCGAGTTTCTCTACTGTGTTCCATGAATTTATATCATACACCTCTATCAGCAAGTGTAGGCAAATCTAAGACCCCTTCCTGTGTTGCTCACATTAAAGCTCTGCAAATCTTTAAGGATGTTAGGTGCATTTAGTAGTAGGAAATCATAGGAAGTTTGACTTTTAGCTAATGACGCATCACACAACCCCACACAGAATGCTTTAAAATAATTTCACACACAATGTAGATCCATTTAGATTAGATTATTATAAGGTATGTGAAAATGGGATACTTTAAGGTAAATTGAAATGACAGGGTTAGAAACTTGCCTGAATGCTTTAAATTAAATCAGTATTGATGCAATATCTCAGAAATTATATACATATATTTTGTGTGTTATTACTAATGCTGTTATATGTAGGGATGGCTTCCTAAAAATTAATCTAGTAATAGTTTGTACTAGGCCTGCAACTAATAATTATTTCTTTTTATTATCACTTAGTAGTTTGGTCCATAAAATGACAGAAATGACTCTCAAACATTCCTGAAGCCCAAGATGACACAATCAAATGGTTTGTATTGCCAGAGCAGCAGTCCAAAATCCAAACACCACGAGTTTACTGCCACATTCAACAAAGAACCGCAGCACATCCTCACAACAGAGAAGCTGGAACCAGAGGATGTCTCATATTCAAGCTTGAACCATGATTAATGTAGCTGCTGTCCATTTTCTGACAAATGGTATCTGTACTAGCTTGGATGTGATGGTTGGACAGGTGGAGGCCTTCTGTGTTGTCACTTGCCTTTTGTGTGTTATCTCTCTGGCCCCATAGAGATGAGCCGCTTCTGCTCAGACAACAACAACTTTCCCTACGACAACAACATCCTAGTGTTGGACATGGTGCTGGGCTCTCTGTGGGGAGTCCCCCACCCCATAAACTGGGACAATGTAGCCAGGCTCGTTCCAGGATTCACACCCAAGGAGGTAACTGAGATGCTGGGTAACTATAAATGTTTCCATTCATCGACCTCTCCACCTGTCCTATTATATCCCATCCATCAATCTATCCATGAGTTGTTAAAATGTGGCCTGACTTGTCAATAAGAAATAATATGATGTGATTTTTGCAGTGTGCTCGTCGATTTGAGGAGCTGAAGAGCACGGGGGGGTTTCCTCATGTGGACAACCAGTGTAATGCCCTAACAGAGGGAAGCAACTCCACTTCAGATGGCCTGTCCGCTCTGCTGGAGACAGGGGAGGAGATGGAGACGGGAAGCAGCCAGGGCACCAGCAAAGTTACAGGTGAGTCAGTACCAGCCTGTGTGGTAAACACAACAAGTGCATTTCCTATTTTATATCGCTGTTACAGCTCAGCTTCATGCTTTTGTTTTACTACACATTATTCGCATGGGCGCTGCTTACTTTGATATCAGAACAATCAGAGCCGTACAATACTAAAACGTGTTAGGAACAGTGTATAGATGTGGTACTGATGGTGGCTGTTATTTGAAAAACGTACATTTAAATTTTTTTCTGCTTGTGTGAGCAGGTTCCAAATCAACGTCCTCAGGAAGGGTCGGTGCTGTGGAGAAGAAAGAGAAGAGAGTCTCGGTAGAAGAGGATGACAAACCTCAGAAACCACAAGAGTGAGTTGTACTAACTCAGCTTCAGTTAGCAGCTCACACATGCACATCTCCTCCATGTTAAAGTGATACTCTCTCCCTGTAGACCTGCAAGCAGCAGTAAAAAGACTCTAGTTTCATATAGTCTCATTCTGTCTTTTTGCTACAGTCCCAACATGGTCATCCACGTGTGTGATGAGACCAAGAATCTGAAGCAGGACTTCATATGTCCCAGAGATCTTCTAGTTAAAGAGATGCGTTACTTCGCTGAGTACTTGTCTGTGGACTCCCAGAGATGGGAGGAGGTGGACATCTCTGTTCACTGTGACGTGCAGATCTTCGACTGGCTCATGAACTATGTCAGAAGGAACTCAGCAGGAGAGGGAAACAAGGACAAACCGCGGCTTGGTAAAGTCCCCAGAAAAACTGTAAAACAATCACAGAAATCACATTATTACACATGGTAACGCCTGAGCTGAACTTACACCACCTGTTATCATAAATCCGTGGATGGTGCTTGATTTACTGGTCACTAAACGTGGCGTGTGTCTGGTGCGTCACTGGCTGCGTGTTCTGTGCTGTTTGTGGGGTTTGCTTGGTTGGTCACGTGGTGTTTGTCGGTTACAGAGCCCAGCAATGTGATCTCAATCCTGATCTCCTCCGAGTTCTTGAAGATGGATACGTTAGTAAGTGTTGTGATGTGCGACGCCAGCTGTGGTGATGCTGTTTGGGCCTCTTGTTTTTCAGATGTTACAGGGAGAACTTCAGTGTTGAACTAAATGGTGGAAACGTTCTGTTTCATTTATGATATAAAGTTAATTTATGTTGAGCTGACTTGTCCTTGTGCAGGCAAAACAAGAGGCCTGTAGATAGAGCTTTGTTAATTTGATGTTGCATGGATGATCTTTTGCCTCCGAGAGTTATTTAGAAAGTGTTATTGTAAGTGTTCTCATCACTGCTGTACTTATTTTAACATTGTAGCAGTAATGTTTTATTAGTGTTTGTGACTTTAGGACCTTAGAAATAAAATGCACCATCCCTGTCAAAGGCTTCTATAGGATCTTTATGTGCTTGTCTGCGTTCAGGTGGAGGAATGTGTCCAGTACTGCCACAAACACATGAGTGCCATCGTGGCTACACCCTGCAACATGAACTGCATCAACAGCAACCTGGCGACACGCATCGCCGAGCTCTTCAATCACAACGAGGCTGACGACATCAGGGACAAAAAAGACAAGTTCAAGAGGTAAGAAAAAAATCAGAAGGAGGGAAAGGAAGCTTGAGGAAAGTGATGTTAAAGCTGCTAAATTACAGTTACGTTCACATTTAAACATAACATTACAAGTAGATTTTGAAGCAGGATTTGTATGTCCAATTAAACCATGAGAAGATTAAAAGAAAGATTCATTATTTAGAACAGAGATATAGGAAGGGGAAAGTCATCCTGACTTGAGATCAGGTCTCTTCCTGCCTCCTCCTGATACGGTGTCTCTTTAAAGAGAGCTGTGTTCTTCTTCTCTGACTTGATTGGTGGTTTAACAACTGTATCCAGAAGCATCATGTAGCTGAGATAACAGTGCTGCCTCCGATAATGAGTCACCCTCACATATTTAGCGTTCGGATTCCTCGTGAAGTCTCTTTCTATTTTCCTGCCAGCGTAAATATGCAGCAGCAGGCAATGTTTGCTCTTTCCCTCACTGCGTTTTCTTTTCGCCTTCCACCAAAAGCAAATTGTTTCAGAAGAAAATCGAGCGGCTTTTCGATCCCAACTACCAGAGCAGAGATTCACCAAGAAACGCCTCTACCCTCTACAGGTGACAAGCTTCTAGCTGCTTAGAAAGAGCAGGAATCTCTTTCTTTCATGTTCATAACAATTAGCTGCTTCTTCCTGCTACCTTCATTTTTCACTTTTGTCATTCGTGTCCTGTCCCAGGTGTGGTCTGTGCCTTAAACTGCTGACCAAAGACACAGAGAGGAAGATTTCTTGTGTTCCAGGGAAAATCAATGTTGACACTCGAGGAGAGATTGTCTACACACACACCAGGTATTACAGCGATCATTGGTTCTGATTCCACTTCACAGTACAGTACTTCACTTAACTCCATCTGCTTTTTCATGGGTCATTACTTTCACTGCTTTGTTTCTGCTTATTTGAGCTACTGATCAGTGTGTGTTGCAGACAGAAGAGTTGGGATGTGCACGAGTACATTACTGGTCTGTATGAGGAGCTCAAGTCCTGGGTGCTGGTCTACTGGAGAATCTGGGGTACCATCAACTATCTCACCTGCTCGCGATGCCAACAGGTTTGCACATGTCTTTATTTCCTTGTATGGAGAATTTTTGTTGAGAGACATGACAGTTTGTGTGTGTGTGAGACTTTTTGTATGTGCATTTTATAACTGTATAATGAGAGAAAAAACACACACTGCCCAAAGTATAGTATATGTGCAAGGAGAAATGATTCTATGAAGCTGAAATATGTATCAAGTAATTTATGTATGTGTGTGTGTGTGGATGTGTGTGTGTGGATGTAGGTGTTTGTGTGTGCAGAGTTGACCCACTGCAAGTACCACCCAGACAGCGTGCTGTACCCCAGCCTGGGTGCTGAGAAAGGCTGGCATGGTGCAGGAATTTACCCCTGCTGCAACCAGAAGGTGCTCCGCTTTGACCCCACTGGTATGCCCAAGGTGTGTGTGTAAAGACACTTACTGACATCATGCATTCAGTAACCCCCAGCACAGACCTTACCTGTCAAAGATAAATGTCTAACCCCAACCCTTTAAATACCTCTAACCTAAACCTTGCTGTATTATTAACCGTTAAACTAAGCCCTTAACCAATAAATAACACTGTGATGGTGTGAAGATTGGTCAAAACATGCTCACAATGACCACTGCAAGACATGTACACACTCTTTTATCCTAATTCTACTCACCACCCTAAATCCAAGTCTTGGATGTCAAACTGTCAAACCAGCCTGTTGAAGGAGAGTCAGAAAGGGAGGACCGGCCAAAATGTCCACAGTATAAAACTATAAAACTGGTCTTCATAGATATTGTCATGCAAGTACACACACACTTAGTTTATTTGTGTGTGACAAACTGTGCATTATCAACACTAGTGTACCAGTTCTCTATTAGCAGCTCTTAATCTGAAACCTCATCTAGTTTAACATAAGCCAAAGAATATTTAGGATTTGATATTCACATTAAAATGGTTGAAGGATTAACTAATGTGATTATTATAATCTGTATTTGTACTTGTTCAGAAAGCTCCACTTGTGAAGTGCAAATAAATAATCTGCCCAGTAAATTTCCATGTTCTACACCCACTGCATGTTGGAATGGCTACGGACCCTTAATAATCAATGAAATGAAATTCTGACACACGCAAATGATAACGCAACAGTTTGACTATGTGCATGTTTTTCGCGATGTAATGATGTAGTGTTTTATTTACAGTATAGTACAGTACAACTGAAAGAAATACAGGCACAGTAAACACCAGGCTGAATACAAAATGTGGTGGTATTCTGGGTGTGTGTGTGTGTGTTTGTGTTTAGGGCTGTAAGATGCGAGACCACATAGTGAACGCACCAGATGAAGAGAACTGTGACAAGGTGACCTCGGCCCAGATCAGAGTCCTCAACGACCTTCTGCTCCACAGGAACGCAGTGTGTTTGTCCAACACACCAGCAGCAGACAGGTGAGCACGAGTCAAAGATCATGTGTGCTTTAAAGAAACAACTTGTTATGAGAGGTGTAAGGAAATACAGTTTTCTGATGATGTGTGTGTGTGTGTGTGTCAGCACTGAGGAGAGTGCACCCAGTGCAGAGAAGGTTCAGGACTGTGATGTTCTGCTGGAGCCGACACTCCTCGGGCCTCTGAGAGGAGATGGCAGCACTGTAAGCTTTTCTGTCAGTCTCTCGTTCTCAGTTATTGTCTTCAATGTTCTTCTTCTGACCTCTGCTACTTTCTCTTCTCTTTGACCAGTTCTCCCTTTTGAAAAACTGGAGTCTGCAACTGGTAGGACTTTCCCCTCATCTCATTCACTACACAGTATTTGCTTCTGTTCTGGTATTTATGATTTTAGTAGGATTGTGGAAAGTGTTTGGAAAGTAATCTGCAGACTTTCACTGAGATCACAAGTGAAGAGTGAGTCAGTGTCATAAAGCAGCTAATGTCTGACGTGACTTTCAGAGGCAGCAGTCTCTCCTGTCAGAGGATGAGGAGTACACCACAGGGTCAGAGGTCACTGAAGACGAGGTGGGGGACGAAGAGGAGCTGTCCAAAAAACAAGGTGCAGTAGCCGTGCAGCTTTTCGATCACAGCTGGGTGATGTGGGTTAATATTCAATGTGTTGTTGACATCTATGCAGGAGTTCGACGTGTTTACCACCAGGCAGAAACAAGTGACAGAGGTCTTGGTTGCAGTAAACACTTCCTGTTTGGTGCTTGCAGCTTTGATTTGAGTTACATTTCATGCTTCACACACTGCTGCTGAGTTGTCGTAATGAGAGATCAGTCTAACAAAAACATTTTTCAAAAGCACAATACAAACTGGTTTTATTGTGAAGGAATACTTGATCAGTACATTATGGAAACTTACTATGCGGTCACCTGCATGTTTCCATGACCAGCACCTACATTAAGTCGACTCGTCACACACACTTTGTGTCTATGAAGCCACACTGTTGTAATGAGGCCTGACTTTGCAAGTCGCCCAGGATATGATAATAATAATAATAATGATCATGATGATAATAATAATAAATACGTTGGTGCAAATGCTGATATGAGATTAATTAACTGTACTTGCCAATATTTATAAGCACAGTTTTGTCTTGTACTGAGAGTTTGGAGTAGTGTGTAATAGTTTGTGCGTGATTGAAAGTCCTATTTTTATCTGGTTTTTTTTCCATGTTATCTGAACATTTACCTAAACGCAATGATAAAAGTGGAAATGTTGCACCAGTCGGTCATACAGCTCGTGATGTCTCCAGGCTGTTATCAGAACAAATGTCCTGTTTGTTACATTGAGTGTGAATGTGAGTCAGTTTAAATGATAAACACACACATACACACACTTACACACACACTCTCCCAACTCTACATTTTCATCACATCTAATTTTACCATGTAATTGTTCCAGACGTTCAGGAACAGAACCTACAACAGTGTCTGTGTTTGTCCAGCAGGTGGCGCCATCACCACAGTGATGATGATGCTGCTGCTGTTGTTGTTTTTCTTCTTTTCCAGCTGCTAAAAAGGCCAAGAAGGCTCACAGGCCGCTGAAAAAACAAATGTCCTCCCCAAACTTCCAGCGCAGAGACAAAGCAGAGAAAGTGAGTCACGGATTTCATGAAAGGAGTCAAACTCAGAAAACACTGATTCTGTTTTCCAACACACGATGCAGCCGCCGCAGCGTAGTAACAGGGCGTGTCAGGCAGAAATGTCTGGTAGTTGTCGTGACTTGTTGATATCAGCTTCATACACTAGAGGTTGTTTATAATTTATTAATCCAAGCAAAACCTAATTTGCATGTTATGCATGACCACTTCAAAACATCTGCTTAAAGAGACACAGTTGAACATCATGTCCCTGAACTGCTCACACAGACAGAAACACTGTGGATCGATTTGTTTTACTTATTCATGGTTTTACATTTACACATGTTCTGTTGATGTTACGTTCGTTCTTCACATTAAAAGCTGCATCACAGCGTGTTTTCTAACTGTGGTTTTCTTTTGTTCAGTCACAGACGAGGGACAACACGCCTTTCACGTGAGTTCACCTGTTCATCACAACGTCCTCACACACGTACGACACATTCACACGTCTCAAATTTCAGTTCAACCTGGTTTTTCTTACATGTCTCTCACGCATCAAATATGTATCCATCTCACACTGTAAAGATTTTAAAAAAAATTCCATTCCTCAGCACTTGTGTTGAGTTTTGGTGAACACTGGCGCCTGTGGTGTTTGTTTTTGTAGAGTGAGCGTCCAGAAGAGTAAGTGGGACAGTTCTCGCTCCATGCGCTACAACCAGGACGCTCAGAGGGAGGAAGGTAAAACAGGACTCTGTTATTAACACGTTTCTATTTTTAGGCTTTATTCAGTATGTAGCACCCTTTCAGTGCTCTGACTTCTCACTTTTGTTGTTGTGAACCAGACCAGCGTCGTATGGTGGAGATCATCGGCTACCTGACCAAGATGAGATTTGGAGACCAGGAACAGAGCAGAGCTAAGGACAATAAAGAGGTGTGTGTATGTGTGGTGTAATATCATCATGGTTGTTGTGTTGTCAGCATGTTGTCCTAGTTTGTGCAGCTGCCTGATGTCAGATTGTTTTTGTTCTTGACTCTGTGTGTGTGTGTGTGTGTGTGTGTGTGTCTTGCAGCCTGCAGGGGGAATCTACGCCAGACTGGAAGCCCAGTTTAAGAGCACTTCTCAAGCCAGACAGAGTTCAGAGAAGACACCCAGGTAACTCCCCACAGTGCTGCACATAGACACATACTCATGTTCACTCATTTTCTGTCCCATATTCCAGCGTGTTCTTGTGTTTCTGGCTCTGCAGATCTAAAATACGCTACGCTCAGATCCGGACAACATAAACAGCTCGATGGGAAAATGATGAAGACTCAAGAGAACAAAGAGGAAGAGGCAAGATCCAAACTTCCTGCTGGCAGCCTCTCTTGCACAGGCCCCACTTCCGACCTAGCTGTGGTCTCTCCTCACCCTCACCCCCACTGTTAGCCTACCCACTCACTCCCCCTTATCTCTGCTTAACTCAGGTGACTACGTATGGATCACCATTAACCACATACTCCGTCACTCACTTAGCTGTTTATTTGAACTCTGGATCCGAGCACGTTCACTCAGTTTCTTCAGGTTTTTTGAAAGCGGGGCGGTTTCTGACTGTCATCGCACCTGAAGATATCAATTGTTTAGATCCAGTAACCTCGTCACTCGTGGGACTACAAAACTAGATTAAGACAACAGACCGGATGAAACATTTACTGCAGCAAACTGCTCGTCTGAGAACATTCAAGTTCAAGTCACTTGTAACTTTACTAGAATGTGACTGCACTGTACAACACCAGGAACAATAAAACATGAATGAGCAGACCTTTCTCTGACGTGTTCTTTCCGCTTGTCGTCCACTGGGGGGCAGCACATCACCTGGAAGGAGATCCTGGACTCTTTAACATGTCAACTTTGCCCCAGTTTGACCACATCCTGTGAACCCGGCTCCTGCTAAAAGCCAGGTGCTATCAAAGAGTTTAATCAGAGTCAAAGAAGCTGTGTGATTTTTCCCGCTAACAGTGTCTGAGAGAATAAAAGGTGTTTGTGTAGAAACGCTGTGAAAGTCCTGGGCAGACGGTTTTGAGAGGGACCAGCCAGCGGGGGTGCTAACCTGGCTCTTCCTGTCTCATTTAGTCACAGGGGTAATAATAACAACCCTGCCTGCCCACAGCACAGACAGAGCAGGGCATGAAGGGGTGTAAAGCGAGCGGGCAGGCCGCCCCCAGCTGTTCCCTCTTCTCCTCGACAGCAGATGCCGGGAATGGTTGAGGATCTCTGGATCTGGGTCAGGAGGGTAGAGGGGGGGGGGGGGGTCCCAGAAAGATGATCAAATATAAAGCTTCAAAGCAAACATATAAACTGGTGAGACTCCAGGAGGAAGAGGTGCTGAGAGGCCAGTGTCCAGGTTCTGACGGCAGATGGTCTCAGCTTCCAACTGAATGAACCGAGCTACTGTAAAGAACTGAAAGTGAGACAGCATTAAAGTCCACCGGCTTCATGGGATCACATCCGATGAGCGTTTCCACTTCCAATAGCGAAGCGTCATCATAACCTTTAATGTAATACCTGCATGTTAACAGGGATTAGACACAGGATCAGGTTTACACGGCACCAGCTTTGGCCAAAGACGTCTGAGTGGAAGTGGCCGGATGTGTGCGCTGAGACGTCATCAGTCTGCTTTTCTTTTCAGGAGTTCTGTTTGTGTGAGAGACAGTCCGGGTGAGAGTCTGGCTCAATGTCTGTCACTCAGCTGGAACTTTTCCTCTATTACTAAAAATGTTTTAATAATGAATTTGACAACTTATGAAATTCTATGACATTGTTGTCATGATTCTATATGTTGGTATATTTTCTGAAGTCCACAGGCACAGAAAGCATGTCCTACAGTTTCACCCTCAGCAAGTGTAGAAATGCTAGAAACACACACACACACACACACACACCATAAAGATGGCCCCCTGCTGTAAAATGAACAAATGTGAGTAGAGGCAGGGTTATAAAATTCTCAACTTTAATCAGTTCAAAAAGTTCACAACAAATATAACACCTTGAGAAGGGAAATTTGCCATTAGAGATCTGGGTGCTTATTTGGATTTATACATTCTTTTCCTAATTCAACTCGTTGGCAATTCATTTGCTCTCCGGATAAAAAGCATTTTGTTTATTTGGACAGAACTCAAACACGTACAAATGAAAAATGCAAAAATACAAAATTAAATGTAAACCCAGTTTATTTTTCATTTTGCTCTAGATGTAGTGTCTTGGAACACTACTGCATGGTAAACAATCTAAATTAGTACTATTCAAAATCTTGAAAGCCATCTGAGTTAAACAAGAGTTGTTATAAAGATGCAACCAACAGAGAACCGATAAATACCTCCGCCACTTCCTTAAAACATCCCATTAATGAAGGCTCACAAATGAGCAACAATCCTCTTAGAGGAAAACAAAACGCTGATGTCGACTAGGCGACAGCACACACGCGCACACACCCACAACAAAAAGAAACTATAGAGTAAAAAGGAAAAAAAATGTTCCCATGGTAATAAAGACGCTATACAAATGGGATGATATGCACATATTCAGTTCTGCTTTCCCTAAAAAAACTAAAATAAACTAACGCTGGCAGCAGCCAAACACTTTTTTTTTTTTTAGGTGAAGCATAACTCATGAGCAACAGATGCTGATACATGAAGCAGCATCTCTCAGCCTTCATTCATTATCCATTAGATTCACATTCTCCCACAATGCTGTGGTGCAGCGCTCTTCTAAACGACCACTTCCTGTCCATCACACCACAGGTCTAGAAGCCTCTAAGCTGTATGGCGTCTTTCACAAAAAAAACCCTGCTCAGATTGAATATATATAATCTATTTATATATAAACAAATAAATGGGCAAAATAGATGAACTGGGGGGAAAAAGAACAAAGGTGGTGGAGGGAACGGAGCAAAAACAAGATGGTTAACATGTCCTAATCATTACAAGCTCATTATGCAGGTCTTAGGATGGACCAGAGACCAACAGAAGAAACTTAGTTTAACAGTTCTGGAAAGATTTTACACAAAAAGTCTCCATAGAAAACGCAGATTATGTAAAAAGGGCCACAGGGTGACGCGGTTATCATTTACATGTTATTGGCATCGTTTTGGTCAACAAACATCCAAAGGGACGGCCCACTCTGTGAAGGGGGAGCAGCCTCCCACCATGCTTAAGTGCTTCTCTTGGGTTTTGTTGTGTTTGCTGTGGTTAGGGTTTAATCGTTTGTTTGTCATTTGGAGCACTGTACAGTTTTGGTTGAGCTGCTGCTCAGTCACACATCTCCTCGGGGATCTCATGAGGGTTGAGGATGCCCGGGACCGACATCTGGATCTTGTGTTTCTCCTCCTGGGCCTGACGGAGCGATGCCTCCCTCTCCTCCAGGAACAGGTCTGAGGTGTCCTCGCCTGCAAACTCCTGCAAACAGCAGCAGAGATCAGGAAACGGGGGTCAGCTGCAGGGTTTACACTCTCTTCCACTTCTCCTGAGCCACAATCCTGACTGATTCTATTATCTAAGTTTAGCCAAAAATGAACTGAAAACGGTCCAACAAAGTTTACATCACAAATAAATTTTGAAATCTACATTATTAACTTATCAATTTGTTTATTTCATAATTAACTGCATAGTTAACACAAACAAAAAAGTCTAGAAAGAAACGGTCTGTCTCTCTCAGGTTTTCTTACAACAATGAAGCTGGCACAGCAGCCACAAACCTTGCATACACATAGGACAACGTAGCCATGTTGGAAAATGTTATTTGTGGAAACGAGCTAAGCAGATGGCTATGTACTCACTGATAACCTCTGTGAGAGCAGACAAAGGCCACACAGCACAGACAACAAACAGCAAAGCCAGAGCTATGCAGGCCCTTGTTCAGTTTAGATATCAGCAAACACATGACAGTAAATTAACACTTTGTATGTGTTGCTTTGCCTCAAGGGAGGAGCTTCTAGGCTCTTTTTATGTTGCATGACTGAAAAGAAAAAAAACACAGTCTGGCTGTTCTACTCAAATTCATAACCATGACACCTGCAGTGAGCTCATGTTGACCATTAGTGTTGGACACTGACAAGCTCACCTTTATCTGGACAAGGAAGTCCCTAAGGTGCTCCTTGAAGGCAGGAATGTCCTGGTTTAGGCTGAACAGCCCGGTCACAAACACCTTCACTTGAGCACTGAAACGGACACACAGTGATGATGAACGGTGTGTTTTAGATTTCTTGTGTGTGTATGTATGTGTTCATACTCACTCTTGTAGGTGGGGGAAGGCAGTTTTGAGCAGGTTGGCCACATACTCCTGGATGAACACCTGGTTGCTGGTGGGGCTGGCAGGGTTCAGCACTGTGGTGATCTTCCCCTCTTCAACCAGGTTGAACATGTAGGCCAGGATGGACGCGTGCATGGTCAGACCTGCAGTATAAACAAACATACACATTTATTCCACAAATGTTCATTTATGTGTGTTCTGTAGACCTGGGGCCCCTGGGTGCCTCCACACTCACCAGCAGTGTGCGACGTGTCGGTGACCACAGAGAAGATGTGCTGCAGGATGTCGCAGAAGTATGTCTGGTAGAAACTCTGAGCGGCTGCTTCCTCCTGGGCGACGTTCTGCAGCATCGTGTAGAGGATCTGCAGACCTGGACGAGCACAAACATGGACACAGCTACAGCTGCATGTTCAACAACGTCTCTCAGAGCATTAAACCTCTACATGATGTTGCTCAACGTGAACATTAATAAATGGGGGTGTGCGTCCCAGCAGCCTCACCAGTGTCGGCCACGTTCCTCATGGTGTGCTTGAAGGCCCAGATGATGGAGTCCAGCACCAGTTTGAACTGGGCCGGGGGGATGGCGAGGAATGCAGGGAAGCAGTGAGAGTTGACAGCTTGGAGCAGGTAGAAGAAGTGGGTCCTGTGCTCTGGAAATTCCTCAAAGTTCTAGGAGACAAACAGAACACAGTCGTGTTAGTCTGGTACATTTATTTCGAGCAGAATTTCACCCCCATCAGTTACATGTGGTTTTCCAGGCTTGTGTGTTTCAGATGCACAATACAGGTTCTGGGCTGGGGACAGACTCACAGCAGCACAATGCATGTTTTGTCCCAGGTTCCCACTAGTAGCTTCATCAGGCCCTGAATCGGTTATGTTTAGATTTTTTTTCCTCCAGTTTATCACGTCCTACCTTGTTGATCATGTTCAGGGTGCACTCAAAGACGGCATCAAAGATCTGGGGTATCTCGCTGGTGATGTGTCCCCCCAGCTTGTTGACAATGGTCGCCATGGTGCTGAGGACTTCGGGTTCACGAGCAGCGGGGACGTTGCGCTGGTAGTCAATGAGGACGGCGTCCAGCAGTGGCGGAACAAAGTTTTCCCCGACCTGAAAGACGCAAGGACAGATCAGAACACAGAGAAGAGAATCAGGAGTGTCCAACACTTTAAAAACATTTATATAACAATAACTGAAAGGCTCAGGTGTAACAGAGATAAAACACAAGTCTTCAAAGATCCTGGTGTGAGAAACTAAATTTATCTGATATGATGTCTGATTACACTTATGAATTTAGAACACAATGTTCATCAGACTAAAGCTGTTCTTCAAGACAACTTCAGTGACGTGTGGCCACGTTTCTCACCATCTGTGGGTCGTTTGATCGGCTGACCCAGCCTGAGATCAGCTTCAGTGTCTCTCGTTTCACTGTCCTCATACTCCGGATCAAGGGCTGCTTTGTCACCATCTCACCTGCAAAACAACGGAAACATGCATATTTAACTATTATGTTACTATATAAATCATACCTGGATTTGAATAATACACCATTTTTGTATACACGTCATAAGAAAACAGTCCCCCAGAGTCTTGTGACATTAACAGTCCTGACAGTCAAGTATTACCTGCATGTAAAGTTCTCTGTAAGTCTGGATTTGCTTGTTTTGTTTTCTTATTTCTTCTCTGCTCTGAAGCAGTGATGAAAAGCAGGTAAAAAAAAAAAAACTTAATAATTACTGACTCACCTCATACTGCATGTTTCTTTCTTAAGCACTGGGGGTTGACAACACACTTAGCTCATGAGATTTCATGATAAACGGTATTGGGTTAATGAAAACAAAACTATATTTTAACAGGTTTCAAGAAATCTTCAATGACAAACTATATAACTAGAAAATTGTATTTTATTTGACTGAAAGTCAGAAAATGCACAACACTGCATGTGAATTTTGAGATGTTTTAACTAGGAATGTCAGCATCAAAGTATGTGATTAATCTAGAAATTTTAAGGCATTAATATTTTTAATGCAAATTAATCATATGACCAACTCCTGTTCCTGTAATCGCTGTGTCTTTATCTCACCTGGTTGTGTGAGATGAGGAAATGTCAAATGCGAATAAATCGATGACTCTGTGAGACTATTCAGCAAATTAAGAAATGTTCATTTCTGCTAAATCACAGCCTGCGACTGGGTTTAACCTCTAACTTCTTATTGAAGCTGTGTGTGACCTAACTGAACTCCTTCCCACAGATGAGTATAAAAAAAAAACAGAATCAAATAACAAAAAGTCTCACTTTTATCTCTCTCAATACTCAAAGTGCAAACAGAGACGGACCAAATTTTGCTTCAAGCATGATACAAAGCTATGAAACAGCTACAACTTTAGAGCCCAGTCTAGTCTGTTGTCTGGCAGCAGTTGAGACCTTCAGGCAGTAATTTTCTCCTGCACCAGTCAAGTGAGCTGCCATTTGTGTTTGCGTGGTCAAACCAGCTGCCACTAGAGTTTAAGTGCACATTTGACACAACATTTATGGTAATCACACTGAAACCGCTGAGAGCTGTTGGACCTATTGCTGTCTTTGCATTGTGCTCGTGTTACCCACGATGTGAAGCACTATTTCTTCTAACATATCTTACACCACTTGCATATTGTTTGTGTCTTGTCTGCCACTCTGACACCGTTTTTTTCTGTTCCACTGGGCACCCAAAATGCTGCCACACAAACCATTTAAAAGTAGCGTGGCACGAAAGCTCGTCACACCCCTATTAAGTGCACAAGGACTCTGATGAGTCATCAAAACAGACGCATGTCAGGAAAAAAAACTGACATGGTCTTTCTGGCCGATAAACCAAATGAACAGCAAAACACTAAAATGTTGCTGTTGCAAAAAAGCACTAAATGACAGTTTGTGTTAGTCAGTGGAGCTTGACCTGTCATTTTCTACACTAACACATGGCACTGAACTCATTTAGCTGCTGTTTACAGAGCTGCTACAACCTCCCTGTCTTACTGTGAAGCAGGATACCACTGTCATAGGGCATTTCCCAAGTTGTTACATATGAAGTCACACTTTAATTAATATGTCTCTAATGACTGCTGCGTGACAGCATCTTGACAGGTCATCAGTCCCTCACCGTTTGTCTGAATGGCAGCAGAGATGTTCTCACTGAGGCACTTGTAGACGTTGAGCATGTCAAGGTAAATCCGTCCCAGCTGGATGACAAAGGGGTGTCCCACAGCCTTGCAGGCTCGGACGTTGGTCTTCAGGATGCTGCCCAGCTGTTTCACGGTCTCTGGGTCCTTCAAGATGTCCACATTCTGAGGTTGGAGAGATGAAAAGCAGGAGCAGGGATAGAGCAGATTAAAGATCGACACTCTTCTTATTCAGTCACACACGTATCAGGTAATGCTTTTCAGTATGTGACAGTCGAGTGTCTTACCTTGGTGGCCTGCTGGATGATGCTGTCCCACACTTGATTGGGCAGCAGCATGTATTTCTCTATCAGGTGCTCCTGAACCGCCTGGTCTGTCTGGGCCCCAATCATGTAACCTACTGCCTCGTAGAATGTGTGCACCTGGACACAAGCAGAAAACAGCCAGCGTTGTAGACTTAACTTGGCAAATGACAGACATCATGATGGAAGAAGTGGAAATGTTGTGTCTTGTTAGTTCTTAAATAAACTGTGATTAATGTCCATGTGTTTACTACTGTGCTGACCTGCTGTGGTTGGAGGTCACAGATGATGGTGTTAATGTTGTTGAGGATCTCATCGATGAAGGGCATCACCTCACCCACCTGCACCTGGATAAAGTGGCGCCGGCATTTCTGGGCGATCTTGATGA
Organism: Sandelia bainsii; assembly: GCA_032362345.1. Lineage (NCBI taxonomy): Eukaryota > Metazoa > Chordata > Actinopteri > Anabantiformes > Anabantidae > Sandelia > Sandelia bainsii. Next base: position 3,023,000 of record JAUMHL010000007.1, on the reverse strand, counting down.
ATGTGTCGCAGGCCATGTCCTGAACTCCATCGTGGGTCTCTGATTAAGAACACACATGGAGGATGAAATTATGTTATATTTACAGATTCAGTGTTTTCTGATCTATGTCTAAGTCCAGAAAGTGTTTGAATAAAAGAAAATCTAACCGTGCATGAACTCAAACAGCTTGTTGACCACAGTTTTCAGGAACTTCCAGTGGGCTCTGAGGAAACGTGGATATTGGCCGACAATGTACATGATGTTGGAGGCTATGATGGCCTTGTTGTCCTTTCCTCTCTTCTGCTCGCACAGACCCAGCAGATCCTGAGACATAGAAAATCACACACACAACCAAATTTCATTATTTAGTATTTGTTAACAGTGATATAAACACACTAAAAAGCATCTCCATTAGTCCCATCAAGCTTTTGACTGTGCCTAAAACTAAAACAGTACATTTAGGGGAAATGTCAGTGCTTTTTCACACCTTGATGACAGTGACCAGGAACCTCTTCTCATCCTCCTCATGCATAGCCCCACTGATGGATCCGATGGCCCAGCACAATGTGTTGAGGTTCTTCCAGGACCATTCAGTACCGTTCACCTGGTTGTGAAGCTTCTCCGTCATTATACGTTCTGTGTCTGCGTAGTCCAAGTGAGTGAGGTACACTGTAGGAAGACAGAAGTTTTAACCACTCAACAAACATAGTAACAACATGATAAACATAAACATAAAAGATAAAAAAAAAATTCAGTGGCCAGTGTGGTTACATGGATGTTGTTCTGGTTCACAAATGTTACAGTCTATCCCCACACATTTACCCTTGGAGGATGTATGTGATCAGTGAGTTCATTTGCAGCTGCATATTAATACAAACATGTGGATGGAAGCATTAAACTTCCACAAACTACTGCATATTTAAGACAGCTGGCAAACTAAAAGTACACTAAGAATAATGGGACCTGCTGCCCTTATTACTGAGTCTTACCGAGGGTTTCCCTCATGTTCTTGTAGAGGTTAATGGAATCTGTGTCCTTCATGAACTCTCTGACCACCTCCCCCTGGTCATTCTCCACCACCAGCACCTCCTCTGGCTTGGCCATTCGACTTACCATCAGTAGGCGCACCTGTCACAAGAGATAAAAACATGTCAGCACATGCACACTTCGAAGAACTGCCTCGATTATCTGACACTCGCTGCATGCATGCGCACGCACACACACCCCCTACAGATACCACTGCGTAGTCTAAATACTAAAGAAGAATGTACAGCTTTTTTATCTCAGTTCACATAGCACACACAGTGTTATGGAATGTAAAATACTGTCACCAGAGACAATATCTGTTGTTATTTTGCAGCTACTGCTGCTGATTTTCAGTAAGTCTTTTGGCAGCAGTTTATCAGCCACCTGTTGCTTGACCAGTGCCAACTGATTCTAGTATAACCGAGAGCTACAGCTCTGCATATTCCATAAAATGAAACCATTCTCCATGACCATCTTCTATGCCATATTTACCTTATTAGTAAGAAATGTTTTCTAAAAGATAGAGCCAATTACAGAAAACTAGAGATGCACCGATTGCAACATCTTTAGTCGATTCAGATTTTGTCCGATTCTGATTTCCTTTCTTTCTAAGAAATATAACTGACAGGATACACACACATTTTTGTAACTTTTCTTTAATGAAGAATCCAATTGTAAAAAAAAAAAAACTGCCTATTAAATAACTTCAGTTTCCATTTTTCTCTTACTCTCACTCAAACAAATCTCAAAATAAAAGTGCTCCACATTACTGGGCAAACTTCTTTTTTAAAAGAGTAAGTAAGTAACCACTAAGTAAGTGCCCCTACTAAGACGCACTGCAGTGCCACCCTGTTCATCACTGAAGTGGAACAAAGGGACAATGCCAGTTAGAGCTTTATGTGTGTCCACTGGGGGTGCGCAGTACCTTGGAGAGTACGGGCAGGTAGAGCTGCCTGCGTGGTGGCACGTCAAAGTGCTGGTTGCCTGAGAGCAGAGGGGACGTGGACGTAGAGAAGGGACTCTCTCTGTAGAGCTCGGCTGCCAAGTGGTTCCAATATTCCAGACAAATTTTAAAGATCTCCGTCTCTTCCACCTCTGACACCAGCAACATGTAATGCAGGGCCTGAAAAAGGACCAAGGGAACAATATGACAATGTTTGTTACATAGACTTGGTGACCGCCCACACAGAACCTGGTTCTGCTGGAGGTTTCTCCCGTTAAAGGGAGTTTTTCCTCTCCACTATTGCCTAGTGCTGCTCAAGCGGGATTAGTTGGGATTTCTACATAATTCTATATAGTTGTACTGTTATAGTCTGTAAGGTCTTAAACCTTACACTGTAAAGTGCCTTGAGATTACTTTTGCTGTAATTTGTCTCTATATAAATAAACTCAGTTGAAATTTCTCCAGTGTTCCCTCTCTCACCTCCATTAATGTTTCTCTGAGGTTGAGCCGCTTCTCAATGAGCTGCCCGTGCTCCTTAAGGAAAGTGCAGAGGAACAGACTGAGGTTTTGGATGAAGTTCTGCTCGTCATCCTTCCCGTTAGCATAGGCCAGCCGGATGTTGGTGTTCAGAGGCAGCATCTAAACAGATGTGGTTCAGATTAAAAATCTGCTTGGCATCCAAACGGAGGGAAACATCAGTGTTGCCAGTGTGACCTGTTATTTAGCTCACCTGTTTGAGCTGACACATGGTCAGTGTGAAGAGGGTGACAAACTGCTCCTCGTACTGACTGACGCTGACTCCGGCAATCTCTGTCAAGCATTTCAGCGTCACATTGCGGAACATGGGCACGTTTAAGAACTGAAAACAGATTAAACAAAGTGTGTTTAGAAAATAATTCATTCTGACTCCGGAAACAGTTCTAAAATTAAAGTGGAATTGCTACATGGCATCGTGTGACACATCCACACCTTATACACCAACGTGCTGATCAATTTGGTTTCAAAGATGTAACCCAGAGGAATCCAGTTGAGAAAACGCAGGAGGGTCTCTAGAGTGGCATGGACCAGTGGAGCGTTCTGGGAATTTTCCTAAGGTGCAAACAATGAAATAAAGTGAAGGAACTGTGACGCAATCTAAAATATTGTACAGCAGCTGTATAAATAAAGAAATGAGATGTGCATACCATTACAAACTGGCAAAGCTGGAATATCTGGGAGAATTCATTGCACATACTGAAAGAAACACAGGAACGTGTAAAAGAACAGATTAAATTAGCTTCATCCTGATCTGATCCTGATCATCCTGTATCACACTCATCTGCTGAGTTGCGGCTACAGATCGTGGCTATGTGACACAGATAAAAAAAAGTAGTAATGCTCCATGTGCCTTTGAGTTTAGCTTTAAAAATTGACAGTAACATTGAAGTACACATACAAGAATTGAATGTGTTCAGCTTTCACCTCAGTCACAAGACTTAAAACCCAATCAACATCTGAATAATCAAAAAGACAAAATAATCTGTGGCCAATTGTGAGCAATAGGATGATGTGATGTAGTGAAACATCAATGACAGTCACTTGTGCTTCACAGGAGGTGACTTTCCTTTGATTTTGAGGGAAATTAATCTTATTTATCTTTGACATCCTAATTTCCTATACTGTACAGTCCAACAAGCCAAGCAACTCATTTATACTGTGTTTGCAAGCTGCAATTAAAACTGCAAATCAACTGCAACTGACTTGACTTTATAAAACGTAGCTTAGAAATTTTCATTGTATGACAAAAGCAATTTGTCTGCAACTCTGTTAGATACAGATCACAATGTTACATCATCTCATTAATTGCCTGCGGGAATATTTTCTAATACCAACACACTGAGATCATATTTTATAATGTTCAGAACGAGTTGAAATAATACACAGTTAGAAGCATTATGCTGACCTGTCCTTTAGGTGCTTGGCCTTGACCTGGGTCATCTGGCCACTGGAGAAGTCAAAGACCTCTTCACTGAGCAGCTTGAGAATAACCATGTTGTTCTGACAAAGGCTCTCACTGGTCCGACTTGCTCCCACAATGTCACTGATGAAGGTGGGCCAGTGTTTGGGCCACTCCTGCTTCAGGATCTACAGACAGATAACAGGCGCACACACACAGTATATTAAATATCTGTTGGTGTTACATGGCTCAACTGTGACATTTTCAAAAAAAAAAAAACTGAGAGGATGAATCTTGCTAAAAATAACAAACCATTTGAAGGAGAACCTGCTACCAGCACACAACAGAAAACTGGTCAAATATGTAACTGTGTCTATGATACCACATGATACGAGCAGACCCCACACTAGTACAAATACCAACATACATGTGCCCAGCCTCCTGAGGACAAGCTTGGAATCTGGAGCTCTGCTGTCCCTCAAGGCGAAAACTGTGTTAGCTCAGCTGACGCAAGCAGTGACTAATTCTGACTTTTATTAATGCAAAGTCACTCATGGAGCCAGTGAAACCATTTCTCTCCCGTGAACATACATCAAACACGCGCACACACATATACACCAAGGCAGTATCAAATTGTTTCACATCAGCAAAAGTCAAAAAGTGGACATCAGTAACTCATCCAAGTCTAATCTGTCAGCCTCTGGGCCTTTTTCATATAGATGCAGTGACCTACAACAAAGTGATCAGTGAAAAGAGTTTACAGGATTCAGAACTTTCCTGGAGTAAGGGTACAATTATCAATAACCCCATTTGTTGTATAATATGTTGTACTATGTCTATACTTAAATTGTACGTCATGGTTCAAAACTGCAACATCAGTAATGAGCAGGGATCTTAGAAGCTGGCGTCTCTAAACAAACAGACACATCACTTATCCTGCAGCTCCCTCTCCTCAGGATAATCTTCTTTTTATCGTGAGGGAGCAGCCACACTTTTTAAACATAGCCGAGCCATTCAAGTGGAATTCACATGGAGTTTAAGAATGAATAGTAAATTTAACTGACACTGCCAGTTTTCAAGTCACACAGGCTAATAAGAGTGACATCTTCAGGTTAAAAATATCACTACAAAAGGTGAAGGGAGCCTGGAGAAAGACCACCAGCATGTCTGTCTCTCTTTCTATGAACTAAATAATGTCAAACAGAGACTGTAAGTGTGATGAAGACATTTTTTCCTTATTAATCACTGGTTTGTACTGTACACACCCTCACTGTAGCTACTGAAGCGATTAATCCATGATCCACACCAATCAATGATATTAAGGTTAAACCACTGTTTGACAAATACACACTGTTTAGTGTTAATAGTTTATATATGTTGATACCTGTGAGAACTTGAGCAACCATCCTGATTCCAGCAGGAACCACAATGCTGTACTGTGCTTAACACACATGTACATATTATAATCTTGTATAGTGTTCTCTGTATTAATAAATGTGGTCAGTGCTCTGCCCGTGTTAGTGGCCTCAGTTGTTCCAGGCAACGAGCAGGATGAGAGCAAGTGGCTAGAAGTGAGTTCTCTGCTACACCGTACTCTTCCGCTGTCAGCGTGGATAACTTCACAGAAACTGTTTACTGCCACTCTCCACAATTCACTCACATGCACCACTGTGGGGTTAGGACAACATTGCAATGGTTTTAACAGAGTCCAATAAGCCGGTTCCCACAATAATGGGTTACAGTGACATTAGTGAAGAATTAAAACAAAACAAAAAACGCAAATCAAAACACTTTCTTTTTAAATGTCACACATTTAACTGTCTGGCTTTTGCATCCACCCAGTGGTGCATGCCACATGTTCACATGGAACAACAGTTAACACAAATATGTCTCAAGTAGAGAAAAAACTATGTTGTCATCAGTCTGTAGTAAGAAGGAGTTTCAGATATAAAAACAGGTGATATGTGTTTCTGAAAGTAGTTTATGGGAGATTCTTTGACTTGTTATTTGCACTGAAGGCTTACCTGAACAAGGATCATGTTCAGCTTCCCAATGTACACCTTTTCTTTCTAAAACATCAAAATAAATGAGAAACAAGTGTTAATGAGCTTTCTGTTATATTATAAATGTGAAACATGACAAATGATGCTGAAATAGAACAAAAATAACAAATTGTGGGGTAAAGATCACACATCAGTCACTGGTGTGAGTAAAAAGGAAAACAAAGTTCAAGCATTTCAATATTCTTCAATTTTGACATTTAAGACCCAAAGCAGATCCATAAACAAACCCTCTGACATAAAGGAATAAAGACGTGTGTGTGGAAGAGGAACTTTAGGAACATATTTATCATTTGTAGATTGTTTAAACCTAATGTGAAATCTCACTTCACATCTAATCGCATTAAAAACTCTGGTCAACTTTATTGGTTCAATTATCTAAATATGTGTGCAGTTAGGTCTAATGTATAATATGTTGCACAGTAACACTCTTGAGAATGATGCAAACACCAGAAACATGTCTAGAAAGCCCCTTTCTCAGCATGAAGTTCAATGCTAACAGCCAGGTGGAGGTACATGGGTTTGAGATTTTTATATTTTAGCTTCACCATCACTAAGTCTAAGCCACGATCCACAGTTAATCTGGTAAGAAACTGCCACTCTCACTTTTTTTCTACCTCAAGTTCCATTTTAAGGTTTTTTAAGTTTCAGTTTTGCTTTTGTTTGATTTCAGCTCATATTTTAGTCTTTGTGCAACAGTAACTAACAGCAGTAGTACTGCTACATAGTCACAGAGCTGAGTTGTAACAACAAACAACAACAAGTCACAATCAACCAACATGACTTTCTGAGAGTTACTATAATCACTAGTATATTTAAACTTTTAAACAACTGGTTTCATTTCGAAACTGAATCCCATTAGAGTTAGTTCACTTGCTGCCTCTTCTGTGTATCGGATGTTTTTTCAGGTGGACTGAAACTGTGAACCACCACTTTTCCACTGGAGTTGATTCACGCTAATTATCTCAAAAGTTGTAGCTTCTGTTTGCTTGAAAGGTCAGATTGTCTGACAAACTGCTGCTGAAGTCATCGTCTTTGCTCTGAATTACCACCGTTACTCTGTTCAGTGGAACCCACAGTTTACCTGCTGCCTCAATGTAACACAGACACGCACAAAAAAAGACTCACTCTCATTGGTAAAAACAACTGTCAGTGTCAAATAGCATCAGACTGGACACAGCTCTAGTTAAGCTAAGTAAAACTTTAGACCACATCAGTGACACTAAAATGTTGGTCCAATATATTTTAGTTAATAAATATCAAAACTGACTTTTCTTAATGTCAGCTCACCAAGCAAAGAGCTTAAATATTTACTAAACTTTTCATCAGAATGATTTTAATGACACAAAGCTGTTATTAACATTTTGCCAACTTCAATTGTACAAGTTCTACACTAACACATCCAAACTGCCCCAAGATGTAATGCAATGTTTCAACTGAATTTTAAGTTTACTCACCTCCACATTAGATGCATCTGATGAAGTCTTGATAATGAGACCAACAACATACTTTTTTATACCTGGCAAATACACAAATATGTCAGAAAAACACCATCAGGATGCTCCAATAAAATGCAAAAATCTTTATATATCCTGTGATGACATCACAGCTGCTGGATCATAACTAGCTGAAGCTCATATCATCCCAGTACTGTAGTCCTCCATTGACTTTCTTTCGCAAAGCTAGTCTGTAAACACATGAACGTGGGCCGCAACTGCCACTGAACCTCCGCAGGGCAAAACGTTTTGGTCAGTTCAGTGAAAGTTACATTTCCCCATGTGTGTGTTCAAGGCCAAGATTGTCAATTGAGCAGAGCATCATAAAAAAATGTTTTCAGCTCCCTTGCATATGTTTCTAGACTGTAGCTACGCTCAGTTCTGAAAGTTATGTGCTGAGATGTAGTGAGAGGAGCTGAAAACAAGGCAATACTCTGACACAAGGGGGGGGGAAAAGACATACTTGCCAGTCGCCCTGCACTGGGTTTGCCACTTGAACAAAATTCAGGCATCTACGGTCAGAAGTAGGGGAGTCTTAGGTCAATGAAGTGATAAATTTTGAGCAGAGTTATGAAAGAATGGAGGTAGACAGAATCAACTGTTTTGCACATTTTCATTTTTTTCATTCATAATCACTGCTTTTGGCTCAAATCCAAATCTTGTATGATATTTCTCTTCAATTGTTTTCAGAATCTGCATTAGAAATCTTGAAATCATGCATCAAAAATGCAATGAGTGGCAACAAAGGACAATAAAAACTAAGAATAGAGGGAAAGACAAGATTTGTAATTTAAAACCTTGCATTTTTGTTACAAATAAATCTAGTTTATAGTTACTGAAAAAACATAAAATAACTGTACTGCAGCACTCTATTCAAATACTTTAATGATATAAACACTTCTGACTTGCGCAATTCCTAACAGTAACTAACAGTAAAACAGAGATGAATGCATGTCAATACCCTAACTCTCTTCCCTCTGTGGGTACAATGGGCAACAATAGATATGTCTTATTTTATGTAAGTATAAATCGTAAATCAAAATCATAGAAGATACTGTGTGTCAAAAGATATGAACACACAAAATCTTACACATAGCTTTGTAAATAAGTAAACTAATAACTTCAGCTTAAGTTCCCCTACACCATGAACTATGTCCTCTGCAAAGCTTAAAAAAGAAAGAAAAAAAACAGAGCTGGGGTGTTTTGTTTGTTCCTTCTCTGAAACAACTGCTACACAGTAGAACCAACCATTTCAGAGCAGCCAGTGTGATCTAGTCGAGCAGAAAACAAACCAGCGTGCTTAGCGGGGAATACTCCTCAACTTGGCAACAGCACGTAACAACATTTAAAAAGGCACCAACACTGTCAGAATACAAGTACTTTTGAGAAGTAAATCACAAAGTAAAGTTTTACCTTCACATTGATTCCTGGGAAGAATCTTCCATCTGGTTTTAATAACCGTTTCCAGAATCTGAAGAGCATAATACTGTAACATGCAAGGAGGGAGGAGCATTAGTATAAAGCTTTATGATAATGCTCAACAACAAGCAATGTGTAATTGTAATACAAACCAAACACAGTATGAAGTGGACCAGTCTGTAATAACTTGCATTTCTAAATTGGATTGGACTGAACCACATCTTTCATGCAGATTTTGTAGAATGCACAACATTCACTTTGTCGTTTGTTTTTGTATCTGTACAAGCAGCATTAATCTGGAACACTGCAGAAGTCCTGCTGTTTCTCCCAGCATCACACCAGACAGCGAAACACAGCAGAAAACTCAAACAATCCATTAACCAGCTTCGCCTCTGGTTGCTTCTAGAGGACTCTAATGGTCTAGAAGAGATTACAAGGTCTAAGTTAAAGCTCCTTTTACAGAACCTACGTAGGGTTGGGTATCGACAACTGGTTTTAAATGGAGACTGTTTACAGTATATAAGAACTGTTAATCCAGTTTCACTGATCAACTCCTACTGCGCTTCCACCTACACACACATATACAATTTATTGCTTGACAAACTGGAACTTGAGCTTGAGCTTAAAATTGTAGCCCAGTTGAAACCAGTCAGTCATGCTGATTTACTTCCGCAGAGAGCACGCTAAACTGTTCCAAATTAAAAAAACAAACACAAAAGCATCCAACTCATTAATTTGATTGAAGCCACTTTGTTGATGCCAACGCACAGCTGCCACACAAAAAGGTGAGTTAACTCAACTTTTTTTTTGCTGCAGTGCAACCAGTACCCAGTCAAACAACTACACATTCCTTGTAAGTCTGTTTATAGTATGACTGTTTCTAAAGACTATGGCTGTAAAAAAGACATTTCCAGAGCAGTAAACTCCTTTCACAATATTTTTCAGTAAAGCCTTTAAACCCATGGAACTATTACACAAACTGGACCTCCTGGATTGTATTTCACCTACACCTGAACCAAAACGCCCCCATCAATGCAGTACTGCACTTTCACAACAAACTCGGTTGTAGTGAAAACACTACAAGAATCAACTAATGCTACAGTGTCCAGATTAAATACAGCCATGCATAATATAAATATTTATCTTTTACTTTTCTTTTTTACTTCCTAAAAAACACAATCCCAAAATACCTCATCATTCATGACAAGTGAGATTTTATGGGGGCCTATAATCAGTTACAGTTACAAAGTTGTCATTTGGTTTCTCTATTCATTTAAATAGCACACCAAAGTCTTAATGAGCTGTTAATAAGAACCAGAAAAATCGACACCCAACCCTAAACTGCATCAGTTAATTTTCCTAAAACTACAATATGTGTTATAGTTCCGGTTTAAGGTAGGCCTAAATAAGATCTCTTTAGCTGGTGTGTCTTCAGGAACAGCAAGACCAACCACAGGTTATGCCCTGCATTAACTTCTGGTATCTTAATAGTGAAGCATAAGGAAAAACAACAAAAACATTTGAATTACAAGTTAGATTTTGAACTAGTGTTACTTCAACTGACTGTTTCAACTGTAGGGATCATTGATACAAGAGCACAATGATTCTAAAATTTACTGAATGACTAGTGTAGTAGTAGTAGTAGAACAGGGTGTAATTAAAGGAGAATTAACAATGTGCTGCAGACAATGGACACTGGAAGATTAAAGGTGAAATCTTCTTACAGGCACACCGACTGCACAGCAGTGACAGATATCATGTGAAGAGCTGCACACGTTTCTGGCATGTTTCCTTTCACCTTTAACTGCCACACTTGTAAGAAGATAGAAGTTACCAGCAGGAAAACTGCCAAATGTTTTGTTACTTTCTTGGTGGCAAAAGCACATCATTTCAGCTGGAAGAACTGTGGGGAACGGGGGTAAGAGATGAGGAAGCGAATGCACTGTAGAAGAAGAGAAAGATGTGGCGGGAACAAATTCATGATCCCTACAGGTGAAATTAAGTCATCAACAGATTGTCTTTCTACATTGGATCCTACTGACTGCAGCCTGCACCCTCCCTCTGGCCAATAAAACAGATGCAATAGAAACGGATGAACAGAATTCAGTCAAAGGGAATTTAAAAAGGGTAGACCTTGTGGAGGCCTGCCGTCAAAGCCTAGCTGTGTCATGATGCACAGGATGACACACCCCTTTTCTTCCTATTACAAGCCATAAACATAATGGAACATCGTGATTAATATCAAATAGTCACAGCTTGAATTCATTACATTTTGTCAAATAGTATAATTACTGTGGTTTCTAGCAAAAAGCCAAATATTCAGAGTGCTTTGACATTGTGCACTTTTTAAACTAATGAAATGAGATAAATGTAGAATTCAAGAGGTGTTTACCTTTGTTTCCTCTTTTCCTCTAATGTCCCTATTTTGGCAAATTACAAGTTTAAAACTTGGCAAAAAGAATACTGTTGATACATCAACTTAGACATTAGTAATGAACGTCAGTGTTAAAAGCAGTCTTACAGGCAAGCAAACAGAAAAAGGCAAACGTCACCGGTACTTTGAGGAAGTTGCCGATTTATAACATTTAGATTTTTTCATACTTATTTATACATTGTTGATGAACATAGAAAAATGTAGTATAACTGTGTGCACAGCAGTAGTGTTTTTATGACAGGTGTTACTGACCTGGACAGTTCACTGGGAGTCCAACTTTGCTCAAGCTAAAGGCCTACTCAGTGCAGCACTTTATCTAAGCAATTTACCGTGTTTGCCATTTTTAATATTAGCTAACTACTAATGCAACTGATCTCTGACCATGCAAATATGTCCATAAACTCTAACTAGTACGAGGAGTTAAGGCATGGAGCAAATACTTATGCTGGGGTCCTGTGCACCCATAATACACGCTCAGAGTAAATAAATAAAGTTGTCTTCAATAAAAAGGATCCTCTATATAGCATCTTTTTATATGAAAAGCATGCTATAAACAAACCACTGTGACCCCAAACACGCACACACAATTTTTCAAAGACACCTTCCTCAAAGCACAAGCAAGTGTCTTTCCACCAATGTTTGCTGGAGTGAAGCTAGCTTACTTTGGTGTTCATGTTCTGAGAGAACTCGAGGATGGTGTCCACTCTTGTCCAGGCATCTGGGTGCTCTTTTAAGTGTGTCAACACCTCTTGAGCCATTCTTTGCTGTAATACAAATATGAATGCCACGTTAGATTTCACACAAGCGCCACAGAGGGACTTGAAAGTGCATTCTGGAAAGCACAGCAAGTGGAATTTCTAGACTTATCTGTGTTAACATCATCAAGTGGTTAAGTCTCTCCTACAAATGTATTATATAGTTACAGGTAAAAGAAGTGACATATAATGTGGTTTCAGCCAGGTATAGGTAATTAGCACTTATCACACAGATTTGAAGTTGTGAGGATCCACCAAAATGTCCTCACTCACAAGAATGGTATTGAACTAAAGTTTATCCACACAATGACAAAGACATGTACATATGCACATTGAAACATACATGGTGTCAGACTCCTTATATATGCTTCACAACATACCTGTGGTCCCACCCCATGATATAGACAGTTCACCACATTATCCAGCAAGTTGATATCCAGTTTCTGGTTGAAGTCCAGCAGCTGCTGTGCTGCATGGTCTGCTAACATTGTCATAATTGCTGGCATAGAGCTCTGCAACAAGGACAGCAGAGGGAGGGGTCATGAGTGCACAGAACACATTCAACAGGCAAAGTCATGTGAACTGTGAGTTTAGAAACAATTCCAACCAGCTGACCATGTAACAAACATCCCCTAGACCCACAAGCTCACGGTGTGACAGGCCTGTTCAGAAAGCTCAGTCAGTTCAGTTAAACTGATATAAATGGTGGACACTGTCTACACTACTAATCAAGATTCTGCAAGTCAGCAAAGACAAGTAAATGTAATTATACCATTCAGTGGGTGGTAATACTGTAAAAATATCTCAAATCCTCGGGTAACCTTTATTTTATTGGTTATATAGGGCTTTTACCAGACTGGCATCACTCTAAAAACAAGTTAACATTGATCTGTAAACGGTTAAGTACACCATTCATAAAAGCAAAGTCAATGACAATTGCCCGTTGGAATAACGAGTGGCCACTTATTGCACTGCCCTGCCTTCTCTGTTTCTCTAATCAAGCGCTTCTTTCTACCACCATATTTAGAAGGTTTAAGCGAGCCACGTGCCGGATATACAAGTCGACGTCACGTTGTTTACATCTATGAGTGACAGCGCTCACTCCCCCAAATACCGACCACAATACATGCAGCCGTGGTTAAAATCACGAACAACGGATGCAGATCACCTCTAGGCTGACAAGGGCTAGCATTAGCTGTAATGTGGCTAATGTAAACAGTGTGCACGCGGCTCTACAGCACTTCCCACAAATTGCTAATGTCAGCTCTGCTTTACGCTACATGTAGCTAGTTAGCCGTTAGCAGTGTGTCGCACAAACAGTTCACATGTGGTGCTACAGTGCGGACTACAACCACTCCCCCCAAGAATATCACGGATGGGGGGCGCCCATACATTCATTTTACTCACTTTACCATTTAACAACATGGTATATGGAAGTTTAACCTTCACGTTTCTTGCGAACATAACGGTACATTTTAGACGTTTTACGCAGTGACAAAGTTGACACCGTTGCCGCCAAGTACCTAGCAACATCAACTTGACATCCGCTCACATCACACACACGGGAGTGATGCTGCTGTGGTGTGAGAGGCGCGGATTTAACGTTAATCATACAGCATTTGGTTACTTACTCATCTGTAGTGACACACGCAACGTCACTAGATGCAGCATTGGTTAGCAACGCATTTAGTTCAGTTAAGTTACAGCACTTTCTCTGATGGACAGCGTTAGCTAATCCTCTCAAAGTTCAAGCTAACGGACATTTAATTATGCTTTTACATTCTGAATTACAGTATTTTCAAGAGAACTGCGACAGTCTGCGTAATCTATAAGATAACACAACTTAAATTCAACACTAAAATGTATTTTATTTCCCATACAAGACACGTTAACCACAGGAAGACAGGTTTGCACTTCACCCTCGTTACCTACCTTAAGTCCAAGGCTCTGACTGAAAAGAGTGGCGTTTGCCAAAAAGAAAGAAAAAAGAAGCTACAAGATCTAGTGAGCACTTCGGTATCACTGTTGAAGTCCTATTTCTGCGGCGTTGACTCTGTCTCCAGCAGTGAGTGATGTCTAGCTGGTAAGAAGCACTGGATTCCAAAACTATTATCACGGCAAACCTAGCAATATGTCACTCTGATACATTTTACAAAACAAACTAAACCTTAATTCACAAATTAATTCGTTACTCTGATAATTTTCCAGCGGGGCGGTATAGAGGATGTGTGCCTGCGCCTCCTCTCTTCTCTCAAGCAACTAAGTCACAACCGGTTGAAACCGGTTCAGACTGGGAGATTCCATCTCGGTTTAGTTTTCAGCCGATGGCGCCGCGTAAAGTTTGGACTGCTGCTACGCCCACAGCACGCGGTGATTCGCTGCGGCTTTGGCGGAGACTTCCTCGTTGACATCCCATTGAGGGGCTCACCTGTCAATCTATTTCAATTCACCCAAGCGCCCACGCGGCCACTCCGCCCGGAGAGAAAAAGAGGGCAGACTCCCATGCAGAATGGACTTCTTCTTGACTTTGCTTATCAGAATAGCGAATAACTTGAAGACCATTGTTTTATTGCTGCTCCCGAAGGTTACGTTATACATTACCTTCAACCATGTAAAGGCTATACAACATTATTGCACGTGAGTAAAAAATGGAGCGTAAAACGAAAGCCATTTAAGGATTTTTATCTACTTAAGACTCCCCGCGAAGGTTCTACTACTTTTCAACCCAATATAACCTGTACACACAGTGTCTGCCTCACGCAGGTACACTGTTAGGTTGAACGATGCGATAAAGCGCAAGTACCATTCATTTGCCTGTTGCTTGTAAGCTGGTAATTTTCCACCAGCCACGAGTGGGAGTGGTTACATGATCACGAACGCACACGGGGTTAGAAAAACGACCTGGAGGAGAATGTGTTTCTCGAATGGGCAACAGTCTCAAAGTGAACGGTGGAGTGTCGAAATATATCGTGACACCAGCAGCACAGACCAAAAAACGCATCAGCACTGTGTATATATATTTTTCTTGCTAATTGAGAGTCGTACACGGTGCGCACCGCTGTCAATTGAGGATGCAAACATGACATCGTCCCCCCCCCCGCTCCTCTGTGGTCACGTGGTCCATCGCGCTACTTGATGGAAAAATACTGGATTTGGTGTGTAGTGGAGACGGTACACAACCAGTAAAGTCATTCAGTGAGGGTTTTTTTTAATAATCGAAGGGCGTTTGAATCTTTACCCAGCAACACTGCGCACCTCTCAGTTCTTCATGTCTCTGCGACCCATAGGAACACGCACAGGTCATTTATGTTATTTAAGAGTAGCTGCTGTGCAGGAAGCTGTGGCCAGGTCATGTCATTCCTTGTTTTTTGCAGGTGCATGCTGCTTTTGGATCTGAACGCAAATGTCAGTTTGAGTGCTTTAATGTTTTTGGATGCATCAGTTTTTTTTTTGAAAAATGTGTAATTGCAGCAAACTGTTTCAGAGTTGCACATTGGTCATTATAAGAAGGGTGTTATAGTTATTTCTTAGCATCTGTTTTCATGACCTCAGTGCACGTCATAATTAACTACATGGCAAGTGGATTTCTGATAAATCAGAATCATACCTTGATGCAAAGTGTCATACACCTTAAAGAAAGTGTAACCTAAAATCCAAAAGGTTTTATTGATATTTTCCTGATGTGCACACACTATCACATCTTGCCTGGACGTGTGTCCTTGGATCATCAGATGGCCTATATCTGAGCCTTTGTTATTAACAAACAAGATTTCAAAGCCTATTATCTATGTGGCGATTCATGAATGCCATTTTGCTTCGCCCTCCGCGCTGTCACATTCCTAGAATCCTCTAAGCTCCATTAGAAGTGAAAACGCACACATTCATAGACACAAGAGCCCAAGGGCCCACTTTTTCAAGAGTGCAACAGTCTTAGAAAAACCTAAAAAGTGTCTCTGGGTCAGCTAAAGACATGGCGTAGTAGCTCCGGTTTAACTGTTGTGGTTCACCTTTTTGCACGTAGTGTCTGTCCATTCTCCACACTTTTTAACTGTGACACCAGCTACACAAACAGATATGCCAGCAGGATAGACGTCCACATCTGCACAAAGTAAATCAATACTTTTCATACATAGTTTACATCACTCTGAAAACTCACTTCATGTGATTGGGAGAGTGTTTGAAACAGTCCGCTGCCTTTGGGCCCTCACAACTGAGCTCCTCTCTCTCTCTCTCTCTCTTAGTGCAGTGCTGGAATTTACTGATACACATGTGTGAAGTTTGGGGGTAAGCAACCTCAGCCAGGCTTAGGCTGGTTAAATCTCGTTCTGTCTGGTCAGAGCATGGAAGTTCATTTACATATATTACCATTGCACCACACTAGGGGACTGACCTCTGTGTTGCAATCAACTTTAATAAAAAAAACCAAAAACCTGTGTTGTGCTGCTCATGTCCCACTGAGCGAGTGCTCAGTCTGACATGTGAGACTATAACAGGAAACAGAGAAAATGAAAACTGGTGCACAGTTTCACTGATATAACAGAGTAATACCACTCTGCCGGGTCATGTTGAAGTAATGTAGACTATTTGATCTGCTTATACGTGCATGTAGCTTGTGCAGGAAGTAATATGTGTTAACGCAGGAGAAGTCCTACTTGGATTGGATTTTGATTAGCCTGCTGCTCTAATCCATGCTTCAGTCAGGACATTATATAAACAAATAACAGCGACATCTTCTACAACTTGTCTTTAAGGCGGCTGCATCAGTTATGGGATCCTGGAGCGCCCTCTGCTGGGAGAAGACAGACACTGTCACTGGAACACTGTCTCACTGAAAGCCACTCATATATATTTATATTTGTCATATCTCCCTGGAATTTGCTTAATCAGTAATACTTTATCATAAATATACATTTATTAACTTTAGTTAATGTAGTAATAAACATGAATTAATAGTTAAATAATGCATCTACTAATCGTTTTCTAATAGCGTTTGTGGAAGTGGGACTAGTTGTATCCAAAGCATGAACAGGCAGACCAAAAGTGACCTCACCATCAGAAGATCAACACATTATGTGTTTTATACATGTAGAAAAGCAGTGTCATCACAGATAAAAATAAAATAAGTGGGTTTTGAAACTGTATATAACACAACAACATAAAAGACAGCTTGCACCTTCACTTTCACCCTTGACCACATTTTCTAAATTGCCAGATTTGGTCAGAGCAGACCATCCTTGAAGCCTGGTGACCACATTAAGTACTGGCATCACTGTAATTTCTTGTCCTGATCTCAGGCACATGGCAGCAGACTTGCTGACAAGTTCTTCAAGCTGAGCCCCTTAGTGACTTTACCTGTCATTACAGAAAAAAAATGACCAGGTAATTAAGTTTTTATAGTCAGATTACAGATATTAACTAGAATTATCACGTTGTGGTTCTGTGTCTTTTTTCCAAACAGTCGAGCTGCACTTTACACACGTATGTTCAGACTCATATTCTAACAGCTCCATTCATGAGTCCAAGTAGACGTTTGTGCCAGTTGTAATGAAATTCCCTCCAGGCGTTTCTGAGACAGACAAGAATGGGACATAAATGAGGTCACAGCGGCCTTGACCTTTGACCACTAAATTACATTTGTTTTTGTTTCCAAGTTGACATTTGTGCCAAATGTGAAGAAAGCAGAAAGCCTGTCAAGTTGCTGTCATATTGCACTCACAACAATGTGAAGTGCACAAGGTCATAGTGACCTTAACCTTTGACCTCTGACCAGTGGATGATGATGCACATATTTAAAGAAATTTCCTCAAGCGCTTACACACGGTAGTTTCATTATTTGGCCCCTCACTAACAATATGCTGATTCTCAGTCAGTTCATTATGATAATTTCATTAAACCAGAGGAGCCACATCTAAATGTCACAATAAAAGATTTCAGGCCACATTTTAAGAAAGCACGACTCATTCCAGTCGATGGTCCTGGAGCAAAAGTTTTACCACAATCAAATTCTTCATCTTATGACACTGAGGTGTTAATTAAGATTGTTATGTCCCGGCTCGCTTGGGTCAGTGGAATCATCAAATAACCAGATGGCTGAGGTTAAATTAGGTATGTGTTGTAATGATTGGTCGCGTAGCATTCGAAAACCAGAAGTAACCACAAAGACAGACTACAGGGGAGAACAAGGACAGGTGCTAACAAAAATATAAAGACTATCCACAACCAGAAGAGGATTCCTAACTCAGAGTTATACCTTACATCAAAAGCAGAAGTTAGAAAGTGGAGAATACAAGTTATCCTTCCTGTGTGAGAGAATATGTGTGCATACGTCACTGAGGATTCTCAGTCATCCAGGTGAAGTCATCTGGAAGCTGAGTCATGGCACTGGATTTTTTTTCCCTGTTAGTTTGAAACGTCTCACTACTCGTACTTGGATGAGTGTGACTCTACTTCCAGATAATCTGTGTGCATGTGTGCGTACTAAAATGCAGATAGGTGTCTACATCCTGCCCCAGTCTCCAGGCAGCGAGCTTCCAACGAAATCACAGAGTACGAGTAACATGCAGGCAAATAGGAGAGCGTGCATTAAACACGCACAATAACGAACCGCTTTTCACACTGAAACAGAAGACTGAAACACAAAAACCTCTTTCACATTTCCGATTCTATGCTGACACATCACTGAATGATAAATACCCTGAAATCACTTAAGCATTTACTCAGCAGCAGGAACAAAACAAGTGTCTCCAAATGAAGAATGGGCACTTTCGCGCATGAGTACAGCAGCGGTCATTTTATTAATTATTATGATTATTAAGTAATATTATTATCGAAGTCTAAACAACACTGTAGACACATCAGACACATAAGATATAACACAGCCCTTCCAAAAAAGAAGTATACTTTAAGTTCATATTATTAAGTATACTTCAAGTGTATTTCCCAAGTATACTTTACCTAGTACGTATACTAGTGTTAATGTACTTCTAGTATACTTGCAAGTATACTTTTTTAATACTTCTTGGGACTAAATTGGCCCACTTTTTAGTATATAAAAGTATATTTTAAGTATACTAAAAATGAACTTATATATACTTTTAGTTCACTATAAATGTACTAGTATACTCTCCAGTCTATAAGAGTATACTTGCAATATTCTTTATTTTGTATACTTAGTACAATACTAAACTTAAAATATACTTGTAGTGTAGTGTACTTGTAGTATACTTTTAACCTACTTTTGAGTTGATCGTAGTTATTAGAATATAGTCATAACTTATATTTCATTTTCACATGTAACACTCTCACAAAACACTTTTCAAGTCACCAAACAGTTGTGACACAGTCATAACTCTCAGAGTGCTTTATTCACAGATAACTATGTTCATAGTTAAACTGCCAGAAGTATTTTTCAATTAAAAAAGTAAGTAATTGAGAGGGAAAGTCTATTGACTACTCACCCTTCTCACTTACAGGTTTAACTATTTTATTTTTTAATTAATGGTTTCACATAATTCATATGTTCAAAAGGTAAAACACCATGTTACACAACAATTTGTAACAAATTCTTCATTTAAAATATCAATGACTTGTTTCATAGTTGTTTATTTTCACAGTTAAATAGCTGAAATGCATGCTGGGTATTTCTTTGTACTTGTTAGTATAC